>ML794312.1:227163-245155 GCA_009831015.1 Picea engelmannii
AAATATGCCCCTTGATGAGAAGGACATCTAATATGGGTATGGAGAGCATGAGTGTGAGAGGGAATAGATAATTTTGATAGAATTTAGAGTGTGTTGAAAATGAAAAAAAAAGTGTATTATTACATAAATTGGCATGAAAATATAGTGAAAACTAATTTTTATATTAAAAATAATGAAAAACAATGTACAAGTATTATGGTTGGAATGGTGGTAGATATTTCTTAGAAGAGGTTTGTCTGCTACAATCATTTCCATAAATATTGTAACCAGAAATTGAAACTACATTTTATAATAATGTAAAAAACTCTTAGTAATATGAAAGAAAAATCTAAGATGCAAGAACTCTAACCCTAATTTGAAGTTAGGAATGTTGTGCGCATTGAGCTAGACAAAGTTGAGTTATCAGGAAAAAGAAAAGAAAATAAAAAGAGTCTTGTCAAGACCATAACTTTTCACTCATTGATTTGGTTTAGTTATTCTTTAGTGAATTAGAAAGATAATTTGAAACTAAGCCAAATGCCTAGCCATTGGGTGTCAAAACATTGAAAAACACATGGGAAGGCCCTAAAAAATGCACCTGGAGTTCATGTCCCGAAAGCTACAAAAATTGTCAATATCATGACCATTTCTAAGATGACTCTATATGACCACTTGGATCAAGGAAATTGAGTTGGACAATTTGGAGGAAGAAGAGACATAGATGTCAAATGTAGGACCAAACTCATATTTTCAGAAGCGGGAGGGACCCATTGTAGGCATTTCTCTAGTAGCAACAAAAAATATAGAAATTTATTGGGAAGTGAGCTCCCACAATTATGCCATATACCAAAGTCCCTCATTGCCTCCATGAGTGGTTTGTATCCCTTGTTTTTTCAATGGTGTTCTTTTATTCTCAAACACAAATCTCTTAAGGCTTCTGTAGACTAGGATTTAATGCATGAATGCTTGTTATAATGCAAGATGAGAATTAATGTTCAGTGATTTAGAATACAACAAACAATCTATGGGAAATTTCATTTCAATATCCAAGGAAATGGGAAACACCATTAAGCGTTGCATTGTGTCCTTCCATGTGTTGCTTTTAATGTTGTGAGAGTAATACATGTAAATGTTGTGTGGAGGAGTATACAACAAAATTGGGGTTAGGTAAGTCATGAAGGAAAATCCCAAGCATGTTTCGAGGTTTTCCATTTGTGAAGGATTAGTTCAAGAGACTATTGGCTTGCCTCATGTTGTAGAGCTCCAAAGACAAAATATCTACTTCCTTATTCTTGTTTACGCCCTACGAAAACACAATGGTTGCAACCCTTATTTGAATGGCTATATGTACAAGTCCCCTTGTCTTTGGAGCCCATTTTTCAAAAGGACTAAAGAGAACACAATGTAGAGGGGAGGATTCTCATATCCATCCCCATACCAACATCTCATATCCTCTCAAAATGATATTGTGAATAAATCATATGCCCTACATCAAAGACCCATTAACATCAATCAAAGTAGCACTATGACAAAGTTAAAAATATCAAGGTAGTGCTCAATCGAGGTATTATGTGAGAAATCCAAGGTACAATGGGATGGAAGGAAATGTTGTATGACAAGTAGACATGAGGGCCATTGGATTAGTCAAATTGGGCATGGAGCCTACTCTATAAAGCATATTAGAGGTTGACTCGAATCAACTGCTATTTTATTAGGAAGGCCACTACCTATTTGGAAACCCTATTTGGAATAAGTATCATGGTATGTTGGGAGTTATATGTTGTCATGGAATGGCCTCACAACTAATGTGGGATAGCACACAAGGGAAGAGAATATTTTAATGTTACATAAATTATTCAAAGGTGACAAACATGGCATGTCTGGGTGTTTATTATCATGCTTATTATTCACTACTAATTCTAACAAACATAAATAGACACAATACATCTCATAGAGGAGTGGGGGAGGGAGATCCCATAACCAATCAATCATTGTGTTAGTAGGAGGGCCCCTACCTCCATGGACACTTATAATGGTATTAGGGTCTCAAAAGTTTGAGATTTAAATGTTTCCACTGACAAAATCTCACAACCAATGTGGGGATAACATGTAAGATGAGTGGATATTTTAAAGTTGTCAAAACTATTTGAAGATACCAAACACAACGTATTTGATTGTTTATGATCCACACCCACAAAACATGCCCCACGGAGGAGAAGGGGAAGACTAAGCAAACATTTATATTAATCTTGTGACCAATCAACCATTGTGTTATTATGAGAGTCATTACCTCTATGGAAACCCCCATTAGTACAAAAATCATGGTATGTTGGGTCTTATATGTGGTCATGGACCATACCTCTACACCAATGTGGGATAATACAAAAAGAGAGGAGCTTTTGAATTCACAAAAATTATTCCAAGCCACCAAACATGACATATCCATCTAATTATATCATGTTTATTATTCTCTCCCTCCCTCTCTCTCTCTCTCTCTCTCTCTCTCTCTCACACACACACACACACACACACACACACACAACATCCCATAGAGGAGGAGAAGGAGACCAAGCAACCATGCATATTCATCCTGCAACCAATCAATCATTATGTTACTAGAAAAGGACACTATCTCTATAGACATTTGTATTGGATGAGGATTATGATATGTTGGGATTGCATTCCATTAAGGAGGAGGGGGAGCCCAAACAATCACACATATTCATTCTACAATAAATCAACCATTATGTTAGTCAAAGGGCCAATGACTCTATGAAAATTCTCATTGGTATAATGATGAAGGTAAGTTGGGATAGCACACAAAGAGAGAGGAGATTTTAAAGTCTTAGAAAATATTTCAAAATGCTAAACACAATATATCCAAATATTGATATTCATATTTATTATCACACACGCTCACACAACATATCCCATAGAAAAGGAAAGAAACATTGTACTAGCATACATACTCATCCCAAAAATAATCAAACATTATGTTAGTAACAAGTTTACTAGTAACCTCTATACTATGAATGAAGACTTACATTAACATAAAGATCATATTATTTTGAAACTTATATAATTTTGTCATAAATCAAACCTCATGGGTCACAACCAATATAAAATAATAGCAATCATGTTTATAATTAATATAAAATAACAATCATATATTTATAGTTAAACCAAAATAATGTATATAAATTAACAATAATGTGTGGGGTTATATTTTGTCATAAATCAACCTCATGGGTCCCAACCAATATAAAATAATAGCAGTCGTGTTTATAATTAATATAAAATAACAATCATATATTTATAGTTAAACCAAAAGAATGTATATAAATTAACAATAATGTGTGGGGTTAACTAGAGGTGATGTATTTAATATTGAGGCAATAATTTTTTAACCCCAAAACAAGGCCATTAGAATGGTTGGACAATTCGAGATGGTAGATTGTCCCTTTCTTTTGAAAAAAAATCATTACAATAAAGTAAAAACATACAAATCGATTCTCGAAATTTGGATTTATGAAAAAGATAGAAGATGCAAAATGTGAATCATTGAAACGTATCGGTATGAGAGAGCGATAGAATAAATTTGACTAAACCAAATCTAAAGCTTTCAATTCCATCTAAGGGTCGCTTTAATCATAACAAGAGGTAGGCGAATTATTGATATTTTCTTTACTCATTAAATAAAGAACTAAAATAAATATTTTAGTTTTAAATATATTTTTATAAAAAGAGTAATTGTATATTTATTGAATAAAGTTTTAAATATATTTTTATAAAAGAATAATTGAATATTTATTGAATAAAGTTGTCTTTTATTTTAAAATTATTTAATTAAGATTAATAATTGTTAATTATTGATGTCAATTATATAAAATATTCAATTATTAATGAATAGTCCAAAAATATATAGAGTTTGACTTTGAGGAAGATTGGATTAGGAATTCAAATAAAAAAACCAAAATGCCTCTATAATGTGGAAGGCAATAGTTTTAGTTTTTTCCATTAATAGGTTGGTGATTTATGTGGAGGATTGGGAATATGATGAGAGTGAGGATTGGTATCAACTTTGGCTTAGCAATATGTAAGTTTTAAAAATGATAAAATATTAATGAATACACTCTATTTTAAGGGAATTTTTTTTTTTACAATAAATTTATTTTATAAGATAAGATGAGATGTCCTTAAGATTAAGTCTCCTTGGTATATATATAGGAGACAAAGGATATCGTTATAATGAAAGGATACAATGAAAGGTTCTATCCTACATACAAATATAACACTGGAAATGTAATAATTCAATATATATGGCTTAATAAGGGGTTATATACTTAACATGAGGTTTTTTCTAGGACTTACCATGCCCCTCCCCTTCAAACAAGTATTTTCCTCTTAGGTTTGAAATTTTATTTCGTGTTATAAAATGCTGAATTTTTTAAAAACCTTTACATGTTGAATAATCATGGTCAACAAAATTTTGCACAAGAGAAAATATGATCGCACTCGAGATGTAACTCATCATAATGATCAATCAAAAGAGCGTTATTGGAGAAAGAAACGAGAATGTAAAAATATTGAAGGAAGAAATAATGATGATGTAAATAGAAATTTGCATCCTGATTCTCAACAAGAAGAAGTCCAACCAAGTATGCATACATATTGTCTAGATTAAGTTTAGAATTCAAATTTAAATTATTTTTTAATATAATTGATTGTAATTTGAATTTAATATTTTTCAAAAAACAAAAATAGATTTGTCGCATAACATCGATGAAGTCATTGAAACTGAAATTGAAGCATAAATCTAATCACATACATGTACATAAATTTAGATAATACAAGATTCAAACACTTGTAGAGTTTAATTAATTTATGATCTCGTTTAGTTTTTTAATATAAATTAAATTGAAATATGTAGGAGATATCAACATTGATGATGAAATGTTAAAAAATGTTGATACTTACAAATTTGGGGAGAAAAAAACCTGACCATATTATAAGATATCGTGTTAAGAATATCTATAATAATTTTTCCAAAGATGAATCCATAACAAAACAAGATCAACTTTTGAGAGGTCTAATAAGTTCGAAAAAATTAAAAGAAGCTACATCATTATTGGGTATTCAAAAGTCGACAAAAGATACAAAGGTGAAACATAATGTCTTTGAGAATATAACTAGCGCATTAAAATATTTTGGAAAATCTCGAAAAAAAGATGTCAGTGTTGCACATAGAGTAATACAAACAACACTTGTTCCATCTAGCAATATAAAAGATCATTTGACACAACACATGGAAAAAGCGATGGGTGTTCGGTTGTTATATTCTTTGTAGTGAAAGTCTAGTCGAGGTGAATCGACTAATGGTCGAAGTCAAGGTAGATCGACAACATCGACAACAGGTCAAATTTTAGGTAGATTGACAACAAGTGAAGGTTGAGGGAGTCGAACGGGTAAAATCGAAGTCGAAGATATCGATGACAAATCAACCAACAAGAGGTCAAAGTGTGGGCATGAGACGATTGACTATAGACTAAATGAAGGTCGACTGGTAAACCCAACTTGGAGTCGACTATAACAGAATATCAGGATTTGCGGGATTTTTAGCCAATGATATGCATGGATCTGTAACCTTTTTTGGGCACCAATCCTTAGGGTTTTGCATGTTGTAAAGCCTATAAAGAGGTGTATTGTAAGGTCATAAATGATGATGTTGTAGGTGATCATAAAATTCACCTTTGTAGGTTAATGCATGTGTAAGTATAGGTTGTTGGTCATGCATATGTAAGCCAATTTGGCTAGAGGGTTGTTCTTGCCCATGCAAGAGGGTGTGATGTTGATTGTGTTTTAGGTTTGGACCAAGGTTAGACATGTAACCTTTTATTCTGAATGAATAAGACAACAAGAGAGCAAAAATCTCAAAGGAATGTTGGTTTTCCCAATTAAGGGTTTCCAAGGTAAAATCTCAGTGTATTGTGTGATTTCTTGTGTCATTTTCTTTCTTGATTAAATTCTTCTTCTCTTCTACTAGGATTAGTGTGGAAGCATCTTGCATTTCCTAACATGTAGTATCAAAGCTTAGGCATTCCCTGAGAAGTGAGTTATATCATATATTGATATGCAAATCTTGAATCTAAGAACTAAACCCTAGGTACAGTAAGAGTCGTAAGTCATAAATTGTTTTAAAGATCGCGGTAAAGAATGGCGAGTTGTTCCAAAATAGAGACAAAAAGATTCAAAGGCCATAATTTTTAGCTTTGGAAGCTTAAAATGGAATATCTTCTTGTAGATCGAGAACAATGGACAACGATCTATCGAGGTACCCAACCAACAGGCATGGCGATGGAAGAATGGGAGAAACTTGAAAGAAAAGAAAGAAATGTGATTCGGTGTTGTTGAATGTCTCGGGTGAATATTCGACCAAGAAATTGTGGGACAAGTTGGGAAGATTATACCAGTCGAAATCTCTGGTAAATATGTTGTTTCTCAAAAAGAAACTGTATATTCTGAGGATGAGTGATGGAAGTTCGATGATTGAGAATTTAAATGTGTTTAACACCGTGTTAATCCAGTTATTGTCTATGGATATAAATATCATTGATGAGCAGAAGTGTATTAGCCTATTATGTTCTTTTCCAGACTCCTGGGATAGCTTGGTCGTGGCTATTAGGAGTAATGCAACCACACTAGCGCTAGAGGACGTGGTTGCTTATATGTTGTCAGAAGAAATGAGAAGAAAGAACATGGAAGGATCGACCAAAGATGCTCTGGTAATGAGAGGTTGAACGGTAGACGAAGATAAAGGAATATTCGTTGGTATAAAGTTCAACTCAAAGGGTATATCTAAATCCCTAGTTCAGTCAACGCGAATATGGTGGAAATGCAGTAAAGTTGGGAATTATAAAAAGGACTATAAGTCGAAGGAAACAAAAGTCAGTGCTAGATCCAACGAGAAGCAGTCGATTGAGAGAAAGACGACCTCGGAAAAGGGATGTGATGTGTACCTAGTGTCGACTAGTACACAGTCGGATCAAGATGTTTGGTTGATCGAATCAGGAGCATCCTATCATATGACACCGCATAAATAATGGTTCTATGAATATAAAAAATAGGATGTGAGTGATGTGTTCTTGGGGGACGACTCGACAACCAGAATTGTTGGACGGAGAAGAGTCTAACTGACACTACAGGATGGGAGGAAAAGAACCCTTCCAGGTGTGCTACACATTCCAGGTTTGGAAAGAAACCTGATATCTATCAACAAGATGAGTGATCCAGGTGTGCATACTCCATTTTAGAAGGATTCGTGCAAGATGTTCAGAGGTTCAATGGTATTAATGAGAGGAGTTTGGATTGGTACCATGTACAAGCTATTAGGGAATGTCCACTCGACTGGATGCAACAAAATCATAGCTCCTAAAATTGACTCGACTCGATGTCGACACAACTTGACTTGAATCTAGCCAAGTTGATTCAAACCAACTCGATAAGACATGATTAACTCGACTCAACCATGTTACGACATGAGAGGATGGGACACATTGGAGAAAAATGAATTTGAGCTATGAAAATAAAAGGTATGGTCAAAGGTTTTTCTGAATGTGGTTTAGAAGTTGACTTTTGTGAACATTTCATATATGGGAAAAAAATTGGGTGAGGTTCCCATATGGAGCAACAATGGAAAATGAGATTCTAGAACTAGTGCATAGTGATGTGTTTGGCCCGGTTACAGTGCCTTCACTTGGTGGATCCCTGTATTATGTCTCCTTCATAAATTATTTTTCCAGGAAGACATGAATATATTTCCTGAGGAAGAAATCAAAGGTTTTCAAGATATTTAAGGAGTTTAAAGATCTTGTGGAAAATCGGACAGAGAAAAGGATTAAAGTGTTGAGGACTAACAATGGTGGTGAATTATGTGGAAAGGAATTTGATCAGTTCTATAAGCAGTGTGGCATAGCATGCCAAAATACCACACCATATACCCCACAATGAAATGGACTTTTTGAGAGAATGAACAAAACGTTGATGGATAAGGAAAGGATCATGCTCAGTGGTGTTGGGCTCACACAAGAATTTCAGGCGAAGGTATTCGAGACTGAAATATATCTGGTGAATATGTCTCCTTCATTGACGCTAGTTGACATGACTCCAAATGAGGTATGTTCAAGTAAGAATCCTTTGGTGGCACATCTCAAAGTGTTTGGCTATGATGCATTTGTGCATGTTCCCAAGGAAAGGAGGAGAAAGATGGACAAGAATGCAATCACATGTATTTTCATCAGATACAAAGAAGGGATGAAAGGATATAATCTCTAGGACCCTACATCAAGGAGAAAAGTGTAGAGTTGAGATGTGGTATTCAGAGAAGTCGGAGGTAAATCTAAGCCCGAGGAAGCTATTCAGACCAAGAATAATCTTGATATGATGTGGTTTGAACTAAGGAAAAAATAAGATGATTCAGATGAGTCGATTGAATCTGAGGAAGAGGTGGAACAACTGACTACGATGGTAAGGAGGTAAAAAATAATAAGAAAACCAGTTGAAAGGTACAGTCCACCCAAATTTCGTTTCGCATTCGTGTTAACTTCCATCGACGATGAGCCCAAGTCGGCCAGTGAGGCAATCGACTCGATAGAGGGTAAACTCTGGAAGCATTCCATGGTCAAAGAGAAGGAATCCTTGTACAAGAACGAGACATGGGATTTAGTCAATTTGCCTAGTCTAAGAAAGATCGTCGATAGAAAGTGGGTGTTCAAGAAGAAGATGAATGTCACAGGACAAGTCGAGAAGTTGAAATATCGACTGGTAGTACAATGATATTCACAAGTAGAGGGAGTCGACTTCGATGAGATTTTTTCCACTATTTCAAAAGTAAATTCCATTAGAGTACTAATGTCTCTAGCTACAACATTCAATATGGAGATAGAATATATGGATGTGAAGAAAACGTTCCTACATGGGGACCTGGAAGAAGAAATCTACATGAAACATCCTGAAGGATTTGTAATAAAGGGAAAGCAAGAGTTGGTGTGAAAACTCAAAAGATCCCTTTATGGTCTAAAGAAATCGCCAAGGATGTGGTACCGTAAGTTTGACACTTACATCCTTAGTTTGGGATTTGTGAGAATCAAAGTTGATCACTACATATATTCCAAGGAAGAATGTGGGTGTTTCATATATTTAGCTTTGTATGTCAATGACATGTTGATTGGAAACAACATGGACGCAATAAAGGAGGTGAAGAAGCATCTATCCTCCAAGTTCGACATGAAGGATCTTGGTGAAACTAACTTTATTCTGGGGATGGATATTAAGAGAGATCGAGACACTATAAATATCTGGTTGAATCAAATGAAATATATTGAAATAGTTCTGAAACGATTCAACATGAAGTATTACAAACTGGTGAAGGTGCCAATTCCAATGGGAGTAAGGCTTACTGTTGAACAATGCCCAAAGACATAGGAAGAGATAGAGGACATGGCACATTTTCCCTATGCAAGTGTTGTTGGTAGTCTAAAGTATTCGATGGTCTACACTCGACTAGACATTTCCCATGTAGTGGGAGTGTTGAGCATGTACATGTCAACACCCGGAAAGGAGTGGTAGAAAACTGTCAATAAAGTATTCAGGTATTTGTGTGTCACAAAGGACTATGTGACATGATACCAAGGAAGACCTGGAGGTGACAATGGTAAATTAAATGTACATGGTTTTGTTGACACCAACTGGGTTGGAGATCTGGATGAATGGAGGTCAACCAACATATATGTCTTCAAGATGTTCGGTGGAGAAATAAGTTGGATGAGTAAGTGACAGGCAATTGTATCCTTGTAGACAATAGAATATGAATACATGGCGGCCACTTCTGGAAGAAAAGAAGCGATATGACTTCAAAAGTTGTGTTTAGGAATCAGGTTTGTGAGGAGAGCTATGAAGGTAAGTTGTGACAGTCAAAGCACAATATTTCTAGAAAGGAACCCTGCTTATCATTCAAATACTAAGCACATTGATGTACAATACCAGTTCATAAGAGACATGGTGGAAAGTAACAAGGTGCTACTGGAGAAAGTAGACACATTGGAAAACATAACAAACTCATTGACCAAGTCTGTGAGTGCTATGAAGTTCTCTTGGTGTAGAGAGGAAATGGGCATTGTTTCCTTGGGTCTGTGAGATAACTTTTAGGAATCTCCTGTTTCAACAAAGAAGAAAACAAGTGGGAGAATGTTGGGTTGTTATATTCTTTGCAGTGAAATTCTAGTTGAGGTGAATCGATTGACGATCGAAGTCGAGGTAGATCAAAAACATCGATAGCAGGTTGAAGTCGAGGTAGATCGACAACAATTGAAGGTCGAGGGAGTCGATAGGGTAAAGTCGAAGTCGAAGATATCGATGACAAGTAAACCAACAACAGGTCAAAGTGTGTGTATGAAACGACTCACTAGAGACCGAATGAAGGCCAACTGGTAGTCGACTGGTAAACCCGACTTGGAGTCGACTGTAACAGAATCCTGGGATTTGTGGGATTTTTAGCCAATTATATGCATGGATCTGTAACCATTTTTTGGCACCAACATTTATATTTTTTCCTGTTATAAAGCCTATAAATAGGTGTGTTGTAAGGCCATAAAGGATGTTGTTGTAGGTGATCATAGAATGCACTTTTGCAGGTTAATGATTCTCTAAGTACAGGTTGATGGTCATGCATATGTAAGTTGATTTGGCTATAGGGTTGTTCTTTCCTTTGCAAGAGGGTATGATTTTGATTTTGTATTAGGTGTGGACCAAGGTTAGACATGTAACATTTTATTCTTAATTAATAAGACAAAAAGAGAGAATAACACTCAAAGGAATGTCAGTTTTCCCAGTTAAGGGTTTCCAAGGTAAAATCATGGTGTACTGTGTGATTTCTTGTGTCATTTGTTTTCTTGATTAATTCCTTCTTCTCTTCTTCTAGGATTAGTGTGGAAGTGTCCTACATTTCATGACAATGGGAACCTTAAGAAAAAAAGTGTACAAACATTGACAATTTTGATTGAAAATAGATGCAAATGATGAACTTAATTGTTGGACAGTTATTTCTAGAAAACCCTACAAAGATGGACTTGTAGAAAATGTTAAAGAATTGGTCTATAATTATTGGCTGACAAAATCACATTTTTCACCACATACAAGGGATGTATTATGATGAATAATAACACGGGGTGAATATAAAGAACATGAAAAACATATATTTCCCATGACACAAACAAAATTGTTCAACAAATTCAAAGAAAAGCACAAAGAAGTTAAAATGTACATCAATACATTTGTGCAACAAAAACCATGGTTTGTTAGACCCAACATTATTCCTGACACTTGTTGTTTTCGTTATCATGTGGAATTTGAGTTATATTACGATACTTTTCTTTATTTTGGTAAAACTTTCTAGGCAAGTTCACCTCCTTCCACAATCCGTGGTTTTATATCCCAAATTCTATGTGAAAGAGAAGGTGATGAATTATTTTACCAAAAACAAATGTGTTGGTGGAAAACATGTGATCGTTGTGGAAATCTACTTTTATTTCAATCCAAGTATCCTATTGATATTAATGATAACTCTTTGTCTGATATAGCAGTCAATTGAAAGAGATGTGAATATATTAGTAACACTACTACAAGTTCTTCAAATGTTGTTTCCAAAAGGATTGATTTGAAAGTGGATAAAATCTATGTGATAGATTGTTTGAAGAAGTTTGAGAAATAAATTTATAAATACACCAAGCATTCACATAGAGCTCGATGGAAATACCTACAATTCAAACAATCCTGTGAAGTGTTTCCACTAGGGACTATTTTATTTGTAGTTGATTTTGCACAAAATTACGCATTCGCTGCACACAAAAAAACACAAAGTGAATATTATCATTCTGATCAAGTCTTTATATTTTTCCACGTTCTATATAGACATTCTCAACAAAGTGTTTATAACATCAAAAGAACTGATGAAAATAAGCATGTTATTAAAGAATATCACTTTTATATAAGTGATGATCAGACACACGATACACATTATGTACAACATTGCTTTGATAAATTTTATGATTCATTGAAAAACCGTGGGATCAGATTCGATCAAAATTGGATATGGTCAGATAAATGTGTGGGTCAATTCAAATATTCACAATCATTCTATTGGTTGTGTCATCTTCACAAGGAATCAAACATTACACATTGTTGGAATTTCTTTGAGAATGGTCATGGAAAAGGAGAGCATGGTGGTGCAGGGTCATGTGTAAAATGATAAGTTCGAAGGTATCATATGAACCCTCATGTCGATCAATTTGAATCTCCTTATCAAGTTGTTGAATGGTGAAAACACACACTAAGCCATGGAAATAATCCGTCAAAGGATGTGCGTAGGTGTGTGTATATATGTGTTGTACACACATGTGATATTTTTATTCACATTCAAAAATATGATTTTCAATCATGTTCAATAGAGAAAGTTAGTAAGTTATTTTCTTTAACATGTTTATTATATTGACATTTCATATTTTTATTTAAATAAATTTTTATTGGACCGTGTGTAGGTTTTTTTGGCATATTTGCATCCAAGATGTAGATAGATCAATCCCATATGAGGCCAGTGCAATACATGGGACTCAAAAATTGCATTCAATTAAAACAAAACTCTTCCAAAATGTGTTTTAATTTAATGGAATAAATGAATCTTGTTTTTGTTCAGTTTGCATCGAGGACACAAAATCCACAAAAAGTTGTGAAAACGAAACTGAGAAATATGTTAAATCTTGGAGGCACATTGAAATTAATACAAAGGGGAAAATGCCACTTGCAAGTGTAGAGGAGATTGAATCAAATGAAACTATAGTGTCTATTGATGGCGATAGAGTTTCTGATCATGTTAGAGAAGGTAAAATTTATGTTTCAATTGTTCAAACATATTTGTTATGCTTAAATAGTGTAGATTTACATGTACTATCTAGATATATATAATTTATATATAGTACAATTGTGTGCATGTTTGTTTATCTAACGAGAACTGCTTGTTGGAATATGACGAGCTATTTGCAGGAGATGTCTTTGATGTGGTTGCACCTTTAGACAATGATGAAAACGTCAAATATTATTTGATGCGATGCACACAAGGAAAGATGAAATTATTAGAATATTTTGATGATAATGGTTTTATATATGAAAGAGGATCCATCATATTAAAAGGCTATTTTTTTCAAGAAACCCATCAAATGATAGTCATGTTCACTTTCAAGACTATTAGTCGGATGTCATAAGTTGTCAATATAGTCATTTGGTATGTGCAGTGCACATAAAGTTAATAGAGGTTCAATCAAGGAAAATATCAAAAGTTAGAAAATGGAAAATGTCAAAATTTGATCATGAACAAATAATTGAAGATGGCATACCATTACTTTTTAAACAAACTTGACATTCTAGAATATTTTATTTTGCATCAAATACACGTATATGATTATATTATTATTATTGTAATGATTTTGATCTTCTTTTAATTTCCCCTTAAGAATCATCATTTTATATTATCCACAAATGAAGTATGGATCATCACTATTATTCAAGGAAAACCATGTCACTTGAAATGACCCATTGGTGACCCATTAGTGGTCCTTAAGGGGGAATTTCATGTCTCTACATGTCTTGGGCCAGTAACTTATTTCCTTATGTTCCATTGGTGGTCCTTTCTCTTCTCTAACTTTACATGACATTGTGAGGGAATTGGTTAGGTGATTGACATGTTGATAGGAATGTAAATGAAGAAGATTCAACAATCCCTTCTACATTCAATTCCTACAAAGTTTTAAAACTAGGGTTCATTGGGGTCAATTAAATAAAGTTATAGATGGATAAGGATTGATTGATCCTTCTTTGCATACTTGTATATGAAGAAGGGTTTCCCAACCCTTCTTAATGTTACATATATATGGAGAAGAGTTGGTCTAACCTTCTAGGATTGCGATAAAGTATTACAATGGATATGATAATAAAAAAGTTTCAATGAATCATTTCTCCATATACCACTAAAGAAGTTAAGTATATGGATATTTTGGAATTATGGATAAAATTGAAATATAATATGACAAAGAGAAGGGTCATCCAATCATTCCTTAAGCTTCCACTAGTAAATATTAATATAGTTATGTAATGTCCCCGACCACCCAGGTCGAGCCACGATACATGAGAGAACTCTTTTTCTCTCTCTGCGGAACATACTATAACATACTCAGCATCCAAACTGAGCTATGTCACCTAAAGTTTTCAAACTGCCTGCAATTAAAAGATATACACACATGCCTCTTGCGGATATATATATATATATATATATATATATATATATATATATATATATATATATGAAACATAAATAGACAAATACATTTGTAAATGCATAGATTCACACTAAAATAACAGTAAACGTATACATGCATCATATACAGGAAATACTCATAAGTATACAGACAGTTATAACCACACATAGGATAAAACCATAAAAATAAACACGTAAATAATAATGCAACATGTAAATTTACTACACAGTTGACACTTATCTTAGGAAGAATATCAACAACTGCATGCATACCTTCCGTGAACCTCCCAGCCTTATACCACATTGTTCATCACTCTCAATAGTGGGTCACCCCCGAGCTGGGACTAAACTCCACCCGAGTAAAGGGCTCCTAACCAGGCTAATGGTTCATAAACAACAGGAAAGACTCTGTCACAGGTGCCAACTCAACTAACAGCCTATAGTCCCTCATTCCCCACATGCATGTCCCACCCCAGGAAGTGTGCCCCTTCTCTACTCAACAGTCCTTCGGCTGCTCCACTTCCTTTCCGAGATTCAACAACAGTCCAGACAGGAAGTCTCATAGCCCTGTAGCTGTAGTTTAGCACCTTCAGGAAATCAATTCCCAACAATTATCTCACCCAAAGAGAAATTTCTCATGAGACTGACAACCCGCCTCTTCAATATTCCATGGGCTTGACAACCCGCTTCTTCAGTCCATATCCCAAGCTAACCATATACAAAAATAGGTATGGCTATGGATACATGCTCAGTTACAATGACAGGAAGTATGGAAGATAGTTGACTGCATGAGTGAATGCTCATGGTATGTCTCAATGGATGACTGATGATGGAAGGAATGATGGGAAGAATCATGGAAAATTAACTAAGTCCTAACAATATGTATGAATGTCCCCAAATTGACACTTGTCATGTTGGGAGCTACTTTGGCCCACTTGTCCCCATATTTAGAACTTAGGATAAATAATTATCCATACTTTATACTTTAGGAAATATTAATAAAATATTTCTTTTTTGGCTTAAGCTCCCTAGATTAGCCCATTTTCCTTAACTTTTAGCCCCCACCCTTTCCAAACTAGTGGATTTTAGTCCCCCATACTCTTTTATCATCTTCAGTCTACGTGCAACGATGCATTTTATATTAATGATGAGACATATACAAAATTAGGTGCACTGGCCTTTAACATCTAGGTTCTCTGACCTAATAATCACAAAACTGGATCACCAGCCTATAAAACATAACATATACACAAAGGCTCCCTGGCCTCAAAATCGCGTGCACCTAAGTTGTTGCACGCAGTATCCTAGAATGTGCACACTTCATCATTTTACTGCGCAGTACATGCGCGCACTATACCATTGAGGGTGCATACAAAAAATGATATCAAACAACTCTCCAACTTAAGTACAATTTCATTTACATTAAAATTGGGTTCGGCCTAGGGATATTACAATCCCCTCCCCTTATTTATGCACTATCCTCAGTGAATCATGTAAACACATACAACAACATTTTCAAAAATCCTAAAAAAGATGCGGGTATTCTGCCTGCATTGCATCCTCATGCTCCCAAGTAGTGTCCTTAGGGATGTACCAGGTCCATTGGACCTTTACAAGCCCTATGACTCAATTCCAGAGCTGTTTCATTTTCCAGTCCAGAATGCGTACCAGATGCACTTGGAAAGCACCTTCTTGCTCCACCTAGATCACATTCCAATCAATAACATGATGAGCATCAGTTATATATTTCTTGAGAAATGATACATGGAATACATTATGAACAGACATAGATGCAAGAAATGAAATCATATAAGATACTGGACCAATCCTCTCTAGGATTTCAAATGGCTCACAATAGCGAGCTACCAACTTTGAACAATTTCCCAACTTCATGGAACTTCTGTTGGATTTCACTTTCAAGAATACATGGTCTCCCAATTTAAATTCCCTGTGAGTTCTGCCCTTATCAACATAGATTTCCTGCCTATCTTGGGAAGCCTTTAAATTTTGTTTTATTTTTATCATTTGCTCCTCCATTTCCCTCAATAAATCTGGCCCAACCACTACTCTATCTGCTGGGTTATCCCAACTTAATGGTGTGTTGAACTTTCTGCCATAAAGTGCCTCAAATGGGCTCATCTTTAGAGATGTTTGGTACCCATTGTTATAACTAAACTCTACCAAGTGTATGTAGTCTTCCCATTTTGATGGTTTATCCATCACATACATCATCAACATATATTCAATCACTTGATTGAAGCTCTATGTTTGTCCATCTGATTCTGGATGATAGGCTGTACTAAAATTCAAATTTGTTCCAAACCCATTAAATAATCCTTTCCAAAAATTTGAGGTAAATTTTGGATCTCTGTCAAAAAGAATTGTCTTGGGTATGCCATGTAACCTAGCAATTTCCCTCATATAAACATCAGCAGTGTTGGCTTCCTTGTGAGTGAGCTTAACTGGAATAAAATGGGAAAGTTTAGTAAGATTATCCACCACTACCATGATAGAATCATGTTGCTTGTTTGATCTGGGCAGTTTGGTGATGAAATCCATTGTTACAACTTCCCATTTGTTGGTTGTGGAGCCTGATTATCTTCCTGATTTATAGGTCTTTTACTTTTAGCTGTGTTTATACCCCATGAAGCATTTACACCCCAGAAGTATGTACACTCTTCCACGTGGGGGAGTGCAGAGGGGGGGTACCCCCTCTGCGGGGTCCGGGGGGCCTATCCCCCCGGCTGGGGGGTCTGGGGGCAGCGTCCCCCGAAGAAAAAATTGCCTTGTAAAAGTATATTGTAATTTCATTGTAAATCTGGACCATTCATTATAAGGTCGCAGATTTAACGGTAGAGATTATGTTAGGGTTTTTTTGCCCTAGAAGGCAACCCTCTTTTATGAGGGAAATGTATCATGGCTATGGATGGTGGTGAATATTGTACTATGAGAGAGGATATTGTGAGAGAAAGAAGAGGAAGTTACATCGGGTTTTGCTGTAGGTTGTATCCCTTCATTTGCTGGATAATAATAAAGGAAGGACCTGACAATTTCTCTGGTGGACGTAGCCCACACTAGGTGAACCACGTAAATCTGTGTCTCTCTTGTATTGTGTGTCTTCTATGTTTTGTTTCTGCATTTGTTTTATTTTATTGCTCCGTAGTCCTGGTTTTCTAACAACTGGTATCGGAGCATAAGGTAACTCGCAAGAAAAGAGGGTTCCTGGTTCGAGTGGGAGAAATGTCGGAAGATGGAAAGTTTAGGGTCGAGAAATTTAACGGCCAAAACTACCAGTTATGGAAGATGCAGATGGAAGAATATTAATATCAGAAGAATCTATTCCTACCATTGAGCGGAGTAGCAAAGAAGCTGGCGGCCATGAAGGACGAAGAATGGGAGATTCTTGATAGAAAGGCTCTAGGAATGATACGGCTGAGCCTGGCAACATCAGTGGCTTTCAATATTTCGAAAGAAAAGACAACGAAGGGTTTGATGGACACGTTGGCCAAATTGTATGAAAAACCCTCGGCGTCGAATAAGGTATTTCTAATGAAAATATTATTTAATATGAAGATGTCAGAAGGTGGGTCTGTTGCAGATCATTTAAATGAATTTAATACGGTTACTAATCAACTAAGTTCTGTAAAAGTGGAC
>ML794312.1:248328-272894 GCA_009831015.1 Picea engelmannii
AACAAAGGGAGTAACTAGGGAGAAACTGAGTTCTTGCTCAGTTTCAGTTGGTCTTCAAGAATGAAGATGAAAATGAGAATTTTTCAGGTCTAAGAAGGTTCAGAGTCCAGCATATACAACAATGGTGGAGTTGTTGAGATCAGTATCCAAGTGGGAGATTGTTGGTTGTGGAGCCTGATTATCTTCCTGATTTATAGGTCTTTTACTTTCAGCTGTGTTTATACCCCATGAAGCATTTACACCCCAGAAGTATGTACACTCTTCCACGCGGGGGAGTGCAGAGTGGGGGTACCCCCTCTGCGGGGTCCGTGGGGCCTATCCCCCCAGCTGGGGGGTCTGGGGGCAAGCGGGCCCCCAGTGGGGGTTCGGGGGAGAAGCCCCCGAAGAAAAAATTACCTTGTAAAAGTATATTGTAATTTCATTGTAAATCTGGACCGTTCATTATAAGGTCCCAGATCTAACGGTAGAGATTATGTTAGGGTTTTTTTTTCCCTAGAAGGAAACCCTCTTTTATGAGGGAAATGTATCGCGACTATGGATGGTGGTGAATATTGTATTCTGAGAGAGGAGACTGTGAGAGAAAGAAGAGGAAGTTACAACGGGTTTTGTTGTAGGTTGTATCCCTTCATTTNCTGGATAATAATAAAGGAAGGACCTGGCAATTTCTCTGGTGGACGTAGCCCACACTGGGTGAACCACATAAATCTGTGTCTCTCTTGTATTGTGTGTCTTCTGTGTTTTGTTTCTGCATTTGTTTTATTTTATTGCTCCGCGGTCCTGTTTTTCTAACACCATTTCCACTCAGAAATGGGTAATGGATGTAGCAAACCAACTGGGTGTCTATGCTCAACCTTTACCTTTTGACATTCCAAACATTTGGCAATAAAATATGCAACGTCGTTCTTCATGCCTAGCCAATAATATTGGCGCTTGACAACTGCAATAGTTTTCTGATAACCCGGGTGCCCAACATAAGGTACATTATGCATTTCTCTCAATATCATATTTTTCAATTCCTGAGAATTTGGTACATAAATTATGCCCCTGTACATGAGAATTTCATCATTATCTAGCTTGTATTCTTCAATTTTCTGCTATAAATTACCTTGTTGTAATTTTTCCACTAATTCCTTGTAATGAAAATCTAAATTTGAAGCCTATAAAATTTTGTGTTTCAAATCTGATTGGTACATGCTAATGGTTGTAGCATGCATTTCATGCACTCTTCTGCTGATTGCATCAACCACTTTGTTCTCTTTCTCCATAATATGCTTTATATCAAATTCATATTCACTTAGAAATTCTAACCATCTACTTTGTGTAGCATTTAGAGTTGGTTGATCAAATAAATATTTCAAACCATTATGGTCTGTTCTTAGCTCAAACCTTTTTCCCATGAGGTAGTGTATCCATTTTCTCAAGGCATGCACTATGGCTGCCAACTCCAAATCATGAGTGGCATAGTGTTTTTCATGCTCCTTCAACTTCCTTGACTCATAACATATAACAAACCCATTTTGGCCAAGGACTCCACCAAGTCCTTATTTACATGCATTTGTGCATACAATGAAGTCTTCATTTGGGTCTACAATCCTTAGTATTGGAGCACTTGTTAATAATTTCTTCAAGTGTTGGAACCTCTTTTCACAATCCAATGTCCACTGAAACTTTACACCCTTTCTTTGCAAGGAAGTTATTGGGTGTGAAATCCTTGAGAATCCTTCAATGAATATCCTATAGTATCCTGCAAGGCCCATGAATGACCTGACATCTTTCACATTCTTTAGCCCTGACCATTCTCTAATGGCTTCTATCTTCTCTGTATCCATTGTTATCCCATCCTTTGAAATGATATGTCCCAAATAATGAATTTGCTTTTGATAAAATGAACACTTGCTCAATTTGGCATACAATTGATGTTCCCTTAATACTTGCAACACCATCCTCAAATGACGTTCATGCTCTTCCTCTGACTTAGAATATATAAGAATTTCATCCAAAAATAAAATGACAAACTTGTCTAGATATTCTCGGAAAACACCATCCATTAAGAACATGAAAACAACTGGTGCATTTGACAACCCAAATGGCACCACTGTGAACTCATAATGACCATACCTTGTCCCGAAGGCATCTTTCTTATATATTCCTCCTTAATCCTTACCTGATGGTATCCTTACCTGAGATCTATCTTTGAAAATATCTTTCCATCCTTCAATTGATCAAAAAGATCATCAATCCTTGACAGAGGATACTTGTTCTTAACAGTCACTTTATTCAACTGTATGAAATTAGTGCACAATCTTAATGTCCCATATTTATTCTTCAAGAACAATACTGGGGCACCCTAAGGTGACACACTTGGGTGTATATACCCCTTCTTCAGAAGTTCTTCAAGTTTCATTTGCCACTCTTTCAACCCTGGTGTACACTGCACTCATTCTGTAAGGAGTCTTTGACATTGGAGCTACTCTAGGAATTAAATTTATAGAGAAATCAATATCTCTGTTTGGGGGTAGTCCTGGTACCTCCTTGAACACATCTTCAAAATCTTCCAGGACTGCATAATATTCCAAATTTGGCACCTTACATTTAGGTGTCTCTTCCATATGTGCTGTAAATATTTGACACCCTTTTCTGTAACATTTCTTCACCTGCAATGCTGAAATTTCTCTGATGGTTACTACCCTAGGAATTCCTTGCACTTTCCTTAGGCTCCCTTCCTCATCCAAGCAAGTGAATTCTTTATTATGATAGTCTAGGATAGCATGATGTTGATCCAACCAATCCATCCCAATTAGACAGTCATAGGAACCTAAAGGCAAGATGTTAAAAAATGCCCTAGTGTTCAGTCCATTCATGTCCATAAGGCATGACTTAAACATCTCATTAAATTTTCTTTTGGCTCTAGTAGCTGCACCAACCAAGATTTTCCATGCTTGCTTCTTGGAAAATGCAAACTTTCCACCATATTAGGATCTATATAACTATGACTAGCTCCTAAATCAATTAAAATAGCAATGGTTTGGTTGTTGATCATACCTTCCACTTCAATCATATGTGACTGATACTTTGCATGCTTGTTGTCCAGGGATGCATAGATCCTTGTTACATTTATTCCCATGTCCTCCACTGTTTCAGCTTGCTGTACATTGTGAACAATCCTTACTTTTTCAACTCTATGAGGACAATCTCTAAACATATGATATCCTTTACATCCCCAACATTGAATAGGTGGTTGCCTTGGACTTTGACCCCCTATCTCAATCGTTTTGGGTTCTCTAGAAGTTGGTTTTCCCTGAGTATTATTTTTGCAGAATGGTGGCTTATTTCCCTTCTTCCTCTGATCCATCTTGAATTTCTTTTTGTATTCCCAATATTTTTGGAAAGTTGGCCTTGATTTTTTATGATCATATAGGCATTTATCTCACCTTATGGTCTCCTCCAATGTATTTGGATCATCATATTGTATTTTGCACTGATGAATGATGGAAATCCACTCAAATACCTTTGAATATTAATTGTCTCATCCTTAATGAAAGATACATACTTCAACAGTTCTAAAAACCTTCTTTCATATTCATCTATGGTCAGAATCCCAAGCTTGATTTCAAATAACACTTTCATTTTCTTGTCATAATATCTCTTAGTCAAGTATTTCTTCTCAAAACACTTCTTGAATTCCCTCCAAGTAACACTTTTCTCTTTAATGTGTTGCACCTGCACAAGTTGATCCCACCACATGGATGCCTTTACCTTGGGTTAATAGATGGAAATTCTTCCCTCTGCATGAGAAGAGTAATTATGCAATTGAAAATACTTTCTCATGCCCAACAACCATGTTTCTGCATCCTCATCCTTCTTGTGCTCACCATCAAATGTACGAGGTTTGATTTTGTTCATTTCTCCTCGCAGTTCATCCACCCCAGAAATCTTATGCTTCCTGATAGGGGATGGACTTGATATGTTGTGTGCTATATTATTGGAATGCCTCGGGGAGTGGTGGTGATGTCTGCTAACACTTATTTCTCTTCTTTTCTCATCAGGAGACCTATGACTTCTTGATTTTCTTGAGCCACTCTCCTCATCCAATTTATTTTCTATTATGTTCAAGATTTGCAATAACTTCATGTTGAAGTCCTATTGCTTCTCCTTGGCTCTCATAAGCCTCTCATTATCATATTTATGGATTTGGAAATCCTTCTATAAATTTCTAATGGTCTCTACCATATTCATGTGTTTATCCCTTCCTTCTCCATGTCCATTGGAGTTTGTTCCTTCAATGCCCAAATGGACATCCATACCTTTGATATCATCTTCCTGGATATACGTCCCCTGTTCCTCTTCCATTCCTATAGAATCTGTGTTGATCCTGATCTGATCTATTTGTTGTTATGTCTACAAAACGTGCAGCCAACAAAACTTTGTCAGGCTAACTGTTTCAACAATTTCGTGAAAAATATGAACCATTATGGTTCAATGATATATCAGAGTTATTTCTTCTGATTTCCTGAAAAATTGAGTTCCCAGATCAATTTTATGGGTGGATAATTAGATTCCACTGTCCAATACCTTTCCAACACCTGCTTCCATGCTCAATTCTGAGTCTTGAGCATAAAGTTATGATTATTTGAAAGTTGCTCATTAATTTTTCTGTTCATTTTTCAACTATGCGTTGTAATTATGCAATTTCGCACCTAATACATTGGAGTTTTAGTAGAATATCAATTGGGTTTCTTCCTATACATATTAAGGACACTCTGTCCAAGTTTCACCTTTTTCTGGGGTCTTGGCGGCTAGTTACAACCAACTGAAATTCTAGGCCAATTCATGTTTTTGGTCTGGAATGCTATAGGTACCTTATTTTCCAAATTAAACATGTTTAACATGCCTAGAAATTTAATTCAGCTCTGGGATGTATTCTATGGTTCAATATATTTCCATTGACTTCTCCTGTGCCTCAATTTGATTCCAGAGAAGAAAGTTATGGCTCTTGGAAGTTAGATGGGTCTTAAAATTTACCCTCCACTGTTTGTGTTGTAACTTTCTCATAAAAGCTCTGTTTGACGAACGATTTACACCAATAGAAATCTCTCTCCGAGATATTTTATTTGAGATGCAGAGACAGAGTGTACTTTGGTATACTCTATTCTCATGGTTTTTGAGTAGCTAAAAACACTCTTAAGGGCCTAAAAAACATGCTGCAAAAAGATGACGTTCAAATGATATAAAACATTGCAGAAAATCGATGGTTTTATGTTGTTGTTCACCCTCCAAACGACTTCGTGTGCAAAAATTTCAACTTGTAAACCCATATTTTCCATGCGCAACAAAAACACAAGGTAAATAGTGCTCCGCGCACCTATAACCACTGTGTGTCGCTCCTTTGTTGCGCCAATAACTTGTGCACACTACTTTGTGTTGCGTGTCAATATCCACCACGTGCAGTTTTGGTTCTGGTACTAATACTGATTGCGCACAGTTTTTGTATCGCGTGCTGATATTCTGCGTGCATTTCACTCTACGCATTGCACCATTCCAGAGTTTAGTATGCCCCCACTGCGCACCAATACTTTGCATGCAACATTAACTAAACTATCGAGCGACAACATATACCCACATTGCGCACGTACCAACCAAACTCCTCTGCGCTCTGCCAATACTGCACACACCATGCGTGCCATTATTATGTGTGTGCACACCGCACATACCTTATTATGCATATGCACACTGCGCAATTCTAAATTTATCATGCACACCCACACACCAACATTTTTCTACCATAGCGCCAAAATTTAGCGCACGCACCCGCACACCAACACTTTTCCATGCGTTGCCAAAATTTAGTACGCGCACTCGCACACTAAATTTTTTCCGCACAGTGCCCAATTTTTACATATCCCAAGTTTTTTACAATGCAACATTCATTTTTGGTGTGCCCACCTACGCACATTCATTTTTATGCGCATCAAATCCTCGTGAATTCCGCTGTAGAAATTGGGGCTTTTGCTTAACTTTTTCCCAATTTCTACCATAGACATTTGGAAAATTATGAAATTTGCTCAATTTCAACCCGATAACACCAATTCAACCTCTGTAACAACAAATTGTTGTGGTTTGAAATTTCTGGAATGAATTTCCCCAAAATCAGTTCGTGAATTGAGAATTTTATTTACTAATCTCACTCCATCTATCATGGCTTCACTGTAACTTCAAATTCAACCAATTCCAGGTCTGAATTTGCTGGAACATATATTAAATCATTAATATCTCACCACTTGGTCGAATTTTTCCATTTCCTCATGAATTTAACAACATAAATTGGGGCTTTTCCCAATTCTGTGTCATTGCTTCTAAAATTTACCATGGACGCTCTGCAACTCAAAATTTGGCCACTTCGAAATAATTCCTCTGTGAAGTTTCACTTCAACTCAGGCTTGTTCAGCCCATCTAGGCTTTAATGTCCCCGACCACCCAAGCCAAACCACGATACACGAGAGAACACTTTTGCTCTCTCTGTGGAACATATTGTAACATACCCAGCATCCAAACTGAGCTATGTCACCTAAATTTTTTGAACTGCATACAATTAAAACATATACACACAGGACTCTTGCAGATATATATATATATGAAATGTAAATAGACAAATACATCTGTAAATGCATAGATTCACACTAAAATAACAGTAAATGTATACATGCAACATATACAGGAAATACCCATAAGTATACATACAGTTATAACCGCACATAGGATAAACCCATAAAATAAATACGTAAATAATAATCCAGCATGTAAATTTACTACACAATTGACACTTATATTAGGAAGAATATCACCAACTGCATGTAGAACTTCCACGAACCTCCCAGCCTTAGAGCACACTGCTCATCACTCTCAATAGTGGGTCACCCCCGAGCTGGGACTAAAATCCACCCAGGTAAAGGGTTCCTAACCAGGCTAATGGTTCATAGACAATAGGAAAGACTCCATCACAGGTGCCAACTTAACAATCAACCTACAGTCCCTCATTCCCCACATGCTTATCCCACCCTAGGAAGTGTTCCCCTTCTCTTCTCAACAGTCATTCGGCTGCTCCACTTCCTTTCTGGGCTTCAGCAACAGGCTGAACAAGAAGTCTCAAAGCCCTGAAGTTGTAGTTTATCACCTTCAGGAAATCAGTTACTAGCAATTCTCTCACCCAGAGAGAAATTTATCACGGGCTTGACAACCCGCCTCTTCAATATTGCATGGGCCTGAAAACCCTCTTCTTTAGTCCATCTCCCAAGCTAACCAACTACACAAACATGTATGGCTATGGATACAGGTTTAGTTACAATGACATGGAGTATGGAAGATAACTGACTGCGTGAGTGAATGCTAATGGTATGGCTCAATGGATGACCGATGATGGAAGGAATGATGGGAAGAATCATGGAAAATGAACTAAGTCCCAACAATATGTATGCATGTCCCCAACTTGACACTTGTCATGTTGGGAGATGCTTTGGCCCACTTGTCCCCATCTTTAGAACTTAGGATAAATAATTATCCATACTTTATACTTTAAGAAATATTAATATAATATTCCTTTTTGGCTTAAGCTCCCTAGCTTAGCCCCTTTTCCTTAACTTTTAGCCCCCACCCTTTCCCAACTAGGGGATTTTAGTCCCCCATACTCTTTTATCGTGGTCGATCTGCGTGCATAGATGTATTTTATATTAATGATGAGACATATACAAAAGTAGGTGCACTGGCTTTTAACATCTAGGATCTCCGGCCTAATAATCACAAAATTGGCTCACCAACCTATAAAACACAACATATACACAAAGGCTCCCTGGCCACAAAATTGTGTGCAGTTAAGTTGTTGCGCACAATATCCTAGAATGTGCACACTTCATCATTTTACTGCCCAGTACATGCATGCACTATACCATGGAAGATGCATACAAAAAATGATATCAAACAACTCACCAACTTAAGTACATTTTCATTTACATTACAATTGGGTTCGGCCTAGGGATATTACAAGTTATATTTCATTGCAACCATAGGAACCATAACATCCCCGACCACCCAGGTCAGGCCATGATACTTGAGAAAACGATTTCATTCTCTGATCAAAATACTGTAACATACCTAGCATCCAACTAAGTTATGCCACATAAATTTTTCAAACTGCATGCAATTAAAACATATACACACAGAACTCTTGCGGAAATTTATCTATAAAACCTAAAAAGAAAAATACATTCTGTAAATGCACGAATTCATACTCAAATAACAGTAAACATATACATGCAACATATACAAGAATTACCCATAAATATAAACACAGTTATAAACCACACATAGGATAAACCCACAAAAATAACATGTAAATAAATATGCAACATGTAATTTATCACATAATTGACACTTATCTTGGTAAGAATATCACCAACTGCATGCACACCTTCCATGAACCTCCTAGCCTTAGACCACACTGCTCATCACTCTTAGCAGTGGGTCACCCCTGAGTTGGGACTAAACTCCACCCGGGTAAAGGAATTCCTAACCAGGATCATAGAAAACAGGAAAGACTCCGTCACAGGTGCCAACTCAAACTAACATCCTATAGTCCCTCATTCCCCACATGCTTGTCCCACCCCGAGAAGTGTGCCCCTTCTCTTCTCAACAATCCTTCGGCTTCCCCACTTCCTTTTCGAGCTTCAACAACAGGCCGGACATGAAGTCTTAGAGCCCTGTAGCTGCAGTTTAGCACCTTCGGAAATCAATTCCCAGCAATTATCTCACCTTGAGAGATTTCTCATGGTCCTAACAACCTACCTCTTCAATATCCCATGGTCCTAACAACTCGCTTCTTCAGTCCATCTCCCAAGCTAACCAGGTACACACACAGGTATGGGTACGGATACAGGTTCATGTATAGTGACAGGAAGGTATGGAGGACAACTGACTTAATGATTGAATGATCATGGAATGATTGAATGGATGACTAAATGATGGAAAATAAACTAAGTCCAAACTATATGTATGCATGTTCCCATCTTCAAACTTGTCATGTTGGTAGCTACTTTGGCCCACTTGTCCCCAACCTTAGAACTTAGGATAAAATAATTATTCATACTTTATACTTAAGAAATAATTATATAATATTCCTTTTTGGCTTAAGCTCCCTATCTTAGCCCCCTTTCCTTAACTTTTAACCCCCCCCTTTCCCTAACTAGTGGATTTTAGTCCCCCATACTCTTTTATCGTGGTCGGTTTGTGTGCAGCGATGCATTTTATATTAATGATGAGACATATACAAAAATAGGCAAATAGGCCTTTAGAATATAGGATCTCTAGCCTAATACAAACATAAGCTTCCTAGCTTATAATAATTGGTTCACCATCCTATAAAACACAACATATACACAAAGGCTCCCTAGCCTCAAAATCGCATACACTTAAGTTGATGTGCGCGGTATCTTGGAATGTGCACACTTCATCATTTTACTGCGCAGTACATGCACGCACTATGCCATGAAAGGTGAATACAAAAATGATATCAAACAACTCACCAGCTTAATTACATTTTTATTTTACATTTACAATTGGGTTCGGCCTAGGGGTATTACAATCCCCTCCCCTTCTTTATGCACTATCCTCAGTGCATTATGTACACATATACAACAAAATTTTCAAAAATCCTCAAAACGATGCGGGTATTCTGCCCGCATTGCATCCTCATGCTCCCAAGAAGCATACTCAGGACCGTACCAGGTCATTTGGACCTTTACAAGACCTATGGCTCGATTCTTGAGCTGTTTGATTTTCTGGTCCAGAATGCGTACCAAATGCAATGATTGATTTTTTGGTCTAGAATGTTTGATCATGGAATGATTGAATGGATGACTAAATGATGGAAAATGAACTAAGTCCAAACTATATGTATGCATGTCCCCAACTTGACACTTGTCATGTTGGGATCTACTTTGGCCCACTTGTTCCCAACTTTAGAACTTAGGATAAAATAATTATCCATACTTTATACTTAATAAATATTAATATAATATTCCTTTTTGGATTAAGCTCCCTAGCTTAGCCCCTTTTTATTAACTTTTATCCCCCCCTTCCCCAACTAGTGGATTTTAGTCCCCCATACTCTTTTATAATGGTCATTCTGCGCGCAGCGATGTATTTTATATTAATGATGAGACATATAAAAAAATAGGCGCACTGGACTTTAACATCTAGGCTCTTCGGCCTAATCATCACAAAATTGGCTCACCAAACTATAAAACATAGCATATACACAAAGGCTCCCTGGCCTCAAAATCACACACACTTGAGTTGTTGCACGCAGTATCCATGAATATGCACACTTAATCATTTTACTGTGCAATACATGTGCACACTATACCATGGAATGTGCATACAAAAATGATATCAAAGAACTCACCAAATTATGTACATTTGTATTTACATTTACAACCAGGTTTGGCCTAAGGATATTACAATCCCCTCCCCTTATTTATGCATTGTCCTCGGTGCATTATGTACACATATACAACAAAATTTTCAAAAATCCTAAAAACGATGCAGGTATTATGCCTGCATTGCATCATCATGCTCCCAAGTAGCATCCTAAGGAACATACCAGGTCCATTGGACCTTTACAATCCCTATGGATCGATTTCGAAGATGTTTGATTTTATGGTCCAGAATGCATACCAGATGCACTTGGAAAGCACCTTCTTGCTCCACCTAAATCACATTCCAATCAATTACATGATTAACATCAGGTATATATTTCTTTAGCAATGATTCATGGAATACATTATGAACAGACATATATGCAAGCAATGCAATAATATAAGCTACTACACCAATCCTCTCTAGGATTTCAAATGACACACAATAGCGAGCTTCCAACTTTGAACAATTTTCCAACTTCAGGGAACTTCTGTTGGCTTTCACTTTCAAGAATACATGGTACCCAACTTTAAATTCCCCGTGAGTTATGACCTTATCAACATATATTTTCTTCCTGTCTTGGGAAGCATTTAAATTTTGTTTTATTTTCAACATTTGCTCTTCCATTTCCCTGAGTAAATCTAGTCCAACCACTACTCTATCTGTTGGGTTATCCCAACTTACCGGTGTGTTGCACTTTCTGCCATCAAGTGCCTAAAATGGGCTCATATTTAGAGATGTTTGGTACCTATTGTTATAAGAAAACTCTACTAAGTGTAGGCAGTCTTCCCATTTTGATGGTTTATCCATCACATACATCCTCAACATATCATCAATCACTTGATTCACCCTCTTTGTTTGTCCATCTAATTCTGGATGATAAGTTGTACTAAAATTCAAATTTGTTCCAAATCCATTAAATAATCCCTTCCAAAAATTTGAGGTAAATTTTGGATCTATGTCAGACACAATTGTCTTGGGTATGCCATGTAATCGAGCAATTTCTCTCATATAAACATCAACAATGTTGGCTACCTTGTGAGTAATATTTACTGGAATAAAATGGGCAGCTTTAGTAAGCTTATCCACCACTACCATGATAGAATCATGTTGCCTATTTGTTCTGGGCAGTTTGGTGATGAAATCCATTGTTACAACTTCCCATTTCCACTCAGGAATGGGTAATGGCTATAGAAAACCAGCTAGGTGTCTATGCTCAACCTTTACCTTTTGACATTCCAAACATTTGGCAATGAAATCAACAACCTCTTTCTTCATGCCTAGCTAATAATATTGGCTTTTGACAACTGCATTAGTTTTCTGATAACCTGGGTTCCCAACATAAGGTACATGATGTATTTATCTCAATATCAGATTTTTCAATTCCTAGGAATTTGATACATAAATTCTTCCCCTGTACATGAGAATTTCATCATTATCTAGCTTGTATTATTCAATTTTCTGCTGCAAATTACCTTGCTGTAATTTTGCCACTAATTCCTTGTATTGCAAATCTAATTTTGCAGCCTCTAAAATTTTGTGTTTCAAATATGATTGGTACATGTGCTAATGGTTGTAGCATGAAATTCATGCACTCTTCTGTTGAGTGCATCAACCACTTTATTCTCTTTCCCCTTGATATGTTTTATATCAAAGTCATATTCACTTTGAAATTCTAACCATCTTCTTTGTCTAGCATTTAGAGTTGGTTGATCAAATAAATATTTCAGACCATTATGGTCTATTCTCAACTCAAACCTTTTCCCCATGATGTAGTGTTTCCATTTCCTCAAGGCATGCACTATGGATTCCAACTCCAAATCATGAGTGGCATAGTGTCTTTCATGCTCCTTCAACTTCATTGATTCATAACATATAACAAACCCATTTTGACTGAGGACTCCACCAAGTCCTTCTTTACATGCATCCATGCAAACAATGAATTCTTCATTTGGGTCTGCAGTCCTTAGTATTGTAGCACTTGTTAATAATTGTTTCAAGTGTTGGAAACTCTTTTCACGATCCAATGTCCATTGAAACTTCACACCCTTCTTTTACAAGGAAGTGATTGGGTGTGCAATCTTTGAGAATCCTTAAATAAATCTCCTATAGTAGCCTGCAAGGCACATGAATGATCTGAACTCTGTCACATTAATTGGAGCTGACCATTCTCTAATGGATTCTATATTCTCAATATCCATTGTTATCCCATCCTTTGAAATGATATGTCCCAAATAATGAATTTGCTTCTGATAAAATGAGCACTTTCTCAATTTGGAATACAATTGATGCTCCCTTAATACTTGCAACACCATCCTTAAATGATTCTTATTCTCTTCTTCTAACTTGGAATATACAAGGATTTCATCCAAAAAGACAATGACAAACTTGTCTAAATATTCTCGGAAAATACCATTCATTAAGCACATGAAAACATCTGGTGCATTTGACAACCCAAATGGTACCACTATGAACTCATAATGACCATACCTTGTCCTGAAGGTGGTCTTGTTTATATCTTCCTCTTTAATCCTTACCTGTTGGTATCCCGACCTGATATCTATCTTTGAAAATATCTTTCCATCCTTCAATTGATCAAAGAGATCATCAATCCTTGGCAGAGGATACCTGTTCTTTATAGTCACTTTATTCAACTGTCTGAAATCAATGCACATGAGAAGAATTTATGTACCAAATTCCCAGGAATTGAAAAAAATGATATTGAGATAAATGCATCATGTACCTTATGATGGGAACCCAAGTTATCAAAAAACTAATGCATCTGTCAAAAGCCAATATTATTGGCCAGAAATGAAGAAAGAGGTTGTTGATTTTATTGCCAAATGTTTGGAATGACAAAAGGTAAAGGATGAGCATAGACACCCAGCTATTTTGTTACAACCATTACCTATTCCTAAGTGGAAATGGGAAGTTGTAACAATGGATTTCATCACCAAACTGCCCAGAACAAACAAGCAAAATGATTCTATCATGGTAGTGGTGGATAATCTTATTAAAGCTTCCCATTTTATTCTAGTAAAGCTCACTCACAAGGCAGCCAACAATGTTGATATTTATATGAGAGAAATTTCTCGATTACATGGCATACCCAAGGCAATTGTGTCTGACAGAGAGCCAAAATTTACCTCAAATTTTTGGAAGGGATTATTTAATGGATTTGGAACAAATTTGAATTTTAGTACAACTTGTCATCCAGAATCGGATGGACAAACAAATAGGGTGAATCAAGTGATTGAGGATATGTTGAGGATGTATGTGATGGATAAACCATCAAAATGGGAAGACTACCTACACATAGTAGAGTTTGCTTATAACAATGGGTACCAAACATCTCTAAATATGAGCCCATTTGAGGCACTTTATGGAAGAAAGTGCAACACACCGGTAAGATGGGATAACCCAACAGAGAGAGCAATGGTTGGGCCATATTTACTCACGGAAATGGAGGAGAAAATGTTGAAAATAAAACAAAATTTAAAGGCTGCCCAAGACAGGCAAAAAATATATGTTGATAAGGATAGAAATCATAGGGAATTTAAAGTTGGGGACCATGTATTCTTGAAAGTGAAAGCCAACAAAAGTTCCATGAAGTTGGGAAATTGTTCAAAGTTGGCAGCTCGCTATTGTGGGCCATTTGAAATCCTAGAGAGGATTGGTCAAGTATCTAATATGATTTCATTGCCTGCATCTATGTCAGTTCATAATGTATTCCATGTATCATTTCTAAAGAAATATATACCTGATGTTAATCATGTAATTGATTGGAATGTGATTCAGGTGGAGAAAGAAGGTGCTTTCCAAGTGCCTCTGATACACATTCTGGACTGGAAAATCAAACAGCTCCGAAATCGAGCCATAGGGCTTGTAAAGGTCCAATGGTCTTGATACGGTCCTGAGGATGCTACTTGGGAGCATGAGGATGCTATGCGGGCATAATACCCACATATTTTTGAAGATTTTTGAAAATTTTGTTGTATATGTGTACATAATGCACCGAGGACAATGCATAAATAAGGGGTGGGGATTGAAATATCCCTAGGCCAAACCCAGTTGTAAATGTAAATACAAATGTACGTAAGATGGTGAGTTGTTTGATATCATTTTTGTATGAACATTCCATGGTATAGTGCGCACATGTATTGTGTAGTGAAATGAGGAAGTGTGCATATTCCAGGATACCGCGCGCAACAACTCAAGTCTGTGCGATTTTGAGGCCAGGGATCCTTTGTGTATATGATGTGTTTTATAGGTTGGTGAGCCAGTTTTGTGATGATTAGGTCGAAGAGCCTATATGTTAAAGGCTAGTATGCCTATTTTTGTATATGTCTCATCATTAATATAAAATACATCGATCTGCACAGACCGACCACGATAAAAGAGTATGGGGGACTCAAATCCACTAGTTGGGGAAGGGAGGGAGGGGCTAAAAGTTAAGGAAAAGGGGCTAAGCTAGGGAGATTAAGCCAAAAAAAAATATTATATTAATATTTCTTAAGTATAAAGTATGGATATTATTTTACCCTAAGTTCTAAAGAGGAGGACAAGTGGGCCAAAGTAGCTCCCAACATGACAAGTGTCAAGTTGGGGACATGCATACATATAGTTTGGAATTATTTCATTTTCCATCATTGAACCATCCATTCAATCATTCCATCATCATTCACTCACTGAGTCAGTTGTCCTCCATACCTTTTTGTCACTGTACCTGAACTTGTATCCATACCCATACTTGTTTGTGTACCTGGTTAGCTTGGGAGTTTGACTGAAGAAGCGGTTTGTTAGGCCCATGGGATATTGAGGAGGCAGTTTGTTAGGCCCGTGGGATATTGAGGAGGCGGGTTGTCAGGCCCATGAGAAATCTCTCAAGGTGAGATAATTGTTGGGAATTGATTTTCGAAGGTTCTAAACTACAACTACAGGGCTCTGAGACTTCATGTCCGACCTGTTGTTGAAGCCCATAAAGGAAGTGGGGAAGTCGAAGGACTGTTGAGAAGAGAAGAGGTACACTTCTTGGGGTGGAATAGGCATGTTGGAAATGAGAGACTGGAGGCTGTTACTTTTATTTGGCACCTGTGATGGAGTCTTTCTTGTTTTCTATGATCCATTAGCCTATATAGGAATCCCTTTACCTGGGTGGAGTTTAGTCCTAGCTCGGGGGTGACCCACTGCTGAGAGTCATGAGCAGTGCGGTCTAAGGCTGGGAAGTTCATGGAAGGTATGCACGCAGTTGGTGATATTCTTACCAAGATAAGTGTAAATTGTGTGATAAATTTATATGTTGCATTATTATTTACATGTTTATTTTTATGGGTGTATCCTATGTGTGGTTATAACTGTCTTTATATTTATGGGTATTTCCTGTATATGTTGCATGTATATGTTTATTGTTATTTCAGTATGAATCTGTGCATTTACAGATTGTATTTGTCCGTTACATTTTATATATAAAGTTCCGCAAGATTTCTATGTGTATATTTTTTAATTCCATGCAGTTCGTAAAATTTGTGTGGCATAACTCAGTGGTATGTTGGGTATGTTATAGTATGGTATGTTGCGCCTATTTTTGTATAATTCTCATCATTAAAATAAAATACATCGTTGCGCGTAGACCGACCACGATAAAATAGTACGGGGGACTAAACTCCACTAGTTAGGGAAGGGGGGGGGTCCTAAAATTTAAGGAAAAGGGGCTAAGCTAGGGAGCTTAAGGGAAAAAGGAATATTATATTAATATTTTTTAAGTATAAAAAACATGGATAATTATTTTATCCTAAGTTCTAAGGTTGGGGACAAGTGGGCCAAAGTAGCTCTCAACATGACAAGTGTCAAGTTGGGAACATGCATACATAGAGTTTGGAATTAATTCATTTTCCATCATTCAATCATCCATTCAATCATTCCATGATCATTCACTTACTGAGTTAGTTGTCCTCCATACCTTCCTGTCACTGTACCTGAACCTATATATGTACCCATACATGTTTGTGTACTTGGTTAGCTTGGGAGTTGGACTGAAGAAGCAGGTTGTTATGCCCGTGGGATATTGAAGAGGCATGTTGTCAAGCTCGTGAGAAATCTCTCTAGGTGAGAGAATTGCTGTGAATTGATTTTCGAAGGTGATAAACTGCAATAGGGATCTAAGACTTCCTGTACGGCCTTTTGCTGAAGCTCGGAAAGGAAGTGGGCATCCGAAGGACTGTTGAGTAGAGAAGGGGCACACTTCTTGGGGTGGGACAGGCATGTGGGGAATGAGGGACTATAGGTTGTTATTTTGAGTTGGCACCTATGACAGAGTCTTTCCTATTGTCTATGATCCATTAGCCTGGTTAGTAATCCCTTTATCTCGGTGGATTTTAGTGCCAACTCGGGGGTGACCCACTGCTGAGAGTGATGAGTAGTGTGGTCTAAGGCTGGGAGGTTCGTGGAAGGTCTGCACGTAATTGGTGATATTTTTACCAATATAAGTGTCAATTGTGTGATAAATTACCTACTACATATTTATTTACGTGTTATTTTTGTGGGTTTATCCTATGTGTGGTTTATAACAGTTTTATATTTATGGGTATTGCCTACATATGTTGCATGTATATGTTTATTATTATTTCAGTATGAATCTGTGCATTTACAAAATGTATTTGTTTGTTTATGTTATATATATAAGTTTCCGCAAGAGTTCTGTGTGTATATGTTTTAATTGCATGCAGTTCAAAATTTTTATGTGGCATAGCTCAATATTCATTCTCTTCTCAACATACTATAACATACCCAACATCCAACTAAGCTATGCAACATAAAGTTTTTGAACTTTGTGCAATTAAAACATATACACACGGAACTCTTGCAGAACTTTATATATAAAACGTAAACAGACAAATACATTATGTAAATGCATGGATTCATACTAAAATAATAATAAACATATACATGCAATACCCATAAATATAAACACAGTTATAAACCACACATAGGATAAACCCACAAAAATAACACGTAAATAAATATGAAGCATGTAATTTATCACACAATTGACACTTATCTTGGTAAGAATATCACCAACTGCATGCATACCTTCCATGAACCTCCTAGCCTTATACCACACTGCTCATCACTCTCAGCAGTGGGTCACCCCCGAGCTGGGACTAAACTCCACCCGGGTAAAGGGATTCCTAACCAAGATAATGGATCATAGACAATAGGAAAGACTCTGTCATAGGTGCCAACTCAAACTAAAAACCTACAGTCCCTCATTCCACACATGCGTGTCCCACCCCGGGAAGTGTGCCCCTTCTCTTCTCGACAGTCCTTCGGCTGCCCCACTTCCTTTCCGGGATTCAACAACAGGCCATAAAGGAAGTCTCAGAGCCCTGTAGCTGTAGTTTATCACCTTCAGAAATCAATTCCCAACAATTCTCTCACTTTGAGAAATTTCTCACGGGCCTGACAATCCGCCTCTTCAATATCCCACGGGCCTAACAACCCACTTCTTCAGTCTAGCTCCCAAGATAACCAGGTACACAAACAGGTATGGGTACGGATACAGGTTCAGGTACAGTGATAGGAAGGTGTGGAGGACAACTGACTTAGTGAGTGAATGATCATGGAATGATTGAATGGATGACTGAATGATGGAAAATGAACTAACTCCAAACTATATGTATGCATGCTCCCAACTTGACACTTGGCATGTTGGGAGCTACTTTGGCCCACTTGTCCCCAACCTTAGAACTTAGGATAAAATAATTATCCATACTTTATACTTAAGAAATATTAATATAATATTCCTTTTTGGATTAAGCTGCCTATCTTAGCCCCTTTTCCTTAACTTTTAGCCCCCCCCTTAACTTTTAGCCCCCCCCTTTCCCTAACTAGTGGAGTTTAGTCCCCATACTCCTTTATCATGGTCGGTTTGCGTGCAATGATGTATTTTATATTAATGATGAGACATATACAAAAATAGGCGCACTGGCCTTTACCATCTAGTCTCTCTTGCCTAATACAAACATAAGCCTCCTAGATTATAATAACTGGCTCACTAGCCTATAAAACACAACATATACACAAAGGCTCCCTGGCCTCAAAATCACGCGCACTTAAGTTGTTGCCCACGGTATCCTGGAATATGCACACTTCATCATTTTACTGTGCATTACATACGAGACTATGCCATGAAAGGTGCATACAAAAATGATATCAAACAACTCACCAGCTTAAGTACATTTACATTTTACATTTACAATTAGGTTCAACCTAAGGGTATTACAGGAACAACTGAATCTAAAATTAACATTAAGAACAACATGAAATTAATACATATGGGATGGAGAAGGGCCATTCAATCCTTCTCATTTCCACTTTACATCATGTTAAATAAGATAATTAATTACATGATTGACATGTTGATATGAATCTAAATCAATATGGATCATCCAACACTTCTACATTTAATTCCTAAAAAATATAAACTATAGATGGAGAAGGGTCATCCAACCTTTTTGTATGATACTTATAGATGGATAATACTAGTATATCCCTTCTCTAAATGCTCACAATATCATTCAATCCCTTCTTAATATCTAAACTATAGATGGGGAAGGGTCATCCAACCCTTCTCTACGATACTTGTAGATGGATAAGACTAGCCTATCCCTTCTCTAAATTGTCACGATATCATTCCATCCCTTCTTAATATGATCAAAATATCAACTGTATCATATTAAACCAACTCCAAGACTAAAATAAATGTACATAAATAAATCCCATCTGCAAAAAAATATGGAGGAAAAATTCTTTGCTGGACATAAGGAATTTGGTGAACAAGTTATTTCACCCAAAAGAATCGAACCCTCCCCCGAGTTGTATGGATTTAGTTGTGGTCCTCCTATCCTTGATATATCCCATGTATGTACCATATCATCTAACATACACTTTTGAAGAGAAACAAGGCATTGTTGAATCTCAAGAATAGTAATGGGCCTTTTTTCAATGTTGGCATCCCAATGAAATCAACACAAATTGGGTATTTTGTACAATAGAGAAGTGTATAATGTGTTATATTCTTTGCACGAGTAGTAGTGTCTGAGTGTCTGCATCGGGCGCGCAGGGGGGTTAGAGGGGGGGTGTAGGGGGGCGGAGCCCCTTGCGCAGGGGTTTGGGGGCAGTGCCCCCGAATTTTTTTTTTCGGGACGACATATTTCTGCTGGGACGACATATTTCCGGGACGACATATTACCGGGACGACATATTTCCGGGACCACATGATATTAGGTGGTTTTTCGGCACATGGTTTTTTGCTGATGGTTTTCTATTTCCGGTTAACGAATTAGGGTTTTGGAATAATCCAGGTCATTGGGTTAGGGTTTTGGATGCTGCTGGCTCCTATATGTATATTGTATTGTAAACAATGTAACACAATGTATGAATATAATATATGTTGGTTTTCTCGGTTTGGGTTTCCAGGTGAAAAATCTCTGTGTAATGTTTGTATTTTCCATTGTATCTTTTCTGTTCTTTTCTGAATATTAGTTTGCAGTAGATATTGTACAAGGTTAGAATTTACATAATGGAATAGGTGTACTATTAGACAGGTGATTTGGACACATTTTGAAGTTTCATTAATTTCTATTGTATAGGTGTTTTGGATCCTTCATTACTATCTAATGGCTATACTATGGTGAAAGTGTATTGTTCGACAAGTGTACTATTGGACAATAGTTTTGGTGTGTTCATTCCTATATGCCTAAATAATGATTAATGAGTTTTGATGTCAATTTATAATTATTCGTGTACTCATTTAGAATTAATCATTATCTCAACATAATATTTTACATGCTCAAATGGTGTGAATATGCACATATATTTTTCTACACAAAATACTCAAATACATAGTGCTCTTGATTCTCTCGATTGATAGGCTCACAATGTTGGATGAGATACATGATACAATATTCTAGTGTATTACCCATTGATTCACTAGAATGAATATAAATCCATTAAAATTTCTCTAGGTTACTCCATTAACGAAATAAAATATAATTACAAAATAAAATTCATGGTTATTTTTTGTGTTATCCAATGACGTATTAAACCTTCCACTACACGATGAGATATTACCAACTAAAGTAATGGTAGGTTTGGAGAGATATAAGGATGACAATTTAAAACATGGAATCTAAATATCCAATTGAGCATTTCTTTATTTTTAATTCTATTCCATAATAAGGTGTCCCTTCTTATAATATACAACTTCCCTTTTTTCCCATTACTGGACTATGAGAAAGATTTTCTTTCTTGTAAGGTGTTCTTTTCCATTTTATTGGACTCTTACTTTTTAATTTGATTCTCCAGGAAACTTTATTACTAAACTTCCTTACTCAAAATCTATTTCTTTTACCAAATTTCAAATCTATGGACTGCAAATACGTGAAAATCATAAGTTAAAAAAATTGAAATCTATGGTCTGAAAATGTGTGAAACTCATAAGTTACAAAAATATTAAATGAACACAAACACATATTGAACCATCCAAATCATCTATTGTATTATTGAAACCTAAAACACATGCATATTTCCTTTTTCCTCACACAAGAAACCTTCTATAACAAAAGGATATTGAAAATACCAAATTCAACCTATTATGACTTTGAAGGCCAACAAATGCATCCATCATGAAATTCAAATCGTGCAACAAAAATAATTACAATTTTATTTTATTTATATTTATATTATAGGTTATGATGAATGTATTAATTACGATTTTATTTAAGTTACATCTCTATTATTTAATCTATATCTCTATTATAGGTTATGATGAATGTATAATTTAAGAGCCAGAATTAAATGTTTAAAATATCTCATATTGGTGACAAAATATGGAGAGGGTATTCCAATATTTCATTAATGTGTTGGGAATAAATGCAATCATCAATTTGGTAAATGAATTTTTATGCTAAATAATATTAATGGAATTTTTTAAGCTAATGAGTTTATGGGTGTATAACAATTGAGAGTGTAGACTCTTATTTCTTTGAGCCATTAAACCCATATGAATCAAGTCCCTTATTTAATGAGGAATCATTTAACATTTGACCAAACTATGATTAATGAACATGTAACACATCAATTATTTATAACAATTCAATGATATGTATCTATATCTAATAACAGGAAAACTATCGCCGAATTCATGAAAAATTTACAAACTAAAACACATACCGATCCAATACCTGATTCCTCATGCCTAAATAACTCTTTCCATCCACTGCAACAAAATTTTTCATAATCCTGTAACTCTTCTATACTCATGGAATCTATCTCCTCATCTGTCTTGTCAACATAACTCTCCCAAGCAATGGATTGTGCCATCTGTTGGTTCAAACCAACATCAATACCATACAAAACAAATTCTAAATTATCTCTGATTGCAGTCCTCGCCTCCTTTCCAACTTGTGATGTGGCTTGCATCTTTTCATGTGAAGCAAATGCCCCTATTGGGTGAGATACCAAAGTTGGTGGAGTCCTCAACAATGATCTATCTCGATATGCCCCTTTTCAATCATATGTTCGACCTTTACGAACCCCATAATATCGATATGGTAGGATGGTATAATCGGGGTGCATGCCCCAAAAAAGCTCTGCATAGAAAATTCTAGCAAGGTAAATTGGTACCTCATTTTTCCATGGAAACCTCCCATATTCTACAAAGAATTTGTTATAAATATGTCCTGCAATGTTTGGGTGCTTGAAATACTACACCTTCAACATCGGTCCCTTTGGACCTTCCTTGAAATTGAACATTGAAATTGCCTCCTCTTTTGAAACGTTGTTCTGTACTACTTCCCATTTATCAGGGCCCATCACCTCTGACTTATGTATCCTCGTCAAATCTATGAAGGTATCATATGTTGGCCCAAGGTTCCGATATACATTAATAAAATTTTGCAAAGAATGAAAAATGATCTCGAAGATTCTCTTTCTCTCTACACGGAGAGCCATATGCCTAAGATCGTTATTGAGCTTAGCATGATGGCATGAACATCGTTGAAGCATCATTGCTTCAACATTTCTTTCCCAAGGAATCTCTTCACCAACATTCAAAGGATAGGTGGTCGTAGGGGTGTAATCTTCATTTTCTTGATAGCGTTGCCTTGATCCACCTTCACCCTCTGCAAGAACATCGGGCTCTACCTGATTTTGACTCTCTCTTTCATTATCGTCCCCTGATAAAAATGATTGTTATATCCCTAAAATGCCCTACTTATGCATGTTATAGCAAGATTTTCCTCAATATTGCTATCTTGCACAATGGGCCTTTTTCCATTTCCCTATGCAGACTTTTCATCCCTTTTTGATGAATCCAGAGCTAAAAACATACATTTTTCCACATATACGCTCCCTATTAGTTATTCAAGATGCGCATATGCTTGTTGCTCCACTACAACTCACGTATATCAAGATTTGTGCCAGAAAATAGAAAATGAGGTCGGGTTTCCATGTCACGACAAAATATCTCTGATCCTTGGCCTTCCATGTACTGGAAACGTTCTGACTCGGCCCTTTAGTTGCATTCTGGAGGCTATAAGAGCACAATTTCGAACTATGGAAAAGAGAGAGAAAGAATTCAACTTTGAGAGCAAAGTTACTTTGGAGAAATTACTTCATATTGAGTTTGCATCCCTTTGTCCCTCAAGTCTGAACACAGTGTTCAGCCCCCAAGCTATTCCCTTGTTGTTGAGAGGACCTATTTACCTCTTTCTCATGAGCTTGCCTTTGGTAGAGGATTGAAGTGGTGGAAACCTAGTTGGAAGGAACTTGGTTTCTTGGTTTCGAACTGTGTCGACATGGAAGTCTGTAATGTTGACACTTTTGCTGATCAATTATTAATAGAAATACTCCTTTCTCGTCCTATTGGTATCTTGCAAATATATGATTATTATCCATGGGCATGTTTGTAATGTCTATTAATGGATTATGCTATCTGATGTGCTAATCCCTTTTATATCATCACTATATACTTGCTTTGCTTGTTTGTTGAGAACTTCTTGCAAGTATAAATCTTTGGGTCAAAGTGCTCAACGGTAGAATATCATCAAACGTTGGATCGAGGTAGGCCTCTTTCTTGTATTTCACATTAGTCTATATAGCATATGTTGGAATTGAGTTGATTTCTGCAATCATACCTGTCTGTTGTGGTTTACCCTTGGCAATAGAGATTTTTTCCCTTGTAACAGAAATGGCGACCATACTGGGGAGAGATCTTCCTTCTAAGGGTTGAAGTACTTTTTCTTCTTACATTGCTCTTTTTCCTTTTGTGTTTCTTGTCGTATCACTACTTGATAGATCCTGTTCCCTCTGAGTTTGAGTTTTCATCCTTTTCCCCTTGCCTAGCCTTGTTTTAAAACATATACGCCCTTTTTTCCTTGACATTCGCGTATACACACTTGTTGTCTCACTGCAAGAAGCGTATATACACTCTGTTCTCTTGAACAATCATGTATACCACTTCCCCTTGCTTGTTTTCTTGGTTGAGTGACTGCTGGGTAGGATTTAAAGATTGTTGAGCCTTCTTAGGTCTCTATAGTGTCTATTGAGATTATCTGGGATGACAGGAAGCCTATTGGGAGTTGAATTTTTTTTGGGCGTAGTCTTTCTCTTTATTTTCTATTTTTAATTTGTCCTTGGCTTCTGGGTTGTTTGCTTGGCCACCCGGTATTCTGCTTAAGTTACTGTTTTTATACATAGTAGAATTCATCTTTCAAGTTGCTTATCAGTCCATGGATTTTCTTTTTAGAATATTGAAAATACAAAAAGATAGGCATTTTGCATTGGTTGGAATTTTTGTCTTTGAATTTTTATCATTAGCTTAGCACATTTAGTGAAGGATTGCATTTTACTTATGAATTGCAAAGTTGAAATTGAAGACTCCACTGTTCTTATTAGCATATCATTCATTGAAAAGTTAAAGATAGACTTTGCATTATATCCATATTTATTTTCTTGCAGAGTCATAACACCATGAGTTTCACTTCCATACCTTTTTGAGTAACCACGACCAATAAAATTTATGCTTTAAACTAAAATTG
>ML794312.1:272944-297755 GCA_009831015.1 Picea engelmannii
AACTAAAATTGATTAGTCATGATTTTATTTTTTAGGGTGCACAAACTAGCCTAGGATTTAGTGCCTTGGAATAGGATCTTGTGAGTAAACTTCTCCAAGGAAATTAAATCAACATATGTGTCTGAGACAGGGAGTTGAGAAGTTCATTGTATAATTGGTAATATCAGGAGGCTCCTCTCACACCAGAGTTAATCACGAGGTTATGCAAAGTTAGTTGAAGGGATAACCCCTCGATACTCACCTAGCATCAGAGATATTTCTATGGATTTATTCGTATTTGGGGATCTTGCTAGTACCCATACCTCTGTGACAGGTGGTGCTTTCAAGGTTTCGGGCTTTGCTACCCTACCCATATGGTGATATAGACTTACGACTGCTCACATGTGCATCATTTATACAGTGGTTTATTATTTTCTTCACTTAGGTATCTCATAGGTTACTTGCAGGGGTTATCCTACTTGTATCCTGACTTAGATAGGGGTCGGACAACACAAAACCTTTATGGAGGATTACCTCTCCAGGGGGATCTGACCGACTGGTTGTTAAGCCTACGAGGGCCCTTATAACTTATTTTGTTACCTCCAAAATTTAGCGGGGAGTCTCAGGTCCCTCTTGGATGAGACATACCTTCTTTAGTGAGGGAGGCCACTCAGCCACTTTATCCCGTTTGCATGCATATTGGTCGTTTGAATTTTTAGTATGCTCTTTGATTATTAGTTGACCATAGGATTTTGTACTGAGTCTTTGTTATCATGGATAGTGGGGTTCCTTTTACTCCCTCATTTACTTCTACCCCCCCATGACATTCATGAGGGAAAATTGGTCCGCTTTTTATAATGGTATGCAGAATTATGGTACTCCTTCAATGCCTTGGGTCTCTAATCATTTTTCTCATGGTATGTATGATATGTCTTCACACTTACCATCCTTTGTCTCGCCTCCTTATGCGAATACAAGTTTTGGGTATGTTGGCATGATGCCTCCTTCTTATCCCTCTTTGTTTGGTGGGAGTCATATCCTTCAAACACTTCTTACGGTAGGAGGTTGGAATATTCCTTCCTACGAATCCACTATGCGAGAAGTAAGTGCCCAATTAAGTAATCATTCTATGTGTTACACTCTGTCCACTTATCCTTCTTCCGCTATGTCGGTTCCTACGAACACTTTTCCCATGGCAAACCTCCGTCTGCCCTCTAGTGTTTCATTCGAGGGGAATTATTTTTATAATATGGGAAACCCCCCTCAAAAAGTTCCTTCATCTGGGGGAAACATATATCCTCACATGAGTAACCCTTGGCATTCCTCTTTCTCTTCGCAAGCAACTTCCTCAATGTCGATGCCCTTACAACCCTTTATGAATCAGTATGGAGGAGGATACTATCCTGCTGGACAGGGACAGGGTGTAGACCAGGATCCTTCCTAGCCTGTAATTTCTCAAAACCAATATTTCCTTGGACCTTGGTCTCAAATGCCGCAATTCACCACCGCCACAAGTCCAGTCACTGCATGTCATACTGGTGTTATATCACCAACCTCTACTAGCCACATTGGAGATTGGTCAACAACCTATACAAGTCATGTTGAAGACTTGCAACCAACCGTTGCAAGTCATGTTGGGGGCACAAGTCCAGTCACTACGTGTCATACTGGCATTATATCACCAACCTCTGCTAGTCATGTTGGAGATTGGTTGACAACCTCTGTGAGTCATGTTGAGGACCTACAACTAGCCGCTTTAATTCATGTTGGGGGCACATGTATGGTCACTGCTAGTCACACTGCACTTTCATCACCAACCTCTGCTAGTCATGTTGGGGATTCATCACCAACCTCTGCTAGTCATGTTGGGGATTCATCACCAACCTCTACTAGTCATGTTGGATATTTTCTACTAGCCCCTGCAAGTCATGCTAAGATCATGTCACCAACCACTACAAGTCATGCTGGGGGCATTCATATGATTGAGAAGCCTAGACGTCTCGGACATAAGCCTAGATTCCTTTGCAGGACTTGTGAAGGAAGTCACCTTACTCGTTTGTGTTATATTACTGTTGGGATACCAAAAGCATGGGGCACACCTAAGGGCCCTTCGGGTTTTGAGGCATCTATGGTTTCACAACACTCTGTTCCTTCTTTGGTTGATAAAAAAGTCACGCCGATGAAATCTTCAGCTGACACACCTTTCCCTTTATGGGTTGATGCATCCTTTGACCTTGTTGTCTCACATCCCATTCAACCTATGGTCATGTCGATGCAATATTTGACATACACATCTCCTATGTTCAGGGGTGATGTGTCTCTTGACCTTGTTTTCTCGCATCTTGTTCAACCAACGATCGTGTCGATACAATATTCGACCGACCACACTCCTGTTTTTTGGGGTGATGCACCTCTTGACCTTATTGTCTCACATCCTATTCAGCCAATGGTCGAGGAAGTGGTCATATCGATGAAATATTCGATCGACCCCACTCTTCTCTTGGAGAGTGACAATTCTAAGGAAACGGTTGTGCCAATGAAATTTTTGGTCGATTTCTCTCTTCTGGTTCTGGTTCTATACCTTCTATACCATGTCCTTATCATTTATAGTACTACACCTTCTGAACTAGAGAGATTTTTACTCTTCCTAAGTTCTCTGCCTCCAAGTATCGAAGAGATTCCCTTTGATTGGGGTGGTCTTGTGGAGTATCCAATGCCTCCACCTATGTCTTTTCTAGCAAGAGACATTATCCGATATAGCATGGAGACGATAACCTCCGTTAGCACTTTTCCCTCCTCGACTTGGAGATATTTGGGTCTTCTGAAGCCTATGTCGGTTCTTCACAAGACATCGACATTGCACAGAAGGTCTGCATGGGAGCCTCTGCCTCCCCCATGGCTTGCCGCCTAGAATCTTCCTAACGAGTCTCAGTTAAGCTCTTTTCTGACTCGTCCAAAAACTGAAAATATCATCGAGTGATTTGTCCCTTCACACTCGTTTAAATTGGATTTGAAAGATCATGAGTCCTAGTTAAGCGCTTTTCCGACTCGCTATCAAATATAGAAAAAATTGCTAGAGTGAACTTGTCTTTTTCACACTCGTAAATTGGATTTGAAAAGACATCTATTTGGCACAAGTTTACCCCTTTTTCACACCAAGTAGACTAAAATATATAAAAAAGGACATTTTTTGGCGTTAGGTTGCGATTGCATCTCATGCCCTCGCTTGTTGTATTGAGCCTTTAGCCGGTTCTCACTTTGCATTATAAATCGTTGCCTAAGAAGTTTGCATCCTCAACCAAGCAGAGCCTTGTTTTTATCCTTTGCAATTTGACACCCTATACCCTGGAGGGAACATCACCCCGAGTGTCCATATTCTACATGCATTTCCTTGCATTAAGCATAGGTATGTTCCACTACTGGAACTAGTTTTGCCTACTTGCGACACTCATTCCCTCCTCTGTATCATAGCATTCATTTGTTATGAAAAAACAAAAAAAGACGGGCGGGAAGGGAATACTATATTGTAATTGGCAGCAGTCTTGTCGCCTTTGAACAGAGCACAAAGTTATTGAGTCCTTGTGTCATCATAATTTTGGGTTTAGCATGGACTTAGGAATCTGATCTCGCTACAAAGTTTTCTCTACCGACTGGTTACTCTTCCAGTCCCCATAGAGAACACTATTGATGAATCATGCATTTAATTGTCACATTATTGAGTTTATGTTGCCGGAGTCCACCATATGTCTCATGCTCTTTTTCAAAGGAAGTCTATCAACCTGTGTCAGCCACTCCTAAGAAATATTGACTTTGCATGTCAGTCATACCCTCATTTTGTCTCAGAATCACATGATACTTTGGTCTTATCATGCACCTTGGCCCTACTTTCATCATTGGTAGGTCACCTTGAACCCAACAATTGACATTTCATCATTGGTCATTGATTGGGTGGTTTCCCTTGTGTTCGACGACAAGACATCTATTCACACTTTGGGATTCGTGTAGTGTCTTGGATTCCATTAGCCTTATTGGTGGTTTCCTCGCATTTGTCAGCAGTTTTTCATCATTGGATGCTATTCAGAGGGTCCTTTTCATGTACTTCTTGCATTTGGCACACACAAAAGACACATAGGGTCATTGGTTCATGAACATGTTATTTGTACGATATCCACCAAATCATGAATCTCCTTCTTTGTTCCTCGTGTTGACTGATGAGAGATGCCTCAATGCTCTCCTTTCAGCGGGTCTCTTTCCATCGACTTCAGCTCATTTATTCTAGATATGGGACCTGGAGTTTTATGAGTACCTTGAGGCTTCTAGTCATCAGTGAAGGCTCTCTCCCCATTGACAAATGGGAATACATCAATGTCTTCTAATCAATGGATTTCTCAAGTGTTCGACATCGGCCCCTTTTTTCACACTTGTAGGAATGTACTTGGTGCCTTGATACCTACTTTCATTATCGGTAGGTTGTTTCATGTTTGTTAACGATATACTTCAATGACTGGTAATCAAATGATGTCTCATCATGTTCGACCTCAACTCATTTATTCACATGATGTAGACTTGCACCATTAGCGGATAATGTAGAAGACTTGAAGACATCACTATGTGGTCACAACTTTCCTGAGATGTTGTTTCCATTTCATTGGACTAGTACCTATTTGACTTCATTGATCATGGGAGATCATGTTGTAATCCATGGTATACATATATCTTCAGATTGATTTTTGAGATTGGTTTCACTGGGCCTTGTTCATGACTATGACAACTTTTGGCATATAACCACATTTGTATTTTCCTATTCATGGCCATGAACACTTGTTTGGTATATTTTCCACATGGATCTGCATTGTATTCTTGGCATCCATGTATGCAAAGTCAGTACATAATGTAATGAGCAATTGATTTCGTCTAACTGGTTATCTACCACTCCACTTCTAGGTTATTTACAATGTATTTCGGTCATCATAGATACTCCTCTGATCTCACACATTAGGGGGCATCTGTTATAGCAAGATTTGCCTCACTATTGCTATCTTTCACAGAGGGCCTTTTTCCATTTCCCTATCCAGACTTTTCATCCCTTTTTGATGAATATAGAGCTAAAAACATACATTTTTTCACATATATGCTCCCTATCAGTTATAAAAGATGCGTATACGCTTGCTGCTCCACTACAGCTCGCGTATATCAGTATTTTTTCCAAAAAATACAAAATGAGGTCAGGTTTCCATGTCACGACAAAATATCTCTGATCCTTGGCATTCCATGTACTAGAAATGTTCCGACTCGGCCCTTCAGTTGCATTGTGGAGGCTATAAGAGCACAATTTCGAACTATGGAAAAGAGAGAGAAAGCATTCAACTTTGAGAGAAAAGTTACTCTGGATAAATTAATTCATATTGAGTCTGCATTCCTTTGTCCCTCAAGTCTTAACACAGTGTTCATCCCCCAAGCTCTTCCCTTATTGTTTAGAGGACCTCTTTACCTCTTTCTCATGAGCTTGCCTTTGGTGGAGGATTGAAGTGTTGGAGACCTAGTTGGAAGGAACTTTGTTTCTTGGTTTCGAACCATGCCGACACGGAAGTCTGTAATGTTGACACTTATGCTGATCAATTATTAATAGAAATACTCCTTTCCCGTCCTATTGGTATCTTGCAAATATATGATTATTATCCATGGGCATGTTTGTAATGTCTATTAATGTATTATGCTATCTGATGTGCTAATCCCTTTTATATCATCACTATATACTTTCTTTTCTTGTTTGTTGAGAACTTCTTGTAGGTATAAAGCTTTGGGTCAAATTTCTCAATGGTGGAATATCATCAAACGTTGGATCGAGGTAGGCCTCTTTCTTGTATTGCACATTAGTCTATATATCATATGTTGGAATTGATCTGATTTTTGCAGTCATACCTGTCTGTTGTGGTTTACCCTTGGCCATAGAGATTTTTTCCCTTGTAACAATGCATACATGGCATTGGCCTTTATACTTGCACAATTTTCCAATTTACTGTTGAGGAACTCTATTTAAAAAACCATTTTTTGGAGCATGTATGTGCCCTACTGCACTATTTCCCACATACATATGCTTGTTTCATGCTAGAAGACTGGTGTACATATGCTAGTTTCACACTAAACAACCCGCGTTTACCTCCAAAAGTTGCAAATGATTCGGCGAAGTTAACAGGCTATTGGAGGTTTCCTAACCAATTCACCTGTTATAGCCCATCCCCAAACCGAATAACTATCCATTTTTTATATAAAATGAGGTCTTTGGGTCCCATTCCCACATCAAGAATTATAAAGGTGAAGCTCTACCCAAATCCATTTACCTCGTTGCCCAAGTATTTGCAACCCTTTTGAGTTCTTGCCTCAACATTCACTCTCTAGACTTTTCTCCTATACAATCCCTTCCCTTCCCCTGAAGTGATCAGTTGATTGTGAGAGAAAGAATTGGGATAAGTGCACTTGGAGCAACATTAAGAGGATCTCGTACCAAGTTTGCGGAGCGTCGACCTACAAAGGTTGTAATTTTTGATCTTTGGATTTGAATAAAATAATATTTTTCCTGTCCCAAATGATATCTTTATGTTTTTTCATTTGATTTATGCATAATGGTTTATATCTAACCCTAATTGATGAGTATACATAGAATATTTGTAGCTTTTTTTTCCTGATTATTCTTCCATGTCATCTTTGGGAGGATACTTGTAGTCTGGGAGCTACAAAGATGGAGGTGGTCTACATCTAACATTGGACTAAAGGTACTACTTCTTACCTACTTTCCTATCTCTTTATGTTCATACTTTTAGAGTGTTTGGTGTAGTTTAGGAATTAGATTTTGTTTTAAGGGAGATCATAGATCTTCCTGTACTTTGACCCTGGTATAGTAATAGGTGGATTTTCCCCACTAGCACCGATCCTCTACACAAAGAAACAATTGAAAATATTCACAACATTAAACAAAAACACATCCTCCGAAGTGGGGGTATTTATGTTCAACCTATTTAAATATATTGAATCCCCAACTATATCTTGAGCACTCTGTCTCGATTCTCTATTGATTGATTCATTTGATAATATCCTCCTTCAACTAGACTTCCTTTTGTCACTAGATGCACCTACTTGACTACGATACCTTGCTGAAATAGGGGTCTCTAACGACCTAGGTGTCTCTATTAAGCTAGGGGTCCCTCTTATTCCTTCATTGGATAGCCTTGAGCGTTTGTGAGGCAGATTTGGAGACTCATGTCCCAACAACTCACCTCGACCCATCCTTTCAAAATCCATGAAAATGGAAACATAAGGTATAAACAAGTTCAAGGCATAGGAATATATTAAATAAAGTTACAAATAAATTTGTGATTTTATTCTCACAAGTATGGGGTGGCCTAAACCAAAGAACAACTTCAAGGCATAAGCTTATATTTAAGAAAACAAAAAATAAACAAAAACATAAGTTATAATATGACTTCAATACATAAAAGCGTAAATCGAAGAAAACAACAAGTAAACAAAAAAATACTTTATATATTTTAAAAAACTTGAAAGCATAGGTATATATTGAAGAAACTGACATCTAAATTTTTTATTGTATTATGATAAGCATGGGGTGGCTTGAATAAGATAAATTAAAGACATAGGCATATATTGGAAATTAACTAATATGCTCAATATGCTCAATATGCTCAAAGTGAAGCCAAAAACCCAATGAATGTGGGGCCAATAATATTTTGCATTAGAAGGGAGGAAAAGGACATATTCAAGTCATATAATTTGTCCTTAAATGAGAAAAAAAATTTAACTACTACAATACATCCTCTCCCCATACTCTTCATCCACGTTTAGAAGCCTAGCCCAAGTTTGGACTTAAATATATCTACGATCAATTTGTTTAGAAAAGGTGGAATGTAATATGCCTTCAAAAAAGGCATGTTGAAGTTAGATGGAGCAAACACCTTAACTAGAGACATAGAGGTCGAAGGTTATGTATGGTTATTCATTATAGTATAGTTCTTTGCTAGGTGGAACATTCAATCTTGGTTGAGTATGATGGAGTTTAGGCACTTAATGATGGAAGTTTTCAGTTTGGCTTAGCTAGCCTAGTCTAATAAGTGAGGCTTGGAGAGTTAGGTGTTTTCATTCATGAGGAATGAGGTACAAATCACCAATCCTAGGATAAGGATATAATTATTTATAAATGGTCTATGATTTTACCTATGTTGATTCACCAAGGAGTTATTCAATGAAGATAAAAATAAGATTAAAAAAAACGTGTCTTTATAGGTTTAAGAAACATAGTAATCTAGCATATTAGATACTTTTCCTTACTTGGACGGTGTTATGGGTTGAGTTGTTTGGAGCTCTATCCTTCAAAGAGGGAATCCAAATTATATTGAAAATAGGGTTTGGGTTATGTGGGAGTTCTCAAGATAACATATTCACCCTTTTTGCTTCAGTCCCATCTTGGAGGTGGCACGCACATGAATGGTGCCTATGGTTGGGAAGAAAAATGTTCCTATGGATATATTTCCTTAAGTGTTATAACAACTGAGTATTTTTATCTTAAATATTTAATTTACAAGAATTAATTATTGTATTTTTCATTTGAGTAAATGTTATGAGATAAATTGGCAGATGATTATGTTCAAGATATATATTTTGGGTTGTCTAGGAATTATATATATAATATATATATATATATATATATATATATATATATATATATATATATATATGTTTATTTCCATTGTAATATTGAATTGATATATGTATGTGTGTAAAAATTAGTGAATGGATTTCTAAGGATTAAATGGAATCACAACCGAGAAACCTAATTAGGGGAGAAGATGAAATTTTAATAGTGTGCCATGACAATCAAGATAGGCAGGTCTAAGTATAGTGAAACAATGTTTACACAAGACAAATCGATCATGACCAGGAATAACATAGGAAGGTTTGTTCTAGTGCTCTTGGAAGATTTTGTACATATTTTTAGTAATTCAAAGCTTGGACTTTGCATGGACATAGAAGATCATCCACTAGTTTAGGAAGGAGTAAAGAGAAGCTTCTAGAACCACAAAGGCATGGACTTCAAGATTTATCATATAAGATAATAAATTGAAAAGATTTCTAGGTCCTTAGGTTGTCCAAGTTTCTTATGGGTGAAAACCATTTCTCAGAGATTTTATAGTCTTATCCAATTGAATATTTTTTAATATATTTTCTTTATTATGTTTAATGAATTTTTAAAGAAATAGTTCTGGGAGTGTTTTCTAATATATTTACAAGAGTGTTTTCAATTGGACAAATACCATGTGGAACTCTGTGGGAATGGAATGGAGTCCATATGAACTCTACATGGAGTCTATATGGAATATGTGCAAAGCCCATGTTATGGACTCTGCACAAAGTCAACAATCGTCCTCCAATATTGTGTAGAACAATATCATTTGCACCAATGTTAAAACCTAGTTTGGTTTAATTCTTTGTTCATAATATGTCCATGTATAGGAATTTGAATATGGAAAAACACTCGAAACAAAACCGAAGAAACAATGATTGTAGCAACCATGAATTCCATTTCAAGACAATGTTTCAATTTATAAAGTTGTCAGATAAGATTAAAATCCTAGGTTAAAGCTTATCCACACATTTTCCGGTGAAATAGTGAAAGTCCTAACATTTCAAAGGTATTGTTTTATAAGTACACTCCAGGCTCTTTTGATTTATTTGTTCTCTCTTTGGGTAGAGTATTTCCATCTTTCCACTCTACGAATTTTTCCAAGACCCTTTGGCTTGGAGTATTGGTGCACTATTTGATCTCTTCATTGGAACAAAGGGATTTGCAATGTATTTTTGTAGCTCAATAATTAGATTACTTTCAAGTGGTAAGAATTCCCTAATTTTCATTGACTTATTATGCATTATAGGGAGCTGAAGGAGATTATAAGGGTGCTATGAAATCACGAAGAGTCCATTCAGGGAAACAAAAAATCAATATTTTCATCTCCAACCAAAATTCACGAAAATGAACAATAGGAAGTCACTCAAGTTGTAACAATTATGAGCACTCTTGTCCAACATAAAAGGTAAATAGTCATTGTAGGGGTTGAATGTAGTATGATTTGGAATCTGGTTATCAATATGAGCAACGGAGACCAATTTGAGGTCTTGAATTAGGCGTAGTTTGTAAATTAAAACTATGGGGGATCATAGGAAGATGAGATTGTGCATCAACTTGTAGACAACATGGAAATAAGACAAACAGAGTTGGACCCAGTCAAACCAACAATGGAAGAAGCGGGAAATCGATATACATTTTGCTAAGTTCTTATTATACTAGGTGTATCTTGTAGAATATATACCACTCAAAAGTGTTGGGAAAATTTTCCTTTGGATGTAATTAGGATTTGTTATATGCTAGTACATAGTATGTTATTTAGAAATTATATGTCACTTTTGAAATAGACCTTGATGTACGTGCTCTACATCTTTGATGCAGTCTTTTTTATTGATATTAAATCTCCTAGTTACAATTAAAAAAATAAAATTTGTTGTTAGTAAAGTATGTGTTAGACATTCTGTTATGCATCACCAAATGAACAACTTTAATCTCTGCATTCTATTTATATACTTGAGTTAAAGGTCAACAAAAACTAAAACAATAAGTATTTCATTCCAAATTTACATTTTACAAATAAATCTAGTGATTTAGCTATTATTATACTAAAAAAATAGACCCTCCATAACTAAAACACAACATATACGCAACATAAGTAGCAAATTAACAAGTACATTTGACACTAACTTTAGATAAATTAATTTTTTTTAATTACATTAGCTAATAAAATACTAAATACTTAACTAAGAATCTAAATGTACATGTTTGACAATTATAAAAAATTCAATATATAAATTGAAACTAAAAATAAAAAAAATCGGGGATGGAAGGTATCACTAGTAAATTTGTGTCATTTTGCGACGACCATTTTGACGTTATGTTGTGTATATTGCGACGAAACTTGGGTCCCTCAAACATCGCATCATATCCCGTGGCAAGTGCGACAAGCCTGAGATAATGTCACAAGTGCGACGAAACAATGTTGTCGTCGCAAGAGAGATGACTTACATAGATCATCACAAGAACGACAAATAGGAAATCGTCGCAAGAATGACAATGATGGACGATCCTCTTCGTCACAAGAGAAATGACATATACTAGTTTCTGTGATCAACAAGTCATCGCAAGAGAAACAAACATTCGATAGTTGTGACGAACTTATCATACAATATATGATTGTGTTCTTCACAAGACAAACTCCATATCCCATTTTCTACAATGAACAAGTTGTCACAAGAGCGACAAACATTCGATAGTTGCGATGAACTATTCATAGGATCGATGATCATGTTCGTCACAAGACAAACGCCATATCCCAGTTTCAGCGACCAACATGTAGTTGCAAGAGTGACCAACATTTGATAATTGCGACGAAATATTCATACAAATGACAATCGTGTTCATCGCAAGACAAATTCCATATCCCAGTTTTTGCGACCAACAAGTCGTCGCAAGAGAGAAAAACGGTTGATAGTTGAGATGAACTATTCATACGGAATATATTAAATTTGATTTCTTGTTTTTTGTCTCGGATCGTGTGATATTTATAAACCTTGCGATATTGCCGGAAGCTTTAGGCCTTCCATCAATATAGATGGTCTCTTCCTTATTTTTATTGTTGTTTATTAGTTGTATATAATTTGAGGTGAGTGAATATCTCTAGATACTTCTCATATACTAGACCAACTGCATCCAATCGTTATAATTGTAACATGGTCCGTCATAGTCCATCAATTCAATTATTTTATTGTATTTTATAGTTATTCCATCCATGGTAAATATCCCTAGGCCATGCATGGAGGATGGTGTAATGCGATATGTCCTATTGTTTACAATGAAGTCAGCTTCTAATGGAGGCATTTCCTTAGGTACCCATTGTTTCACTAGATGATTATACCTGAGTGGCACCTCTATGTCTCTTATTCTCTCATCATCATAAGAGCATGATCCTCCTTCGGAAAGAAAAAATTACATGTGTCTATGGAATTTTCTTCTGACTTTTTCACTTCTGGTCCTTGTTTGCATATCATATCTACTAGATGCAGTCGCATTTCCCTCTATTTGTCCTAAGATTCCCTCACTCGAGGAAGAAATGTTTGACAAGTAACTGTTTAGTTTTACCTTCATTCACATGTGCACGTGTTGTTAGTGAGTAGTCTATCCTCATCCTAGTTCCAATTTTTGAACCTCTTTTTCTATATTCAAAGTTCTAAATAAATTTCTTATATCTTTAGTTTTGGATGCACAATTAGAGGGTGAAATCATTCAAATGTGATAGGTTCCATGAGTATGGGAAGCTACCTAAGGAATTTCATCTCCCAAACATAAGAAACATATGGGTTTGTTAGGATATTTAAGGAAATAAATATTTTGAACAAACTCCATAGATGAACATCCCCTCTATGCGAACCTTAAAAACAATTCTTGAAGAAAAATCTATGTCAATAACACAATAAAGGAGGAAAATGGCCATCAAGAGTTGCATATCTTGGATCGAAAGAATATGATCGATCTCTCTTATGAATTGAGTAAGAAAAAATCTCCTCCCCCTATTATTCAATTTTTTTTTTTATAAATTTCTCTTTGGGTCTTGGAAGGTAGGTTTATAAAGCATAACCAATACTCAATATAGTGAATTCCTTCTTATCCTTTCAAGGATATCGATTCCCTAGCCTTGCCCTGTCATCCTTTGGATGGATTAGGAGGTAATTAAACTATTGGATGCATTTCTCTAGGAAATTATAGAACTTTTCTATGGAAGAAAATTGGACCAAATCCTCATAATGACTCCCAAGTCTCTAAGACTACCAAGTACAACCTCAGAATGAGGAACATGGAAGCATCTATTTTTCAAGGAATGATTATCAAAGGTCTAGGGTTCTCAGATGAGAAAGACCCCAAAGAGACTCAGATAGGGAGAAAAGCATTCCCATCCCTGGATCAAAAGAAAACAAATACCAAATTCAAAATTGGAAGAAAAGTAATACTGATTAGTTACCCTAGATAAAAGGCCCAGAGAGATGGTCCTAGATTAATTTTCTAACCCTAAACTATAGAGGGTTGGTCAATTCCTCAAATAAATTGGTTATTAAAAGGTTAACTAAATTTCATAATCCGTATATCATATTCTTACAAGAACTAATGACAAATGGAGAAAAGGTAGTTCAAGATTTATCCATGCTTTTAATGGGGTGGGAATTTAGTTTCATAGATGCTATAAGAAGATCTATATATAGAATGTAACCAGTTGCAAATTAGGATTACTCTCCTATTCTTACTCTTGGGAATTTTGTATTGGGGACCTATTTTTTCTCTCTAGACCTTTGGAAGGAAATTAGTTGCTTGAATATTTATGGCCCCTAATTCAATATGCTAGAATTCTAGGAAAAAATTTTCAACTATACATTTGCACAAAAGGGTTTGGTGATAGGTGGAGGTGACATGAAATTATCTCTAGGTGTTTTATAGGTTTTTGGACCATTGGGTTAGGTTTACAATTTGATAGGTTTATTCATAAGAAAATTGGAAAGGGTGGGATTGTTGAATATTGAACCAAAAAAGCATAACTTGACATAGAGAAATTGGAGGATATGCAAGGTAAGAATATCTAAGACTCTAGATTGTTTCTTAGTATCAAAATATTTCATAGATGAGGCTATTTTTATTCGCTAATGGGTATCCATAGGTGGGATCCTAATCACAACTAAATAATTTTCAAAGTGGAAAATTTTGAAAAGAAGAACTCGTACGAACCGTTTAAAGTTCCAAAAATACAAAATCCATGGACCAGATGACCTCCTTGTGGAATTATTTCTAATTTGTTATGATTTTATTATAGAATTGTAATGAGTATTGGAGGGATTTATAATCATATGATAAACCTTAGCATCCTTCAAAACAACCTTCATCACATTGATTCCATAATCTGACAATCCCTCTTCTTTTGAAAATTTTTGTCCAATTTTCCAATACGACTACATTACAAAACAATTTTAAATATTATCTCAAGAAATATCAAAGAGACATGTTCTCATCAAATATCCCTTGAGTAGTTTCGATTCTTGGAAGGGTGAAAAATTTATGAGGTAGTGGGGGTTTCTCAAGAAGGACTCCAATCAATAAATACAAGGAACTTAAGAGAAATGACTGTAAAAGTGGGTCTTTCCAAATATTTCAAAAAGGTGAGTTGGTCCTTCTTGAGACTAATTATTATCCATTTGGATTTCTATCATCAAGTTTTCATGTGAATTATGAGTTGTATCAATTAATTCTTTTTTTAAATCCTAATAAATGGAGCTACATCCCCAAAAAACATAATTCAACATAGAGAAATTGGAGGATATGCAAGGTAAGAATATCTAAGACTCTGGATTGTTTCTTAGTATAAAAATATTTCATATATGAGGCTATTTGTATTCGATAATGGGTCTCCATAGGTGGGATCCTAATCACAACTGAATAATTTTCGAAGTGGAAAATTTTGAAAAGAAGAACTCGTACAAACCCTTTAAAGTTCCAAAAATACAAAATCCCTGGACCAGATGACCTCCTTATGGAATTATTTATAATATATTATGATTTTATTATAGAATTATAATGAGAGTAGTTGATGTATTTATAATCATACGATAAACCTTGGCATCCTTCAAAACTACCTTCATCACATTGATTCCAAAATCTGACAATCCCTCTTCTTTTGAATTTTTTTGTCCAATTTGCCAATACAACTACATTACCAAACAATTTTAAATATTATCTCAAGAAATATCAAAGAGATCGTTTCTCATCAAATCTCCCTTGATTATTTTCTATTCTTGTAAGGGTGACAAATTTATGAGGCAGTGGGGGTTTCTCAAGAAGGACTCTAATCAATAAATACAAGGAACATAAGAGAAATGATTGTAAAAGAGGGTCTTTCCAAATCTTTAAAAAAGGTGGGTTGGCCCTTCTTGAGACGAGTTCTTATCCATTTGGGTTTCTATAATCATTTTTTCATGTGAATTATGAGTTGTATCAATTAATTCTCTTTTGAAATCCTAATAAATGGAGCTACATCCCCAAAAAACCTGACTCGACATAGAGAAATTGGAGGATATGTAAGGTAAGAATATCTAAGACTCTGGATTGTTCCTTAGTATCAAAATATTTCATAGACTATGCTATTTTTATTTTATAATGGGTATCCATAGGTGGGATCCTAATCACAACTGAATAATTTTCGAAGTGGAAAATTTTGAAAAGAAGAACTCAGACGAACCCTTTAAAGTTCCAAAAATACAAAAGCCATGGACTAGATGACCTTCTTATGGAATTATTTCTAATATGTTATTATTTTATTATAAAAGTATGATGAGAGTAGTGGAGGGCTTGAGAATCATACTATAAACCTTGGCATCCTTCAACACAACCTTCATCACATTGATTCCAAAATCTGACAATCCCTCTTCTTTTGAAAAAAAAATTCCAATTTGCTAATACAATTACATTACAAAACAATTTTAAATATTATCTCAAGAAATATCAAAGAGATCATTTCTTGTCAAATATCCCTTGACTAGTTTCTATTCTTGGAAGGGTGACAAATTTATGAGGCAGTGGGCGTTTCTCAAGAAGGACTCCAATCAATAAATACAAGGAACTTAAGAGAAATGACTGTAATAGTGGGTCTTTCCAAATATTTCAAAAAGGTTATTTGGCCCTTCTTGAGACTAATTCTTATCCATTTGGGTTTCTATCATCATTTTTTCATGTGAATTATGAGTTGTATCAATTAAGTCTCTTTTGAAATCCTAATAAATGGAGATACATCCCATTTATTCAAACTAGAAAGAGGAATTATGTAGGGATGCCAACTATCCCCACTTCTTTTTCCTATGGAAGAAAAAGGGCTCAACAAATCCATAAAGGTATCCTCAACAAGTAGTAATTTTAAAGGAATTTATGTAGGAAACACCTGTAATTTATCTTATTTACCTTTTGTAGATTAAATACTTATATTCTATGACAACAATGGGAGAGTTTTTAATAATATAAAAGATATAATCAACTCTTATGTGAAGTGACTCTAATGAATATCAATTCATCCAAATTGACAATTTCCTATTGGGGCTTCTTGGAGGTGAAAAATATTACATCTCCTAGCATTTTCCCTTTCTCATTGTGGATTTCAATGCTCATTTGAAATACTTAGCTTTCGATATGAAGGCCAATTTGTGTTTAAAATGTGACTGGTAGTGGTTGATAGAAAAAGTGTAAAAAAATATTAATTTCCGGTGCAACCAATGGATCTCACATGGAGGCAGACTAATCCTTGTCAAAGTAGTTCTAGAGGCCATTCCAATCACTTGACTAATCCTTATTGGTATGTTGTAAAAAAGTATCGATTCCAAAATCACAAGAAGTATGGGGTCTCACAAATATTTTTTTTTTCTTAAAGTATTTAGTTGATAAAAATGTTTGGAGTCTCCTCCAAGGTACCAAATTATATGTGCAAGTCATAAAGGATAAATACATAGCTCCAGAATTAGTAGAGGACTAGGTAAGAAATCTTGTTAAAAAATACCAAAATGCCTTGGTTATTTGAAAAACAATTATCACATCATTCCCCCCGATTGGAAATTTCCTGGTATGGCATGTTGTAAAGGGAGATAATGTCCAATCAGGGTTGGAATTGTGGGTAGGAATCATAGAATCCTTCAATTTACCTATTCCCCTCATTCAATAAACAAAGCATAGAGGCTTCAACACTCTGAGGAAAATTGCAAAAGAACCCATTGAAACCTGTAGTTGGAAATAATAGCTCTCTTAGAGAGAGTTAGGTCTTAGGGAGGATCGTGTAGAAATATTGAAGGACTTCACAAGAATCCTCAAAAATATTATTTATAAGACTTGGCAATGAGGAGGATCAAATTGCATGGTATTTTAATAGGGCATATGAACCAAGGCTAGGTTGTAAAGCAATTATAGCAATGGGAGGTGAGATCCCACTTTTTTGGTCATGGAAATTAATCTAGAAATTGAAATTCCTAGCTAGATAAATAAATAAAATTGTGGCTTGTCTTAAATAATAAATCTCTAACTTGGCACATCCTACAGAAAATAAGTTTTGAATTCCCTGGTAGGTGTTGTCTCTATGAATCTAAAATTGAAGCTAAATTCCTTGGGCGATGGTGCATCACAAGGAAATCCTTCTAAAGGTGGGGTTGGTGAGTTATCCACCTTTACCTAAGCCATTTTATATCATTAAAAGATGGAATGGCTCCAAAATAATTTTTTTTTTGAACTTATGACCCTAAAACTAGCTCTATTGTTGGCTTAGGAAAGAGGATTTCTTCAAATTCATATTTTTGGAGATTCACTACTAGTCATTCAATTGATGAAAGGATAATTCACCTTTAGTAACTTCATTCTACAACCTTTGTTCATTGACATTTAGAATTTTCAAGCATCCTTCACTCATATCTCTTTTTCTTAAGTTTATAGGGACATACACAAGGAAGCTGACAAGTTATTTGAAGAAGGAGTGGCACTAGAAAAAGGAACATGGGAAATCCTTAAATATTCTTCAGGACACTCCTCTACTTATATTCATGAACCCTGGTTTTGATGTTTTCACTTATTCTAAAGTCTTAGAACTATCACTCTTTATGACAAGAATTGATGTTTATTTCAATCCTTATTTTTATTGTATGAAATCATTGAAGAAGGAAAATAGATTGATGATAGAAGTTGGATTTTGTTTGAAAGTCTAAAACAATGAAATATTTTATTTTAATGTTTTTGATACTTTAAAGAAAAAGACTATAATAGGATTCTCAAGCCTTATGTATCAATCCCTTCGAGGGACAATGTAATGTTGCTACTTTATTAGACATAGACTCAATCCTAAGGCCAACTAAGGAGAAAAAAACAACACACACTAATTAATCTAGGAGTCAAGAATGAAAAAAAACCTTCTCACAAAGAAGCACTAGTTGGTGATGGAATACAACATCGCAGGAACGATGCGTGAAGGGGATGAGTTTTGGCAGGTGGGAAATTTGTGTTGAAAACCTACTTAACGAACTAATGCCCTAGTGCAAGTTACCTCACCGAGCAGTGGGAAAACCTCCAAGGAGTCCAAGTGAGTCTAGCCAACATCGATCCCAAGTACATCACCACCTTCCCTGAGCTATCACCTTAGGTAGGAAGTCTAAAATATTATTTCCTCTATGGTACCACCTACTATACCAAAGTAGAGGGGGGACAGTCAGCAATTGATACCAAGACCAACAAATCAGGGTTGATTACTCAGTTGGCCCCAATGCGACCTCGTGCTTGGCCCTTGTGTTATAAGGGATTCCCAAAGTCATTGATATATAAACTGGATTTCACTCCCTAACTCAAAGATTTATGTTTGTTTAGCAGCTTTGGAAATTTATTCTCACAATCCTATTCCAAAGCTCTACACCTAAGCTAAGATGGGTTTCAAGAGCCCTAGAAAAGTTGCTAGATAAATTTTAATTGGCACTTGATTTTAGGTTGTTGTGGTGCAACCCCCCTTCCCTCCTAGGGATTTTGCAACCTCCTAGTCTTGGATATTCAAATTCCTGAGCCAAATTAGCTCTTTGGGCCTTCAACATACCCTAAATAATTAATACACACAGGTCCCTCTGAAGTCACCTTCAGGTTCAAGATACCTGCAACCCTGCTCTCTGACACTTCTAGCAACACAAATCTGTGGTCACTAGCTCCCGCGCTAGACTCCTTCTCCAATGTGACCATGGGCTATAACCTCGGGCTAGCCCCTTCGTAACTTTGGGCTTCAGAGATTTCACGAACTCCACCCTTATTTTCTTACAAAACACTTTATGCCACAATATGTGGATCTCTGTCGTGTGTCTTCCTAGATCTGATGGTCCAACTATACTTTGGCTTTCGCATCTTCACAAAGATTGTACTTTCCCCACACAACTTATTCGAACCTCTATCTCCCATATTTTCTAATACGTTGCCATGTGTCCTCCTCGTAGCCAACGACTAGGATTCGCCTCGTGACTTCACGACTTTGGCAACCCTGATTCTTAAAAACTTTAAACACTCTAAACTACGAAGTGCCAAAATACTTCACGGCCAACCTCCATGCAAATATCCTAGATATGGTGGTCTGGAATGATCTCATTCCCTCCTGAATGGATCTTTCTCGTTAATTTTGGGAAACCTTAAAGGTTTCCTCCTTATTGAATATTTATCTCCGCTCTCCCTCCTGAGCTTGTTATTTCTCTATATTTTACTCCTTAGGGAACTCTCTTCGACACTTAGTCGAATTTCATCCTGCTCATGCCTTGCAACAAGTCCTCAAAGGCTCAATTGGTTCCTCCTGAACAATACGAATTTGAGCGAGGTTCCTCCTACACACTCTCAAACTATCTCTGCTGAACTTTCTGAGTCACTACAGACTTTGTCGATGCACACATGGTGGAGTCTTATGCACTCCTTACATATAAAGCTTCATGTCATCTCTTCTGAGCTTCTGAGTTGAAACAGAATTTGTCAACGCACACCTTGTAGACACTGTGCACACTTGCACTTGCTCGTAGAAAAGAAACAATTGAAACTTATCTAAATCTTCACATATTCATACATTCAACCATTTAAACACATTCATAACATGAGAACATGAAATAACAAAGAATTTCAAATGAACATAAATTCTACCTTTCATCCATTCATATAGACACAACAACACCAGACACTTGGAACAATTCTCCTCTGTTATATTCATTCAAATGCTATATATACATAGGTTCATACATGCTCTTCAAAAACTCTACAACTCTCAGCTACAATGGAAACAATCTCTCAACGACTAAAATTCCAACAACCTCTACAATAGTTTCAGTAACAACTATCATCAGCCTCATTTGGGAAACAATACATTTATTTATACAACATGAGCTCACAGAGAATTCCCTCCAAGCTACCTCAGTGTTATCCTATCAAAATAAAATCATTCAACTACTTAGGATTTATTACAATAAATATTTGTGACAGATAGATAATATCAAACACATTGAATCTGTACTGCACACAGCTTCATTAAAAGAAAATACATCCTCCAACGATCTCATGTGATCGTCCAGCTCCAAAACATTAAAGATGTTCATAAATTTCAATCCCTTCAAAATATTTGCGTGATACGCCTCCTTTAATTCAAAATTATTTCTTCAAAATGCATGCTAGTTCTCTTAGTTGTCCCCCACTTATGCTTTGCTGGTGATGCTCCTGTATCATACTCCTCTGGCCAAAAATTCATGGAATCTTGTCTATGAGTTCCTGCACCGACCTTCCATGCTTCTGAATATCTACTTCATTTACCCAACTGACATCTTCTATCAGGTGTTCTTTCCATTTTACCAAAGACTCAAAATATTTTTTTCTCCTGGTCTTCTTACCAGCTCTCTGATCTATGATCTTCTCCATCTGTGGCTTTTCTGCTACATGCATCTATTTTTCCCACTGAATATTTTTCTGATCTTTTGATCCTCTGGTTTCATCTTCCCTATAAGGATACAATTCTAAAACGTTGAATATGGGCAATATACCCACATCTTTTGGCATCTCTATATCATAAGAATTCTCATCAAAGTTTCTTAGGATCTTGCACGGTCCTATATTCTTCAACTTCATCTTGTTATATGCTCCTCTTGGGAACCTTTCCTTCCTAATATGTGCTAAAACTTGATCTCCAACTTCAAATTGAAGTTTCCTCCTATGTTGATCAACTCTGCGTTTATATTCATTGTTGCTCCTCTGCAACTGCTCTTTGATTTGATTATGAAGCTCCTGCATTTCTGCAACGAATTCTTTGGCTCCAACGCTTATGAATTCACTCCACTCCATATCTCTTAACTCTGACACTCCCCTTGGCTTCATTCCATATACTATCTAGAATGGGCTCTTTCTGGTACTTTTGTTTACTGATTCATTGTAGGAAAACTATGCTTGTGCTAGAATATGATCCCATTAACTATGATGTTCAGTGACCCAACTTCTCAGCAAATCTCCTAAAATTTGATTCACCACTTCATTCTGTCCATCCATTTGAGGGTGATATGAAGAACTAAAGGATAGTTTTGTTCCTAGATTTTTTCACAATGTTCTCTAGAAATGACCAACAAATTTGGTATCTCTATCCGAGACAATACTCCTGGGAAACCCATGAAGTCTCACAACTTCCTTGAAAAACAAATTAGCAACGTGTGTTGCATCACTGGTCTTCTGGCATGGGATAAAGTGTGGCAACTTTGAAAATATTTCAACTACCAAAAATATGGAATCACTTCCTCTTTGTGTCCTTGGTAATCCCAACATGAAATCTATGCTTATTTCATCCCAAGGCCTCTCTAGAATAGGAAATGGATGATACAATCCAGTATTCTATCTCTTTCCCTTTGCATACTGAAAATTCTCACATTTGTTCACAAATTTCTTCACTTCTTCCCTCATACCTGGCCAATAATATGAAATGTTCAATTGTGCAAATGTTTTGTCATGGCCAAAATGTTCGGCTAGACCTACACTATGCTTTTCCTTCAGCATATTCTCTCTCATCAAGAATTTTGGTATGCACAACTGACAACCTTTAAAAAACAACCCATCTTGAACTAGATACTTTGTTCATTGACTTCTATATATAAGCACATGATTCACACATGATTCATATGCCTCTTTGAAATCTGGATCATTACAATACATCTCCTTAAGGTGTTCAAACCCTAAGGTTTTCTCTTGAAATTCCTGCAGAATCAAACATCTCTTGCTCAATGCATCAACAACCTTGTTATCATTACCAGAAATGTGTTTAATGACAAAAGCTAATTTTTTCATAAATTCTAGCCACTTAGCATGTCTTTGATTTAAATTCTCTTGTCTGGTTATAAATTGTAAAGCATGATTATCGCTATACAAAAAAAACTATTTTGGAACAAGGTAGTGCCTCCATTTCTTTACGGCTTGAATTATGGAGTAAAACCCTTTATCATATGTGGAGTACTTTCTCTTAGTATCATTCATCTTCTCACTGAAATATGCAACATGCCTATTATCTTGGCTGAAGATGGCTCCAATTGCAACTCCACTCACGTCACATCTTACTTGAAATGTCTTCTTGAAATCTGGAAACACCAGAATCGGTTGTTCTATTATCTTCTCCTTGAATATAATGAATATTTTCTCAGCCTCTTCTGTCCATTTAAAATACTTGTGTCTTTTCTTTACCGTATCCATCATCTGTGCATCGATCTCACTGAAATTTCTAATGAAATTTCGATAGAAACTCGCTAATCCATGGAAGCTTCTCACCTCAAATATTCTCCTTGGCGATGACCATTCTCTGATTTCTCTCACCTTCTCGGGATCCATCTTCAATTCATTTTAAGATAGCACAAAACCCAAGTAAATGAGTTTTGTCTTCATAAAAGAGGATTTCTTTAAATTTATCAGCTGCTTCTCCCACTGCAACCTCCTCATCACTAATGTTAAGTGCCTCAGATGCTCTTCTTCAGTTTTACTGAATACCAATATGTCATCCAGATATACAATCACAAACTTACCAATGAAATCCTTCAATACCTCATTCATCAACCTCATAAAAGTACTTGGGGAATTTGTTAAGACAAACGATATAACAAGCCATTCATACAACCCCCCATTTGTCTTGAAGGATGTTTTACACTCATCACCTTCTCTCATCCTTATATGGTGATATCCACTTTTCAAATATATCTTTGAAAAATAGTTCGCTCCACTCAAACAATCCATTAAGTCATCCATTCTTGGCAATGGAAATCTGTACCTAATGGTGATTTTGTTTATGGCTCTTGAGTCTGTACACATTATCCATCCTCCATCCCTCTTCGGAGTCAACAAAGTTGGTACTGTGAATGGACTCAAGCTTTCTCTGACCAAACCTTTGTCCATCAAATCCTGGACTTGTCTCTTTACCTCTGCATTCTCTTGAGGTGTCAATCTGTATGCTTCTTTGTTCAGAAAACTTGCTCTTGGTATTAAGTTAATGTGATGGCTAATACTCCCAATAGGTGGAAATGAGCTTAGCAACTCATTCACTACTATGTCAACAAAATTCTCCAACAACTCCTAAACTTCCTCAGGCAGATCCTCTATAGAAGTATTTGTAAGGATAACTTTTTGTTTCCTCACTACAACAAACTACATCTCTTGTTATTTTTTAACTTCACTCAAGAGTTCCTTCCCACTCATGAGAAGTATACTCATGCTAGCTTCTTCCTTTACCTTATTCTCTTCAATTGGCAACAACATGTGTGCCCTACCATTATTCTCCAAAGTATAAGTATTTTTCCTCCGATCATGAATGACATTCCTGTCAAACTATCATGGTCTTCCCAACAAAACACGACATACCTCCATGGGAATCACATCACATAGAATCTCATCTCTATATCCTCCTATATTAAATTCAACTAGGCACTATTTAGTTACCGTTACCTTGTGACCTTTCTACAACCACGAGACCTTATACAGACTTGGATGTGAAGTTGTCTCCAGCTCCAATTTCTCCACAATCTTTGTGGATACTAAGTTATCAGTGCTCCCATTGTCAATTATCACCTTGCATACTATGTCTTTAGTCTTGCAAGCTGTCCTGAACAAACTGTTCCTCTGTACTGGATTTTCAACCTCTAGATCCGGATCTAGGAGAACCTTCTTCATCATTATAGATCTTCCATCTTCTGCACCTTCTGCTTCAACATTTTTCTTTTGTACTTCTGAAATGTAAGAATCACCTCCTTCTTTCTTCCTCTCGGCATATTCCCAAGACATGTGTCCTACCTTTCCACATGCATAACACTTCACCTCTCCTTCTCTGCCTCTTCCTCTTCCTAGAGGAAAAGAGTTTCTACCACCACTCTGTCTCCCTTGGGAAATTCCTCCTCTTTCAGAGTGACTATGTAGTTTCTCAGTCTCACCTTTGGGATTTTGTGCCTTTTCATGGGAAATTCCCTTTCCTCTACTTCACTGACTTTGTTTTCTGGAAAAATTTCCCTCTGCTTTCAGTGCAATTTTATAAGCATCCTCCACTGTCATTACTATCATCATGCTTATTTCATCCTGGATTTCATATCTCAGGTCGTTTATACATATGACAAATTTTTCCTCATCTCTCTCTCTCTCTCTCTCTCTCTGTCCAACCCTAATGTTCAGTCTATAGAACTCCTCTGTGTACTCTTTGACTATCATTCCTTTTTGTCTCAGGTTTTGCAATATCTTGAATAGATTTATCTAGTAATCCCGGGGTATGAATTTATCTTTTAACTTGGCTACCATTCTATCTCAACTATTAATATTTCATTTTCCTTTTCTTCTTCATTCAGCCTGTAGTTCATCCCACCACAAAAGTACATGTCCTTTTAACCTGGTGACAACATGTTTCACTTTTTTCTCCTCATCGACATCTTCATAGTCGAAATACTTTTCCATTCCTCGTATCCAATCAAGCAATTCTTCAACGTCCAAATTACCTTCATACATTGGGATGTGTTAAGCCCTAATGTTGGCTCATTACCCCTTAATTGGGGCATATTATATTAGTAATGTTATTTTATTTATGTCGGCTTTAGGCCATTAATTGTAATTATACCTCCTAGTCTCCTATATATACCAAGGAGACATTTTCATTTT
>ML794312.1:302848-328684 GCA_009831015.1 Picea engelmannii
TTCATTTTGAATCATCTTGTACTTGAACATTTAAGTGGGGTAAAAGGAGGTTTCCCCCTCGAAGAGGCTTATTATCTAAAATTATCTTTGTTTCAAGGCGTTGAGTACTTTTCCTGAGGTTTTTCCATGCTATATTGATTTTTGGTTCTTAACATGATGTATATCTTTGCTCTAGCTCCCAACTTGACAACCTCTTTCAACAAGCGTTCTTCTGTAGCATCCTCTACTACAACTTCTTAAATTCCACTTATTCATTCTTTGCATCACTTAAATCTCTAGCATTAGGTTCTCTCCTTTGTATTGTTTCCATGGCATCCAATATTGCACGCATTTCTCTCATCTCACTTTCCATAGCTTGATTTGCTACAGGTGACTCTGCACGTCTCCTAGGCGACATTGTGCTGAAATTTCTCCTTCTTGCCTACATAAATCAATTATGTGGCTCTGATACCACTTGGTGCATCCCCCCTTCCCTCCTGGGGATTATGCAACCTCCTGGTCTTGGATATTCAAATTCCTTAGCCTAATTAGCTCTTTGGGCCTTCAACAGACCCTGAACAATTAATACACACATGTCCCTTTGATGTTACCTACAGGTTCAAGATACCCACAACCCTACTCTCTAGTGCTTCTGTCAACACCAATTTGTGGGTACTAGCTCTCGCGCTAGACTCCTTCTCCAATGTGACCATGAGCTATAGCCTCAAGCCATCCCCTTTGTAACTTTGGGATTCGGTGATTTCACGAACTCCACCCTTATTTCCTTTCGAAACACTTTATGTCGCAATACGCAGATCTCTATTACATGTCTTCCTGGATCCAATGGTCCAGCTATACTTCGGCTTTCACATCTTCGTGAATATTGTACTTTCCCCACACAACTTATCCGAACCTCTATCTCTTGGATTTTCTAATCTGCTTCCACATGTTCTCCTCGCATACAACGACTAGGATTTTCCTTGCGACTTCGGTGACCCCACTTCTTAAACACTTTAAACACTCCAAACTACGACGTGCCGAAATGATTCACGACCAACCTCCTTCCAGATCTCCCAGATTTGGCGGTCTGGAATGATCTCGTTCCATCCTGGACGAATATTTCTTGTTAATTTTGGGAAACCTTAAAGGGTTCCTCCTTATTGAATATTTCTCGCCGCTCTCCCTCTTGAGCTTGTTCTTTCTCTAACTTTTTCTCCTTTTCTTTCTTCGACACTTAGTCAAATTTTAGCTTGTGCACTCCTTGCAACAGGTCCTCAAAGGCTCAATTGGTTCCTCCTGAACAATATGAATTTGAGCAATATTGCTCCTACACATACTCTCAAACTATCTCTGCTGAAATTTCTGAGCCACTACAGACTCTGTCGATGAACACCTTGCAGACTCTTATGCACTCCTTACATACAAAGATTCATGTCATCTCTTCTGAGCTTCTGAGTCGAAACAAATTCTATCAACGCATGCCTTGCGGACACTATGCACACTTGCACTTGCTCATAGAAGAGAAACAATTGAAACTTATCTAAATATTCACAGATTCATACATTCAACCATGTAAACACATTCATCACATGAGACCAAGAAATAACAGAGAATTGAAAATGAACAGAAAGTATACCATTCATTCATTCAGATAGATACAACACCACAAGACATTTGGAACAATGCTCCTCTGTTATATTCATTCAAATTCTATATATACATAGGTTCGTACATGCTCTTCAACATCTCTATAACTCTCAGCTACAATGGCAACAATATCTCAACGACTAAAATGTCAACAAACTCTAAAATAGCTTCAGCAGCAACTATCAACAACCTCATTTGGGAAACAATACATTTATTTATACAACTCGAGCTCATAGAACTTTCCCTCCAAGCTACCTCAAGTGTTATCCTATCGAAATAAAATAATTCAACTACTTAGGATTTATTACAATAAATATTTGTGACAGATAGATAAGATCAAACACATCGAATATGTATTGCACACAGCTTCACTAAAAGAAAATACATCCTCCAACGATCTCATGTGATCGTCCAACTCCAAAACATTAAAGATGTTCATAAATTTCAATCCCTTCAGAATATTTGCGTGATACGCCTCCTTTAATTAAAAATTATTTCTTCAAAATTCATGCTAGTGCGCTTAGTTGTCCCTCACTCGTGCTTTGTTGGTGATGCTCCTGCATCATGTTGTTACTCAAAGGAGTGGTCGTGAAACCGATGGTGTTTTGACTCGACTCTTTAAACCATGCAAGAGGAAAATGAAATGCAAGAATTTAAACTTCGATGAAAACTAGCTATGGGAAGCAGCAAGAGGTTTTAAGCAAAGAAATAATTTATTGATATATTACTATGTGTGCACTGCTAAGGACAAAAAGTATGAGCTAATTATCCAGATAAATGGAAGAAAAATGACCCAAATTTTAAAAATACCATGCAAATGTCATAGTTCACTTAGTACACCTATACAACATTGAATCAAATGTCATCATTTCTAACATAGTAAACTTTTATGATTATAGAGACCACCATACACATCTTAAATACTCATAAGGATCATGGGGGCTTCACCTTGTGGATGACCAAGAATCGTTTAAGGGAAATGGGAAATTGGTACTCAAAGCAATATACATAGGGACATATACCTCTAAGTGCATATCATCAAAGTAAATCATCATCCTCGTATCATATTTGAAAAATTGAGTGGTGAAGAAAAAATGGATGTGGTGGGGTCAGCTAGCAACATGATCAACAATGGAAGTGATATCACCAGATTTCATAATAACAGTGAATGTCAAAGGATCGTTTTAGGGGTCCTAAAGAGGCATAGATGGAACTTGTGCATTCTTCAATTGTTTCCTTTATCAATAATAGTTGGTACAAGAGTGGGGACCTCTACATATTTGGTAATTTGTTTTAAAATTAGTATAAACAAATCAAAGGGTGCAATTTTAGGGTCTCTCGGGATAACAAGATCCAAGTGTGTGTTTCCCCATCTATCTTTACCAATGAAATATGGAGTAATATTAGGGTTATAGACACCATTAGTGGGTGGAAAAATAAGGTTTATCTCGGATATGATCAAGTGAGGTTATAAATTAGGTGGAAATGGAAATAGAGTTGGTTGTATATTTGGTTCACCCAAGTACAAATGGCCTATTTGGTATAATTTGGAAAATTAATCTAATTCTGCATTAAAATGAAAATAAAACATTTTTATTTTCCTTCTCCCACCCCTTCATACATCTATGGCCCTTTGACATATCCCCTTTTAGGGTCATGGGAGCCACAACTCTAGAAACTCATCTAAAAAACCAAATATAAATGCAAATGCAATTTACAATCAACCTTATAGACCCAACATATTCAAGCAATCATAAATTGACTGGATTATGATTAAAGAAAAATAGTGCATCTATCTAATGCATTGATTTATGATCATTTTATAGTTGGTTATAGAAAGAGTGAAAAAGTGAGGGAACACATGTTGGCTAACAAATGAGGAAAATTTTGGCTAACAAATGAGGGCCTTTACAAAAATGTGCTAGTAAAGGACCAATTCTATGTAAGTGATTAATAGTAAGCATGTGAAATTAGGCATGACTCCTAAAATGTTTTTAATTGTAAAACACTCTTAATGAAGAAAATTCATATGGGTTTTGGGTTTGAACTAATGAAGCATGATTCCCACAACCACAACAATCATCAATATATGGGATACATGGGAAACATAACCTGGAACTAAAGCTTATGCTATCATTTATAAGGTAAGACAATAACTAAAAAAAAAATCAAACGAGCCATGATAGATTGATTATGCTTGAGTATGACACTCTTTTAATATTTTAATCCAATGCAAGGAGGTGAAATGGTGTTTGATTCAAACCTTGTAAGTGTTGGGCAATTCAAAGGCTTCGTATAGGCCAAATGTTTCTCATACTTGTAATGAGTAATATAAGCCAAAATATGCTCATACTTATAATGAGTAATAGCAATTAAAAAAATCATTTTGAGGTTGAGTTTATAATGATAAAAATGAAATAAAATAATATCCATTCAAGCCCTTTAGTGTTGGTAAATATCGTAGTGAATAGAATGATGGTTTTGAGGCCATGGGACCATTATATGTGAAAAAATATTCAAGGTACATGAAGCAGGTAAGCCCAGGTTGAACATAACAACAATGAGAGGATTGGGTTTGTTATCACTTGCTGATAACTAAAGGAAAATGGACCACAACTAAAATAGAATATAATAATATGATTTTGGTTATAGTATCCATAATTGGAGCACTTGACTCTATAATGTATATCTAAATGGATCTTGAAACTGCATGAAAGAGCAGATAGGAGAAGAAGAGATTTCCATGTTAAGGGCACATGACATATCTCCTTCTATGACCCTCAATTGCAGAGTTTGGTTTGATATTATGACCTTCAATTTTTCATTTAAGAGAGTCATCGAACTTAGTTGGGCTTTCATGCTCGATTGTAAGAATGTGGGATTAGGGTGATGAATAAATAAAACATTGTGACTTGGGGAATGGTGAAGTAGGGCTTGGATGCAATGGAATAGTGGTGAAAAAATATGCCCAAAACCTAGGTTGAGCATGGCTCCGTTTTCTTAATTATCAAACACATGCAAAATTTGAGTGTGCAAAGGTTATACTCACCATTCTTTCCCTTCTTTCCCTCTATCTCAAATGTCCCTCGACAGTATCGTGCCTCCTTTCCCTCGACAGTCTTGCGCCTCCTTGCTCGGTCCGATCTTTCCCTTCTTTCCCTCAGTCTCAAATGTCCCTCGATAGTTTTGTGCCTCCTTTACCTTGACCGTCTCGCCTTAAAGAAAGTCTGCCTTACCAAATCCTATCTCCTCAAATATTATGGGTGGCCCTCGACAATATCGCGCCTCCTTTCCCTAGATAGTATTACGCCTCCTTTCTCGGTTTTATCGGTATCGGATGGACCTCGATTAGAGTATTTCCCTCGACAGTCTAGCACCTCCTTTCTCGGTCTAATCGGTCCTGAATGGCCCTCTATTAGAGTAGAGTAGATATGGAAAATCTCCACCTCAGATGGGCTTTCTTTCTTGAAGAAGGCTAAGGTTATCAATGCCAAGGAAATAAGCAATTGATTTGAATTATGTTTCATCCTTAAAGAAATCATGCCTTACCAAACCTTGTCTCCTCAAAGCATATGGGTGAAAGAGAAGATTATTTCTACATTCACATATTGAGTAGAGTAGATATAAAAAAATGAGTAATAATTATTTGAATTAAAGGATTTTAATATTTTTTTTTAATATTTGAATATTTTTTTTATATTTCTTCGTGGGTCACCACACAAGACCATGGATAGGTGAACAAGTTTTCATCGCGAGCCTTGAACAAGTCCTCAAACCAACATAACAAAAATTTTGGTGTTGGGCCCAAGATATGATCACTTTTATGACGGTTATTATGCACTTTTGCCACATGTACATATGTGTTTTTCATCTTTTGAAGGAGCTTTTTGAAGAATTTCATGATAAAATGGTATGATCAACATAAGGTGCATGTAGTTCATGTTTAATGATTGTATAAAGTATAATTTATCATGTTTTATGATTTCCAAGAGCTAATTCACATTTTTCTTGTGTTACAGGGAAAAAACGCACTACGTTTCTAGTTCCGACACTCATTCTGGCACTCGATCCGACACTCTGTCCAACACTTCGTATTGCAAAAAAACGTAGGGTGACTTGGCGGTTATGGTATTGGCGGCTAGTGATGGGCGAATCAGAGACATGGGTTTTGTTCATGCTTATCCCCTCTAGCTACTGAACTCTTGACAACTCGATTTTGGGTTGTTATGGTGGGTGATTATTGGCTAGCTTTGTTTTGGCAGTTAAGGCACCATTAATGAAATTTGCCAATTTTAGAAGTGGTTCGAACCTCCTGTGGTCGACCACTTGGTCTGTAAATATTATAAATACCACCGTGGTGGTCATATAATTGTCAAGAAGTAGAAGAAGTCGTGTGTTAGAGCCAAAAACGATTTTGGCTCTGTTTTGCACTTTTCAATTGCCGGAATTATATAAAACTGTGTTTCTGCGTTTTAATGGTGAATTCATCTTGCTGAGCTCATGATGTGATTTTAGAGAGTGACCAAGACTTGTTGGGGGGCCCACCAATAGTCTAGTAACTCTTCTTTAGTTTATTTATGCATTTTATAGTTTAGTTGTCTCTCTTTATTTCCTGTACATGCATTTCTATTTTGTTAATTAGTTTGTTGTTATAATTTAATTTTCTTTGACTCTCTTTTGCAGGTTAGTATGATGAATTGTGTTAGCATGCATTAATATCATAGTTAGGAATGGATCTGCAAACTCCTAGACTAACCCCATGTGTAGTTAAATACTAGATTATGTTTTTATCTAAGATTTTAGAATCAAGTTTAAAACAAACTTTTGAATAGCATAGAATAGCGTTTTAATTTGGGTTTTAATTGACAAGGATTTGATGGATGTATAGAGTTAATTCTAGTTTTTGATAATAGATTGCTTATTTCAATTTTATATAGATCTTGCTTACTTAGTTTTTGATTGATATAGCTGTTAGTTTGCTTTTTAATATCATGTTTTAAATTTCTGTTTTTAGTCATTTCCTTATTTGCAGTTTGAATTGTTAGAATAGACATAGCATAGTTTCATGTTACGTAATTTCTTGCCTAGAATTAGATTGCAATTGTAGTTCTTAGTTAATGAATGAGTTTAAGTATGAATTTTGCTTATGTAGAATAGAAGTATAATGATGATCTTGTTATGTTGTTGATGGTTAATAAATGAACATGCGGGGTATTTAATATTGTTTTTGTCTTCACACAACCACCAACATTATATTTGAAATGTCATAGGTTAAAGATAGTTTCTTGCTTTCATAGTCTAGAAGATAGTTTTATTGTTGTTGTAGGATAGATAGTCTTTGCTTTGATAGATCAGATAGTATCTTGCTTATCATAGATTAAGCATTAGTTGGTAGTTCTTCTTGCTTTCGATAAAATAGATTTCCTTTCATGCATTAGAAATAGTTTTTCATTAAGCATTTAGTCCACTTGCCTCTTAGGATAGATAGTTGTTCAATGAGAAGTTTTACTTTGATTACTTGCAGTAGTTAGTTGCCTTTGCTTACTTGTCTATTTTCTTTAGTAGGTTAGATAGTCATCTTTTGCTTTAGTAGGTTAGTTAGGTTCCTTTGCTTACTTGTATTTTTCTTTATTAGGTTAGTTAGGTGTCTTTGCTTGCTTGTCTATTTTCTTTAATAGGTTAGATATGTGTCTTTGCTTACTTGTTTATTTATTTGCTTTCATAGGGTAGTTGCTCATTGAATGTAGGTTGGCAAGTTAAAATAGTTTTCTTTTGTCATTTGCTTATTGATATGCTTAGATAGTTGCTTATTGCTTATTGTTGAACTAGTTTGCTTTACATAGGGTTTTACTTGCTTTCTTAGGAACTATCCATCGATCCTTGGCCCAAAAGTACTTAGGTTACCTAGTTTCAAATTGCTTAGTAGGGTTTGCTCATTAGATAAGTTTTTCTTGAGTAGATTAGCCTTAGATAGCTGCCTTCCTTAGTTAGACTATAATCCTACCAACCCTTCTACCTTTGGCATATATTTTTCTACAACTCTAAGTTTACTTGCCCCAGGTTGAAAATTTAATTGAGGGTTTTTATTGCGTTTTTAGTGCATATATAACACCCATCATTTTTGGCTTTGTTACCGGGGAGTTGTCTTAAGGTAAGAAGTAGTTAGGGAATAGATCATATTTAGACCTTAGCATTAGCTTGGTGGCGGGGGAACTTTAAGACGAGAGGTAAGAACCTGCGCATCTACTATAGTAGGTTCACCCAAATCCAATAGTAGTTTTTTTTTTTTTTTTTTTTAGTTTATGAATAGACCTAGAAACCAAATGGTAGGTTTTTCTTTTGTTTTTACTTTCTTTCATGAATAAGCCTAGAGATCCACAAGGTAGATATATTAAATCTAAATCTTTCAACCAAGGTTCCTTCCAACCTTTTTTGGGAGAGGAACATTCCACTCATAAACTCCGCAGATTGATACCAAAAAACAAGAGTTAGCTCAACCCAAAGAACTAAACAAGTCTCTAAAGAGACTAAAACAAGGAGCACTATAGATCAAGAAATTGAGGCATCAGTAGTAGTGGGACAGGAGGCAAGACCACTCAAGCCTTCCGCAAAACCAAACAATACAACCTTTGTTTTCTTACCACCATCAGGAGATCCTAACTTTGTGGACATCATCTTTGTGTGAACCAATTTTTATCAAATGACAAGATGAATTCGAAGGTGACCATTAGTTTGGAAGAATTCTCTCAAATCCTAGCAACAACTGGGATCTCTTCTTTTAAGGAAGAACACATCTTTACAATAGCCAAGAACGTATCTACCTCTCTGGAAATCTTAGAAGAATCAAGGTCCTATGAGCTACAAAATTATTTTCCTTGCCAAGATGCGAAGGAAGCTGAAAAATTATGGACTACATCCAGTGGAGAGCAATCATTAAGACCTAAGATTGAGGAGTTCTCAACATCCATCTCAGCACATCCTTTATGTACTTCAGAAATCAATCATCCAAAAGAAGAATATTTGCATAGCATGATGAAGGAGAGCATAGAAATTACTGTTGATGAACATCAAGATTACATTGAAATTTGGTTTCAAGAGGTCATCAGGCCACAATACTATTCTCTTCTTCAACATCTTTTGATGCCAAAACAAGTGGGTCGGTTGGTTCTTCATATCTAGGTAATCACTGCGGTAAATTTTTCATATATGGATATGAGTATGTTTCTTATCTTTCTCCGCACATGGTTACATTGGAAGAGCTCTTACACTTGAATAAATATTTTCCCTTTCTTTTTAGGTAGGGTAGGATAGTAAATAAAAGCTGCATATTGTTAGTTTAGCTTAGAGTCTAATGCAACCTCATTTTACATTTTCTTTTAATAAAAGAACTATGAGATACATGTTCCTATGAATTGATCTCATTAATCTCATTAGTTATTATATTTTAGAGTGTGGTTTTTGCAAACAGTTTTAGAGATCTCTGTAGGTATTTATTTCACCAGGAGTAGACAGTTTCAAGGAGATATAAAAGAATATTTTTTCTTCAAAACATTTCTATACTTGAACCTTGTTGTCTTCTAAGCATCAAATGAATAATTACTTGTTGTATTTAGCCATGTTTTTGCAAAGATTTTCAACTTCTTGTTCTTAAGGCATTTTAAAAAGAAGTTGCTCTTGAAAATCTTCACCACTATATAAGGAAGTGATACTATAACCATCAAGCTTAGAGGTCTCTCGTAAAGTTTTCCCAAGAAACATGAGTAAGTGAGTAAAGTATCTTTATTAAAGAGAAACAAGGAGGTCTAATCAGAGGTTAGTCATGGAAACATCACAATAACTACAAAGGAAGAAAGTAAGTTGAGCCTAGAGATACCTTTCTGTTCTTTCTCAATGGTATCATCCACTACACACTAAATAGCTTGATTATATAATATATTTATATAGGCCACGTCCTCTTAAGTACCCCTTACAGTGGGACAATCACTAAGTAATATAACTGAAATTCATCCTCTAACATAAATACCATCCCAATTGAAAACAAAAAGAGAAAGAAAAAGTTGTTTTCAGAGTTGTTCCCCCATCTTCTTGCATAAGAAATCTTATACTAAAATCTTAAGGGATGGAGGGACGGTCTCTGAGGGTTTAAGAGGCTAACCCACTGGGATACTGAACAGGTTTGATGGCAGTGGGTACCGGCCTGTGGTATGACTAGGTAAACCCGTCAGAGTACTAAACAGGCTTCCTGGCAGTGGGGCATTCTACCTAGTGAGGATGGTAATATGACAAAAATAAATTTAAATCTGTCCTAATGTACGACATTACTTGTAGACACAGAAGACATGAAGTATGTATGGTTAAGATAAGGTTAATGATCTCCATAAACTTGCCATTGGGAACTAACTCTGAGACTATCTTGAAAATCTCTTGCCTACCTCTTCTTATCTATATATAGGATCTCTTATCCTATAGGTGGGGCCATATTTTAACCGTCTCGTCAGACCAATCTGTGAAATTTATCTCTACACTTAACAAGTTGTAAATCTTCGGCTATTGGGAGAACTGTCTGGTTTCCTATATTTTTTATTGTGAGGTGTCATAGTACTTAGGTGTGGGGGAGGGGTTCATGAGTTGGCAAATGATCATTGCCTAGAGAAATAAAGCTTTCCAAGAATTTTTATATTATTTTCATCATACAGGTTATTACATCAGTAGTCATTTTATCTTGAAGTGTTAAACTCCTGTGTGCTATAAATTGTTGTATCTGTCGTTAACATACCACTCTGTTGGTTTATTTTTGTTACAGGCTGTTCATTGTAGGTTTGACATTACATTTTTGTTATAGGTTGTTCATTGTAGGTTTGACATTACATTTTTGTTATAGGATGTTCATTGTAGGTTTGAAATTACATGTTCTATGCAAGTGGATTGAGTGAGCATGGTGGAAAAATCAACAACAATGGAACACTCTTAGCCTGCCTCAACTCCTATTCACTATGTTCATGGCCTCTGTGGAATCAATTGCCTCAACCATAAAGATCCCAAGAGTTGGAGACCGTTGATTTAAACACCACCAGTTGCCAAGGGAAAGCTATAACAAGGTTTTCAAAATTGAATTTCAGAACATCTCTGGAGCTAAGGGATACTCCAAGGAGTGGATAAAATAGGAGCTAATCAACCCTCTCATAGTCATCACCAGTTGATTACATGTGAAGGTCTATAATATGTCTTTAAAGCCTGATACTTTTGATCATTAGCTCACTTTCAGTTCAATAAGCCATTGTAACTTTCCTTTTTACTTCTTAAAGAGTCTTGAGAAGATGTCTTCCCATGTGAGGAAGGATGTAACCAATCCCCATAACAACCTATTTCACCACGGCCTTATCAAACTACTTATCTTAGCCGAGTTGGAAAAACATGAGAAAATGTGGGATGAGTTAATTTACCAATTTTCAAACCCTCATATTACAATCAAGACTAGCATGAAGACTCTTGATCTAGGGACTGTTAATCCACCCAAACCCTCATGCTCAAGCTATTCCTTTACTGCACCAAAAGTCCAAGAAACTTGTTGATACCCCTGCAGCCTCATCGGGAAAAAAGACCAAGAGGCCTATTGCTAATTCATGGCACGAGGACGTGACATATCTTCGTTCTGGGGGGATTTTCCTGAGATAAAAATGCTAAGCATTTCCCATTTGTATAGCAAACCCATGAGAAGAAGAAGTAGGATTTCTATCAATATTCTGTCATACTGTCTTTTTACAATGTCTTGGGATATTATATCAGTAGTTGTTTGTATTGGTATGCTAAATTATATAATGCTGACATCATTGTGTGTGTTATAATCTACTGTGCATTTTTTGTTTATGCTATAGAAGACTACTTATACTTAACTACTCTTTGTGACAAATACAGAGTGCTTACAACTGCTAAATATTTATTGTCATCTGTATTCCAACCTTATGAAAAGAGGATCAGTTGTTTGAATTGTTACATATTATGACATGCAATAAAAATTATCCTGTTCACCATGCCTACCAGTACAAACCAATCCTTTTGTTATCATTTTTCAATTATGTCAGTCACCAGTGATCAAATTTACTCTTTCATGTGATTGATAGGGTTATTAGGTCAAATTGTTATATTTTCAAGATAAAATTCTCAAATAAAATTTGACATATCTTGGTTGTAAAATTGTCTTTGGTGTGTATAGGTGTCATTACTACTCCCTCCACTCATCCAAGGTCATAAATTTTCATCATGGTCATGTCATCATTCTTTGTCATAAATTTTCAAATGATTGTCTTGGTCAAAGTTCTACTTAAAAATTGGTTTCTGAATTAAGGAAGATGAATTTGACAAACATGAAAGAGGGTTTTGTCAATAATAGACCAAGAAACAAAAACCTCCTTCATTTTATGCACAGGTGTTATTTTTTGAGAGAAATCCCCCAAATACAGTCACTATAGGAGGGTTTCTGCACATTTGGACAGCTTGACTCGAAGTCAGCTTTTCAGAGGTTTGGAGAAGGAATTTGTAGTGCTTGATGGTTCCATTGTGTAGAAGAAATCATAAAATTTCCACCCATACCACTTTCAGCCCAAAAATCCTCTGGGAAGGCCTCCAAAATCCCTATCAAATACCACATTGCGCTTCTGCTAAGTTTTGAGTAACCAACATCAAGCTGAGATTCTGAACAAATGGGAAATTAATTTTGAAACCTGGAGGTGGTTTTTGTTCATAACATACCCAAATACAATAACCTTTCTCAGTTTTTGAATATAATTGATGGTTTGGGATATATTCTATCATCTTAGAGGCCTATTTTTTCATAAAATAAAACACTATGTTTTTCCTGTTTTAGACATGTTTTATTTTCATGTTTTCCTAATAACTGGAAGTGAAGTTTTGAAAAAAAAGAGAGGGTTTTATCAAGGAAATATTAAAAAACAATATACTCTCTCAGTTTCTAAATATACGTTATGGTTTTGGATATATTAAATTCTCTTAGAGGCCTAGTTTTTTAGGAAATAAAACACTCAGTTTTTTCTGTTTTAGTCATGTTTTCTTGGCGCGTTTTCCTAACAACTGAAAGTGAATTTTTGAAAACCAAGAGAGGTTTTTTTCAAGGAAATATTCAAAAACAAAAACCTCTCTCATTTTTTACATAGGTTTTAATTTATTTTAGTTACAGGTGTCACTTTGATACCTATGTTTCACAAGTTCGCCATGCCAGAATTGTTGCGCTTATGGGAAGTCACTTTTGGAACTAATTTTGTAGAGATAAAATTGTTGTTTTGCATGATTTAAAGGATCGAGGGTATAATATACATCTCAAGGCTTCCTCACATGTCATCAGTAGCATCCAAAAACTCCAAAACCTCTAGTTCAAACTTAGAGAGCATGAAATACTGAGTTGTCATTTACACCATGATAACATTGTTCTACAAGCCAAGATGACTTCTCTACAACGTTAGGATGATGATATTAAATGCCACCAATAATATTCTCTAGATGCAATTGAAACACCATGAAAATCCTAAGTCCAAATTCCCCGGGCAAGAGGGAGAAGCTTCTAAATCTAATCCACCCCTTCCTTCGCAAGTTTAGTCATAAAGGAAAATTTCTTTTGTTTGCAGTGGGACTTGCAAAATCTTAGGTGTGGGGGTAATGTTGGGCCCGAGATATGATAACTTTTATGACGGTTATTATGCACTTTTTCCACATGTACATATGTGTTTTTCATCTTTTGAAGGAGATTTTTGAAGAATTTCATGATAAAATGGTATGATCAACATAAGGTATGTGTAGTTCATGTTTAATGATTGTATCAAGTATAATTCATCATGTTTTATGATTTCTAAGAGCTAATTCACATTTTTCAGGTGTTACAGGGAAAAAACGAACTATGTTTCTAGTTCCGGCACTCATTTCGGCACTCGTTTCGACACTTAATTCAACACTCTGTCCAACACTTTGTATTGCACAAAAACATAGGGTGACTTGGAGGTTATGGTATTGGCGGCCAGTGATGGGCGAATCGAGGACATGGGTTTTGTTCATTCTTATCCTCTCCAATTACTGAACTCTTGACAACTCGATTTTGGGTTGCTATGGTGGGTGATTATTGGCTAGCTCTGTTTCGGCAGTTAGGGCACCATTAATGAAATTTGCCAATTTTAGAAGTGGTTCGAACCTCCTGTGGTCGACCACTTGGTATGTAAACATTATAAATACCACCATGGTGGTAAGATAATTGTTAAGCAGTAGAATAAGTCCTGTGTTAGAGCCAAAAATGATTTTGGCTCTATTTTTGCATTTTTCAATTGCCAGAATTATATAAAACTGTGCTTCTGCGTTTTAATGGTGAATTCATCTTGTTGAGCTCGTGTTGTGCTTTTAGAGAGTGACCACAACTTGCTGGGGGGGCATCAGTAGTCTGGTAACTCCTCTTTAGTTTATTTATGCACGTTTATAGTTTAGTTGTCTCTCTTTATTTCCTGTACATGCATTTCTATTTTGTTAATTAGTTTGTAGTTATAATTTGATTTGCTTTGACTCTCTTTTGTAGGTTAGTATGATGAATTGTGTTAGCATGCATTAATCTCGTATTTAGGAATGGATCTGGAGACTCCTAGACTAACCCCATGTGTAGTTAAATACTAGATTATGTTTTTATCTAATATTTTAGAATCAAGTTTAAAACAGAGTTTTGAATAGCATAGAATAGCATTTTAATTTGGGTTTTAATTGACAAGGATTTGATGGATGGATAGAGTTACTTCTAGTTTTTAATGATAGATTTCTTATTTCAGTTTTATATAGATCTTTCTTACTTAGTTGTTGATTAATATAGCTATTAGTTCTCTTTTTAATATCATGTTTTAAATTTATGTTTTTAGTCATTTCCTTATTTGTAGTTTGAATTGTTAGAATAGGCATAGCATAGTTTCATGTTACATAATTTCTTGCCTAGAATTAGATTGCAATTGTAGTTCTTAGTTAATGAATGAGTTTAAGTATGAATTTTGCTTATGTAGAATACAAGTATAATGATGATCTTGTTATGTTGTTGATGGTTAATAAATGAACATGCAGGGTATTTAATATTGTTTTTGTCTTCATACAACCACCAACATTATATTTGAATTGTCATAGGTTAAAGATAGTTTCTTTCTTTCATAGTCTAGAAGATAGTTTTATTGTTGATGTAGGATAGATAGTCTTTGCTTTGATCGATCAGATAGTAGCTTGCTTATCATAGATTAAGAATTAGTTGGTAGTTATTCTTGCTTTCAATAAAATAGATTTCCTTTCATGCATTAGAAATAGTTTTGCATTAAGCATTTAGTCCACTTGCCTCTTAGGCTAGATAGTTGTTCAATGAGAAGTTTTACTTTGATTACTTGAAGTAGTTAGTAGCCTTTGCTTACTTGTCTATTTTCTTTAGTAGGTTAGATAGTCGTCTTTTGCTTTAGTAAGTTAGTTAGGTGCCTTTGCTTACTTGTCTTTTGCTTTAGTAGGTTAGTTAAGTGTCTTTGCTTGCTTGTTTATTTTCTTTAATAGGTTAGATAAGTGTCTTTGCTTACTTGTTTATTTATTTGCTTTCATATGGTAGTTTCTCATTGAATGTAGGTTGGCAAGTTAAAATAGTTTTCTTTTGTCATTTGCTTATTGATATGCTTAGATAGTTTCTTATTTCTTATTGTTGAACTAATTTTCTTTACATAGGGTTTTACTTGCTTTCTTACGAACTATCCATCAATCCTTGGCCCAAAAGTACTTAGGTTACCTAGTTTCAAATTGCTTAGTAGGATTTTCTCATTAGATAGGTTTTGCTTGAGTAGATTAGCCTTAGATAGTTGCCTTCCTTAGTTAGACTATACTCCTACCACCCTTCTACCTTTGGCATATATTTTGCTACAACTCTAAGTTTACTTACCCCAGGTTGACAATTTAATTGAGGGTTTTTACTCTGTTTTTAGTGCATATATAACACCCATCAATTGGCATTTAATAGGGATATAGGAATCATGATTAGGTTTTGTACATTGAAAATGGGTGTAGAGGCATAAACATGGAAAGTTGGAAACAATGGCCTAAATCCCTAACTAAACCTTATATATCTCAACCACTATCAACAACACCTAAAAACCATGACAGGAGTCCTCTCTAGGGATTCTTTGGCATCCAAGTTGATTATGGGTGACATTATGAGGTATTCTTGATCATTATGGATGGTTCTTAGGCTCATGACTATAGTTGATGAAAGGAACCAAGAGTCTTCAACCCTAAACCTTGCTTCTCAAGCTCAATAACCATAGAAAAGTAGTCAAACCACCACATATGACCTATGTAACATATCATTCACCTCAAAGTGGAATTTGGGCACCATGAATAAGTTAGTTTCAAACCAAGAATGGATCTCAAGGTCTAACCAAGCTCAAGGGAGGGAAACAAGGGACTTGTTCCCTAAGTGAACATTCTTAGGCTTAACTTCTATGAACAACAACTACAACCCACACAACTTCTCAAGATATAGTGTTGGACGAGTCCTTGAGCCATCACATAGGACCCTTGTAGGTTATTTTTGGACTATTTGAGGGATACAAATACCATGATTAAACCAAAACATATGCCCTAAATAAAAATGTGTCATATCTCCCATTAGGAATGGTTCTCAGGGTTGTAGTTTGTGTTCTTTAGAAGCCAAAGCAGGATATAATGGTGCCATGAGTAGGTTTTGTACAACAGAAATTGGTATTTAGGGATTAACATGTAGGTTAAGGGGGAAATAAGGTTCTTAAGCCCTAATTGAACCTTATTGATCTCAAATCCCATGGTTAGGTTGGGAGGAAAAAAATTGGACCTTATTCCCTAAACATCACTTCGTAGGATCAATCACCATGAACAACACCTGCAAATTATCATAACACAATCCTTATCAGCTAAGGGTTTTTAGCATCATAGTTGGAATATATGGAATCCATTAGGAGGTTTTGTTCACTGAGTATATATCATAGGATCTTGACCATGGTTGAGGAAGGAAAACAAGTGCCTCAAGATATTGTTGAATATTATTGAGCTCAAGAGCCTTGAATGACTAGTGCTCGAGCCAACACATGAGTCCATTGTATGGGTTGTTTGCAAGCCTATGAGTGTGTTATATGAGTTAAGAATTGACATTGATGCATTTTGGAGGTAAGGGGTTACATGAGTTAAGTTATAGAGGATAGTGGTTATGAATTATAAGGGTATAAATGTTATACAAGTGATGGGTTATATTAAGGTTTATAGAGGTTAGGTGTGATTGAGTTATAATAGTTAGGTGTTAAAGGTTACAATGTTAGGAATTAGGTTCTATAAAGAGTTAGAAATTATTGGAGTTATATTAGGGGTTATGGATGATAATGGTTCTAAGATTTAGTGATTATATGGTTAGAAGTTATATAATTTAGAGATTAATTAAGTATTATATGTTATAGGAGTTAGGGGTTAAATGAATTATTAAAGGGGTTAGGTTATAGAACACAACAATTTTGGGGGTTTATAAATATTCCATACATTCTACACTTGAAATTCTTTAATATAGAACACATTTTGTTCCATAACCTTGGAATAGATAGTGAGATCATCTTGTTAATCAACCATCGTCTTGCCAATCAAATCATGGTAGGAATGATCCATGGCCCTTTGAAATGTTGCGCCAGAATTCATCAACTCAAATGACATTCAAACATAAGCATATGTCCCCTACATGGTTGCGAAAGGTGTCTTAAGGTAATCCATTAATTCATCTACCAAAAATTTATTATAGCCTAATAAATCATCAAGCATAGACATCAATACTAAGCCCGTCACCTACTATGGAAAAAGGAGAAGTCTTTTATAAACATTCCTTTCAATGTTTTCCATTTCCATGTCTCACCTTTTTCCTCATATACCTTGTACCATTTATATGTTATATCTTCTAATGTATTTTGGAACATATGTGGCCATAACATCTCATCACAATTTCCAATTATTTTCCATTTTTTCAACATAAACAATAATATGGATTTTAGATAAGAACATAAGTTTGAGCTTTGTTGTTTGACTAGTTGTTTTCATCTTTATCCCTCTAAATATTTTTACAAAATATGTTGAAGTTGTGGTCCAAATTTGCAATTGATGAGCATAGGTTCTATACCAACCAACAACCTAACCCGTGAAGGGTTCTACTAAGATCTACAGTGGAGTACCCAATCTCCTACATGCTTAAATACTTCATTCACATGTATTGTAAATGATTCTCTCTCCTTAAATTTCAATGGTAGGAAGATGGTAAATTTTGACTTTAAGGTGATTAGATGAGTGTAGTCTCTAATATTATTCTGAAAAACAAGTGGCATTTCCCTTATTGATAAGAAATATTTGACATTATCCTTGGGGATAGCCTCAATACTCCAACATACCCTCTCTCCAAAGTCATAGATTTCCATCCACTATTCATAGACCTCGGTGTTCAAATTATAACCCATAGATATTAAGGACCCTTAATGCACCTCTCCTATGAAATTAGGTTTAATACACTCATCATTTTTATTTAGGGCCTAATACAACTTCTTATTTCCATATTATTCTTCCCATGATTTTGAAAAAGGTTTACCTTCTTCAGGGTATAGAGGTATGATAATTCTTCTTCCATTTACTTTGATATTTATCCTATCCTTCTCTATAGAGATTGTTTCTTTCATTTTTCTTCCCCAAGGTCTTCCCACAAGGTCTTCATACACCATACTTTCTTCAACTAGGTTAATGATATCAAAGTTAGCAATGTTTGATATCCCCATAATTCTTGACTTTACCCCTTTATACAACCCAATAGGTTCTATAAACATTTGGTCATCTAAGTTAGAAAAATTTCAAGACTTGACCAAGTGGGGTCTCCCCATCTAAAAATTTCTAGACTTGACTAGTGCTCGAGCCAACACATAAGTCCATTATATGGGTTGTTTGCAAGCCTATGAGTGTGTTATATGAGTTACGAATTAACACCGATGCATGTTGGAGGTAAGGGGTTATAAGGGTTAAGTTATAGAGGATAATGTTTATGAATTATAAAGGTATAAAGGTTATACAAGTGATGGGTTATATTAGGGTTTATAGAGGTTAGCTGTGATTAAGTTATAATATTTAGGTGTTAAAGGTTACAATGTTAGGAAGTAGGTTCTATAAATATTTAGACATTATTGGAGTTATATTAGGGGTTATGGATGATAGTGGTTCTAAGAGTTAGTGATTATATGGTTAGTGGTTATAGAATTTAGAGATTAATTAAGTATTAGATATTACAGGAGTTAGGGGTTAAATGAATTATTAAAGGGGTTAGGTGTTATAAGGTTTAAGGGATATGATATGCCCCAAAACTTTATCTTATGTGATAGAAAACAACAATTTTGGGGGGTTTATAAATATTCCATACATTCTACACTTGATAAAAATTATTTAATATGGAACACATGTTGTTCCCTAACATTGGAATAGATAGTGATATCATATTGATAATAAACCATCATCTTGCCAATCAAATCATGGTAGGAATGATCCATGGCCCTTTGAAATGTTGCACCAATATTCATCAACTCGAATGACATTCAAACATAAGCATAAGTCCCCTACAGGGTTGTGAAAGGTGTCTTAACGTAATCCCTTAATTCATCTACCAAAAATTGATTGTATCCTAATAAATCATCAAGAATAGGCTTCAATACTAAGCCTGTCACCTACTATGGAAAAAGGAGAAGTCTTTTATAAAAATTCCTTTCAGTGTTTTCCATTTCCATGTCTCACCTTTTTCCTCGTATACCTTGTACCATTTATATGTTATATCTTATAATGTATTTGGGAACATATGTGGCCATAACATCTCATCATAGTGTCCAATTATTTTCCATTTTTTCAACACAAACAATAATATGGATTTTAGATAAAAACACAAGTCTGAGCTTTGTTATTTGACTAGTTGTTGTCATCTTTATCCCTCTAGATAGTTTTACAAAGTATGTTGAAGTTTTGGTACAAATTTTCAATTTATGAGCATAGGTGCTACACCAACTAACAACCTAACACGTGAAGGGTTCTACTAAGATCTACAGTCGAGTACCCAATCTCCTACATGATTAAACACTTCATTCACATGTATTGTAAATGATTTTCTCTCCTTAAATTTCAATGGTAGGAAGATGGTCAATTTTGACTTTAAGGGGATTAGATGAGTGCATTCTCTAAAATTATTCTAAAAAACAAGTGGTATTTCCCTTATTGATAAGAAATATTTGATATTATCCTTAGGGATAGCCTCAATACTCCATAGTACCCTCTCTCTAGAGTCATGGATTTTCATCCACTATTCATAGAGCTCAGTTTTCAAATTATAACCCATAGATATTAAGGACCCTTAATGCACCTCTCCTATGAAATTAGGTTTAATATGCTCATCGTTTTCATTTAGGGCCTGATACAACTCCTTAATTCCATATTATTCTTCCCATGATTTTGACCAAGGTTTACCTTCCTTAGGGTATAGAGGTATGTTAATTCTTCTTCCATTTCCTTTGAGATTTATCCTATCCTTCTCTATAGAGGTTTTTTCTTTCATTTTTCTTCCCCAAGGTGTTCCCACAAGTTATTCATACACCATACTTTCTTCAACAAGGTTGATGATATCAAATTTCACAATGTTTGATATTCCCATAATGCTTGATTTGACCACTTTGTGCAACCCAATCAGTTCTATAAACCTTTGGTCATCTAACTTAGAAAAAATTCTAGACTTGACCAAGTGGGGTCTCCCCATCTAAAAATTTCTAGACTTGACTAGTGCTCGAGCCAACACATGAGTCCATTGTATGGCTTGTTTGCAATCCTATGAGTGTATTATATGAGTTAATAATTAACACAGATGCATGTTGGAGGTAAGGGGTTACATGAGTTAAGTTATAGAGGATAGTGGTTATGAATTATAAGGGTATAAAGGTTATACAAGTGATGGGTTATATTAGGGTTTATTGAGGTTAGGTGTGATTGAGTTAAAATAGTTAGTTTTTAAAGGTTACAATGTTAGGAAGTAGGTTCTATACAGAGTTAGACATTATTGGAGTTATATTAGGGGTTATGGATGATAATGGTTCTAAGAGTTAGTGATTATATGGTTAGCGGTTATATAATTTAGAGATTAATTAAGTAATATATGTTATAGGAGTTAGGGTTTAAATGAATTATTAAAGGGGTTAGGTGTTATAAGGTTTAAGGGATATGATATGCCCCAAAATTTAATCTTATGTGATAGAAAACAACAATTTTGGGGGTTTTATACATATTCCATACATTCAACACTTGATTAAAATTATTTAATATGGAACACATGTTGTTCCCTAACCTTGGAATAGATAGTGAGATCATATTGATAATAAACCATCGTATTTCCAATCAAATTATGGTATGAATGATCCACAACCCTTTGAAATGTTGCACCAATATTCATCAACTCGAATGACATTCAAACATAAGCATAAGTCCCCTACAGGGTTGTGAAAGGTGTCTTAAGGTAATCCCTTAATTCATCTACCAAAACATGATTATAGCCTAATAAATCATCAAGCATACACATCAATACTAAGCCTGTCATGTACTATGTAACATGCCCATATTTAGAAGTGGGTCATCATCCTTTAGGGATGCTTGATTTGAGTCATGGAATTCAACACATAGCCATATTTCCCCACTCTTCTTCCAAACCTGGCCTACAAGATTGGGATCGCATTTTGAATATCTAATTGGTACTATAATCCATATGTCCATTAACTTCTAAAACTAAATTTTAATGATGCGCTTTAATTTTGGATTTATTACCCTCAATTTCTATCTAATAGGTGTTCTTATTTGAAATTTATGGTGTTATGTATAATGGTCCTATTATAATGGTTCTTCTTTCTCTAGAAGGAATCTAAAAAACTACTCCTTCTATTTTGTTGTTCCTTTAAAATCCATTCGACAGTACACACCTTCCCGCATATAGTACTCCAAGGATATATTTTTATTGTGTTGATTAAACAATGAACAAAAAAAGAGGGATTTTTCATCACAACTATGATGCATATAAATTAACGTATAAAATGTAGAACCTGAAAGAAAAATGAAGAAAGGTTGATTCAAACTTAAAACTTGTGTCAACCAATTTGTGCACTAATTTGAAAGAAATATAGGGTTTATGGTTTACATGATGAATTGATGATGGAAACAAATGGGTGTGTGAGTCGAATTTTAGTCCAGAAACCATCCCATATCGTTAAGTCATGTGAATAGTCTATCCATGTCAAATTTCAGTGCATACAGAAACAGTTTGAAAAAATTTCAACGTTGGCCCCATTCGCAGGTCATTGTTTCTCATGTCTAAACCTAGTACAATTTCTTTTCATTGTTCCTTTTAAAATCCATTCGACAGTACACACGTTCCCGCATCTAGTACTACAAGGACATATTTTTATTGTGTTTATCAAACAATGAGTGAAAAAAGAAGAATTTTTCATCACAACTATGACACACATACATTAATGTATAATATATAATGTAGAACCTAAAAGAAAAATGAAGGATGATGCAAACTTAAAACTTGTGTCAACCAATTTGTGCACTAACTTTAAAGAAATATAGGGTTTATGGTTTACATGATGAATTGATGATGGAAACAAATGGGTGTGTGAGTCAAATTTGAGTCCAGAAACCCTTCCATATCGTTAAGGCATGTGAATATTCTATCCATGTCAAATTTCAGAGCATACAAAAACTGTTTGAAAAAATTTCAATGTTGGCCCCATTCATAGGCCATTATTTCGCATATCTAGTCCTAGTACAATGTCTTCTTATTGTTCCTTTTAAAATTCGTTCGACGGTACACATGTTCCTGCATCTAGTACTAGAAGGACATATTTTTATTGTGTTGATTAAACAATGAATGAAAAAAGAGAGATTTTTCATCACAACTATGACATAGATACATTAATGTAGAATATACAATGTAGAATGTGAAAGAAAAATGAATAAAGGTTGATACAAACTTAAAATTTGTGTCAACCAATTTGTACACTAATTTGAAAGAAATATAGGGTTTGCGATTTACATGATGAATTGATGATGGAAACAAGTGGGAGTCTGAGTCAAATTTGAGTCTAGAAACCCTCCCATATCGTTAAGGAATGCGAATAGTCTATCCATGTCAAATTTCAGTGCATACATAAATAGTTTGAAAACATTTCAACGTTGGCCCCATTCACAGGTCACTGTTTCCCATGTCTAGTCCTAGTAAAATGGATTTTCGTTGTTCCTTTTAAAATTAATTCGACACTACACACGTTCCCACATATAGTACTACAAGGACATATTTGTATTTTGTTGATTAAAAAATGAACGAAAAAAGAAGGATTTTTCATCACAACTATGACACAGTTACATTAATGTATAATATACAATGTATAACCTGAAAGAAAAATGAAGAAAGGATAATGCAAACTTAAAACTTGCGTCAACCAATTTGTGAGCTAATTTGAAATAAATATAGGGTTTATGGTTTACATGATGAATTGATGATGGAAACAAGTGGGCGTGTGAGTCAAATTTGAGTCCAGAAACCCTCCCATATCGTTAAGGAATGTGACTAGTCTATCAATGCCAAATTTCAGTGCATACAAAAAAAAATTTGAAATTTTTTCAATGATGGTCCCATTCACAGGTTGATGTTGCCCATGTCTAGTCCTAGTACAGAGTATTTTTGTTGTTCCTTTTAAAATTCGTTCAACAGTACACATGTTCCCACATCTAGTACTGGAAGGATATATATTTATTGTGTTGATTATACAATGAACAATAAAAGATGATTTTTTCATCACAACTATGACACAGATACATTAATGTATAATATACAATGTAAAACCTGAAAGAAAAAAGGAAGAAAGGCTGATCCAAACTTAAAACTTGTGTCAACCAATTTGTGTATTAATTTGAAATAAATATAGGGTTTATGGTTTACATGATGAAATGATGATGGAAGCAAGTGGGTGTGTGAGTCAAATTTGAGTCCAAAAATCCTCCCATATTGTTAAGGCATGCAAATAGTCTATCGATGTCAAATTTCAGTGCATACATAAAAATTTTGAAAAAAATTCAATGTTGGCCCTATTTGTAGGTTACTGTTTGCCATGTCTAGTCCTAGTACAATGTCTTTTCGTTATTCCTTTTAAAATTCGTTCAACAGTGCACATGTTCTCGCATCTAGTACTACAAGGACATATTTTTTATTGTGTTGATTAAACAATGAACTAAAAAACAAGGATTTTTCATCACAACCATGACACAGATACATTAATGTATAATATACTTGTGTCAACCAATTTGTGCACTAATTTGAAAGAAATATATGGTTTATGGTTTATATGATGAATTGATGATGGAAACAAGTGGGTGTGTGAGTCAAATTTTAGTCCAGAAACCCACTCATATTGTGAAGGCATGTGAATAGTCTATCCATGCCACATTTCAATGCATACATAAACTATTTGGAAAAATTTCAAATGTTGGCCCCATTCGTAGGCCACTATTGCCCATGTCTAGTCATAATACAATGTATTTTCGTTGTTCCTTTAAAAATTCGTACGACAATACACATGTTCCCACATCTATTACTGCAAGGACATATTTTTGTTGTGTTGATTAAACAATAGATGAAATAAGAGGGATTTTTCATCATAACTATGACACAGATACATTAATGTATAATATACAATGTATAACCTCAAAGAAAAATGAAGAAATGATTATGCAAACTTAAGACTTTTGTCAACCAATTTGTGCATTAATTTGAAAGAAATATAGGGTTTATGGTTTACATGATGAATTGATGATGGAAACAAGTGGGTGTGTGAATTAAATTTGAGTCCCAAAACCCTCCCATATCGTTAAGGCATGTGAATAGTCTATCCATGTAAAATTTCAGTGCATACAAAAATATTTTGAAAAAATTTCAACGTTGGCCCCATTCGCAGCTCACTGTTTCCCATGTCAAGTCCTAGTACAACGTATTTTCATTGTTCCTTTTAAAATTCTTTCGACAATACACACGTTCTCGCATCTAGTACTTCAAGGACACATTTTTATTGTGTTGATTAAACAATGAATGAACAAAGAGGGATTTTTCATCACAACTATGACACAGATACATTAATGTATAATATAAAATGTAGAACCTGAAAGAAAAATGAAGAAAGGATGATGCAAACTTAAAACTTGTGTCAACCAATTTGTGCACTAATTTGAAAGAAATATAGGGTTTATGGTTTACATGATGAATTGAGGATGGAAACAAGTGGGTCTGGGAGAAAAAATTGAGTCCAAAAACCCTTCCATATCCTTAGGGCATGCGAATATGTAACGACCCTTGATTATTAAGTATAATTAATTTAATAATATAATCCTAAAAATTGTTTCTTATATAATATTAACTAAATTGATTATCATTAATTATTTGTTTATAATTGTCAATGGTTATTTAATTATTAAACAACTCTTTAATTATGTGAGTAAAGAATTAATAGGGTTGATAATTTAATTTATTAAAACTTACGTATATGAGTGGGATAAGAAACATTAAATAAAGGATAAGGAACATTAAATAAAGGATAAGAAGCATTAAATAAAGGATAAGAAGCATTAAATAAAAGGATAAGAAGCATTAAATAAATGGGATAAGATATTAGGTAGGGAGTAAATGAAGGGAAGTGGGTGAAGGAGGGATAAGGGGGGGAAAGGAGTTGGAGGAGGGGGGATTATTCGACGGGAGTTGGCCATGGATTTGGAGGGAGCTCTGAGTATTGCAGAGAGGGAGGTGAATTTTTGAGTGGCATTGACACAGTGGACCGGAGTTGCTGGGGGTTTTGGGCTCGGAGGGCCAGGATATCCGTTGATATCCTGGGGCTAGGGAGCTAACTAGTCGGCAGGGAGGACGGTTTTGGGTAGTGTTCTAAAGAAGCGGGATGGAAGCAAGCTGCGGACAACAGGAAGGATTATTAGCATCAGAGTTAAGGTATTTAATTCAAATTTATGCATTGTTTTAATTAGATTTATTACTCATTGATAAATTTTACTTGCGTAAGTGTTGAGAAAATTTGGAATTATTCT
>ML794312.1:351460-361705 GCA_009831015.1 Picea engelmannii
GGTATTGCTCCTTGTATCCTCATAGTGTGCTATCATTTCTTCTGTGAAAATTGTCCAAGTGATGAGTGATTTGTGAGAACAAAGCCATCGATACCATACAAATTGATTAGGTTCTAAATATAAAGAAGCAATTCGTACCTTTTATGTATGTAGCACATTATGGAGATCAAAGAATTGCTCCATTTGAAGTATCCATGTGATTGGGTCCTTGCCATCGAACTTCCTCATATCAATCTTAGGAACGTGTTTGGTCTTCAAACCAAAGTTGGAGTTTCTCCATTCTTGATTCACCTTCCTTGTGTCCTCATCATGAATTTCATGGGATGCATTTTCACTTTCAGGTGTCTTCTCTGTTATGAAAATTTTCAATACTTCCATGATCTATCCTTTTAAAACATCCATATTAGTATCCAACTTAGCTTCCATTGAATCCATCAACTTAGCTTCCATTGAATCCATCTTCTTTTGTAGTTCATTTATGTCCCTATGCATTTCTTCACCTTCATCAAGAGTCCAAGTAGGATTTTCTGGAGGCTTATTTGGTGTAGAAGTTCCCTTTTTTGGTGGCATGTTGGCCAAGTATCACTTTTGAACCTTGATTTTGACGTGGTTCTGCTAGACAATATTTCTTCTATTGCATCTCCCAAGTTTAGGCCCTTTTGGGTATGAAACTTTCTTTTAGGTAGTTCTCTGATATTTCTTCTCTGCAATTCCACAGGTCTGATCAAAATTGGATGTGCCAAGTGGAATTTATGGTAACTTCCCCACAACTTGTCGATTTTTTTCCTTTCCAGGAGATCTCACTTGTATAGCATGCCTTGCACAAAATAATTGATATAAAATTCTGAAACTCACACCAGAAATACTATAGACTATCCATGATCTAATGAAACCAGTCCCACTCAATTTGGATACTCTAAGAAGAATTTATGATTGTTTTACCTGGAACACCTTCTTGAGACTAGTCAATAGGACTAGTCAGATACCCTATCTTACATCGGGTGTATATACAAATTAAAGATGACCCAGAAGCTGAAATTTTTACCACAAATACCTTACTAATGTTTGTAAATATAGTCCATATTTTAGGGTCTGAAACATTATAGAAATTTTTTTATAGTGAAAATTCCGCAATGATTTAGTTCTGGATGATTCCCGAACCCTATCTTGTACAGGATGTATCTCCGAAAGTATAAGGCCTCAGGAGATGAATTTTTAACCCAACGTACCTTGATCTGTCTGCTAAATATCATCCAATCCGTTTCTTCTGAAACGTTGTAGAAAAAAAGTTATAGCGAAAATTCCACGGTGTCTCAGATGTAGCAGCGAAACCCCAAGACATTGAGCTCTGATACCATATGTTAAGAACCAAATATCAATATAGCATAGAAAAACCTCAGAAAAAGTATTCAACACCTTGAAAAAGAGATAATTTGAGATAATAAGCCTCTTCGAGGGGGCAACCTCCTTTTACCCCACTTAAATGTTCAAGTACAAGATGATTCAAAATGAAAATGTCTCCTTGGTATATATAGGAGACTAGGAGGTATAATTACAACTAATGGCCTAAATCCAACATAAATAAAATAACAGTATTAATATAATATGCCCCAATTAAGGGGTAATGAGCCAATATTAGGGCTTAGCAAACAATGAATGAAAAAAGAGGGATTTTTCATCGCAACTATGTCACAAATACATTAATGTATAATATATAATGTAGAACCTGAAAGAAAAATGAAGAAATGCTAATGAAAAGTTAAAACTTGTGTCAACCAATTTATGCATTAATTTGAAAGAAATATAGGGTTTATGGTATACATGATGATATGATGATGGAAACAAGTGGGTGTGTGATTCAAATTTGAGGCCAAAAACCCACCCATATCGTTAAGGCATGTGAATTGTCTATCCAAGTAAAATTTCACTGCATACAAAAACAATTTGAAAAAATTTCAATGTTGGCCCCATTCACAAGTCATTGTTGCCCATGTATAGTCCTAGTACAATGTCTTTTTGTTGCTCCTTTTAAAATTCATTCGATTATACACATGTTCTCGCATATAGTACTGAAAGGACACATTTTTAATGTGTTGATTAAACAATGAATGAAAAAAGAGGGATTTTTCATCACAACTATGACACAAATACATTAATGTATAATATACAATGTAGAACCTGAAAGAAAAATGAAGAAAGGTTGATGCAAACTTTAAAAAAAATTCAACCAATTTTTGCACTAATTTGAAAGAAATATAGGGTTTATGGTTTACATGATGAATTGATGATGGAAACAAGTGGGTGTGTGAGTCAAAATTGAGTCTAGAAACCCTCCCATATCGTTAAGACATGTGAATAGTCTATCCATGTCAAATTTTAGTGCATGCATAAATAATTTGAATTTTTTTTAATGTTGGCCCCATTTACAGGTCACAGTTGCCCATGTCTAGTCCTAGTACAATGTCTTTTCATTGTTCCTTTTAAAATTCATTCGATAGTACACATGTTCACGCATATAGTACTACAAGGACATATTTTTATTGTGTTAATTAAACAATGAACGAAAAAGAGGGATTTTTCATAACAACTATGACACAAATACATTAATGTATAATATATAATGTAGAACCTGAAAGAAAAATGAAGAAAAGGCTGATGCAAAATTAAAAATTGTGTCAACCAATTTGTGTACTAATTTGAAAGAAATATAGCATTTGTGGTTTACATGATGAATTGATGATGGAAACAAGTGGTTATGTGAGTCAAATTTGAGTCCATAAACCCTCCCATATTGTTAAGGCATGTAAATAGTCTATCCATGTCAAATTTCAATGCATACAGAAATAGTTTGAAAAAATTTCAATGTTGGCCCCATTTGCAGTTCACTTTTTCTTATGTCTAGTCCTAGTACAATGTATTTTTGTTGTTCCTTTTAAAATTCGTTCGACAGTACACGCGTTCCTGCATCTAGTATTGAAAGGACATATTTTTATTGTTTTGATTAAACAATGAACGAAAAAAGAGAGTTTTTTCATCACAACTATGACATAGATACATTAATGTATAATATACAATGTAGAACCTGAAAGAAAAATGAAGAAAGGTTGATGCAACCTTAAAACTTGTGTCAACTAATTTGTGCACTAATTTGAAAGAAATATATGATTTATGGTTTACATGATGAATTGATGATGGAAGCAAGTGGGTGTGTGAGTCAAATTTGATTCCATAAACCCTCCCATATCGTTAAGGCATGTGAATAGTATATCCATGTCAAATTTAAGTGCATACATAAATAGTTTAGAAAATTTCAAAGTTGGCCCCATTCACAACTCATTGTTGCCCATGTCTAGTCCTAGTACAATGTATTTTTAGTTGTTCCTTTTAAAATTCATTCGACAGTATACATGTTCCCACATCTAGTACTGAAAGGAAATATTTTTATTGTGTTTATTAAACAATGAATGAAAAAAGAGGGATTTTTCATCACAACTATGACACAAATACATTAATGTATAATATACAATGTAGAACCTGAAAGAAAAATTAAGAAAGACTGATGCAAACTTAAAATTTGTGTCAACCAATTTGTGCACTAATTTGAAATAAATATAGGGTTTATGGTTTACATGATGAATTGATGTTGGAAAAAATGTGTGTGTGAGTCAAATTTGAGTCCAAAAACCCTATCATATCATTAAGGGATGTGAATATTCTATACATGTCAAATTTTAGTGCATACAAAAACAGTTTGAAAAAAATTTCAACATTGGCCCCATTCACATGTCATTGTTGCCAATGTGAATGACAAAGTCCCATTTTTTATCAAAAATATGACATAAATACATTATTCATAAGTCATGGGCCAAAGTCCCATGTGTTCAAATAGTTTCAATGAAGATTCTATAGAAATTACAAACACAGTGATCGAAACTTCATTGATGCAATACTATGACAACAATGATCTTCGTTGGTATAAAAATGAATGATCTTCTCTTGGTTTCAAGAATAATTTATCCTCTACTGAACCAAGCCAACCACGTGAAGGTGGAAGCTCATATGGCCCCTCCCCTCCCCGTCACATCACTCTCAATTCCCCAATACCCAATCTATAAAATAGAAAATAATTGAAAGGAACCTATCTCTAAGATTCATGCAATATAAAAACTACAAAAACAAAAATTAATGAAGGTAAATGAAATTATGTGTTTGTAAATGATATTTTTAGTTTACCACGTACTCTAGTATATTGGCGACTATTTTTAGGTTTCACATAATAATTAGACAACATGTAACATAGGATATAAAGACGTCACATAAAACTTAAAAACATGTAATTAACCCATGACATAAGTAAATTATTTTAAGAGAGTAATTCATACAAATTAAAATATATAGTCACATATCTGATCCAACTCAACATCTGTATCATCCTTATTGTGTATCTTATTCTTCATAGAACACAACATATTTATCCTCATCCAGTTCAGAAATGGTGTTGAAAGGATTGATGATATCTTCATCAATGTCATTTTCGAGCATATTTTCATTGACATCATCATCAAGAATTGCATTGTCTCCTACACCAAGATCATGATCTTCTTTGTATTCTTCGTCTGTCAACCCTACATGATCTTCTGGATCTGTCTGATCTCATGAATTTTCTTCTTCTTCAATATCATCTTCTTCCTGTACATGAGTATACTTAACTGGCCTTCCTCTTGGATCATATCTAACAACAAATGACCAATCCTTCTCACCTGGAAAATTTGAGTAAAATACCTGTTCACATTAGCTTGGAAAAACATAGCGATCATGTCCTCTTTCAAACATTGTTGTTTTATTCATCGGAAATCCATTGGCATGCTAAATAGAATTTCTTTCCTCATCGCGTTCATGCATTCGTAACCTATATCATTTGGCGTCGAACAAAACTAATTTGAAGGAATTAAATTCACACTCAAGTATATCATTCAAATAACCATAGTATCTATTTTTATATTCTTGAGGATGTATGTCACTCCTAGAGGAAACATTAGTGACCTGGAATACCATAGTTATCCCACTATCACAAGTTTTCCTAGCTTCATCCAGTTGTTTGATGTGAAATTTACGACCATTGCACCACATAGCCTTGCGGTGTTTCAACTCCAATATGTCAGATATGTAAAAGATGCATTATCAATTAATAAATTAACATACAAATTATATAACTTGGAAAGTATCTGAAAAAGACAGTACACTGCATGTAGTCACATTAATATAATATAAAATAACTGAATAAAATGGGTGAATTTGCTTGCCTGTCCATCTTTCAAACCATATGCTAAATCAATTTCCTTTTGCGTAAAATTGGCATCTTCGTTACGACGAGATTATATAACCAATTCAGACATTCATTTCCATGATAACCTACTGCCATGATGTTGCTTACATCTTTCAATCCATACATTCATCCAGTTAAGATTGTTTGCAATGTATAAATGTAGTGCATCCCAATCTTGAGCAACTTAATCAAAAAATCATAATTCACCAATATTAAATATTTGTTATAACGTCCATGGTAAATATTAATAATTTATGAAATAACATATATTAATATATTAATGAGTATGATCATATACAAAAAAAACAAAAAATTGTATGTATTAATTATATAAATCTCCACAATTATTAATATATTACCTCCCATTTTTTTTATTCTACCTTTCCCCAACATGTGCTCCTGATCTTCAAGTTTTTTGATGGAGTTCACATCCAAAATGTGATCCACTGCATGCATAGTTGGTGATGCTAATTTAGGAATATACTGACTAATATACACCATGGATTGATATACCATATATCCCTCCACCATAGAACCCTCGCGACATTCTCTTTGTCTAACTAAAGCCTTCAATGATTTCAAGTGCCTCTCCACCATCCAGATTGACCTTGTGTGTACAGGTCCACAAATTTCAATCTCCTCAACTTGGTGTATGAGGTAGTGTTCTAGTGCATTGAAAAATGTTGGAGGTATATACTTTTTCATTTCACACATTAGTCGATGAATTTCTCTCTTCTAATACTTTATGTCATCTTCATGGATTTCTTTCAATGACAACCATCTACATGAGATCATGACACAAGAAAATAACATGTTTCAACATAACATTATATAATATATTACATTACAAGTACAAAAAATGTCATTAATGTTATCAGAAAAATCCGTAAGTGCAGACACAAAAAGATCTCCCTAGTTTCACCCCGAAACTAGAACAAAACAAGACAATATACTAAAATTTCCTTAGATTTCAGTTACCAAATAAGAAGAGGATCCAAAACACACCTTTTAAATGTTTTAGACCTGATCTCACCAATGTGATCCCAGCTCCGTTGTAAAGCTTATGGAGAAGTATCTGCAAGGAAACGGAAGCCAACGAAGACAAGAATAATAGAATCTATTTGATATGAAACTATGTATGTGATCAAAGAATCATGCAATATGGACAAATATAATTCATATAGGAAAGAAAAAGTATATCTGCATTAAAGAATGTGGAAGAAAGATACAACCATATGCCTTGATGTTGTCAGGTTCCTTCCAATAGTTTCTTGCTTCCCACACACTTCTACTCCAACGATTTCCGAGACTGTAGATTTGAAAGTCTTTCATAGTCTATATTGACAAAGAAAATATCATAGCCAACATAGGCTCAAACACTCCAAACTCCTAGCTAGACTAATATCTCATTAGATATTCTCAAAAGTTCTTCACAAAGCTCACCAAGCTCCAAAACAACTAACTTTCCCCATGAGAACTCCTCTCCTTTTATAAGCTAAAAAGGATAGGGTGAGGAGGTTAGGATGATCCCACTAGAACAAGGATGTGACTCAGATCCAAACCGATTGAAGGCCACCTCACCCAGGAAGCTTATATTCTAGAAGCATAGAGAATATTCTCTTTATCTTCGTACAAGCAATCGTCGCACCCTTAACACTAATCAAAATGTGACGATGCCGCAGGACACTATGGTGCGGTCTGTGTCAATCCTATATCATCGCACCCTTAACACTGAGCAAGGTGCAAGGGTCATTCTTTAAAAGGTTTTTTACAAAGGAAAAGATAATTTCATCTCTTTCGGAATGTTCATCTTCATTCTTCTTCACGGATTAAGGAAATTGATCCTTCTAAAAAGAAAGGATAGGTGTACATCATTAACGGTCATAGGGGTGAAAAAAAGAATGTGTAACAGTAATCCCCCCAAAGTATGAAGTTAGAACATAGTGATATTTGAAATACTTTTTCGAGTGTGTGTTGGGAACAAGGAACACGTCGGTTGAAAACCTGCCAACAAACAAGGAAATATAGTACAATAATATATCATCACTAAGGTAGGAATCCCCATACTCATAATACAAGTGACTCAAAGCATAAATTTCGACATGAAAATATCTGTGTCAAGTAAGGTAGGTCATGGCCACTAAACATACACTATGGATCCATGCCATGATGACTCTAATATGAACATAGCCACCAAAAATACACTGTGGATCTATGCAACAGTACAATATGAATATACTCCAATGCAACCTGAATCTGTTAGAAAATATTCAGGGTCTTCATCTCCACCACTCTATAGTACGAATCTAACCATGTGAATACATGTGCTGAATTCAAACATCATAGAAACCACTTCATTATCAGTGATTAGTGTATACCGTTAACAAGTGTGAGGGAAATCACCATTAATGTCAATGACTCCCAAGGTACACTAGTACAATCCAACAGGTGTGAATTTGTAAGATGAAGTTGAACACTTAGCGGAATCTCCCGATCAGGGGTCATAATGAAAATCCATTTTCGAAAGCAAGGAAACCTTCGATTGAGGAATGCAAGTTCCAAGGTACTAATTAGTTTCTAAGTCTAATTCCTGGATAATGATTCGAAGTCGAAAGGAAAATACTCACCACAAGAGGGCCTTAATGTATCCCCCATCAATGACACGAAACAAGTAAAAATATTTGAAGTAGATCAGAGTAAAAAGTGATTTAGGACTGACTCAGGGATGGCCGATGTAATAGAAGGCTTAAGGACTACATAAATGGTCGACACAATAGAAGGATTTCTAGGTTGAACTTCTCTTTGAACATATTGACGACATGACAACTGTCTTGGAAACACTGACTCAACAACATGGATCACAGACCAAATTTTAATATTATAAAGGAGTATGATCAAGAGACAAGCATATTTTCCAACCTAGAAACAAAGCGAGTGAAAGGGTGTCATGTTCAAAAGTGACTCTTCCATAGCATATAGGTTTAGATACATTTCTTTCCCAATTTTCCCCCACCATTTATGGCGAGTACCTCTTTATTTTTACACAAGCTTGAGGAGCATAATATATACTTGAACTGTAAGCTCATCCTTCATATGAGTCCCTCGGAGTATGTTTAACAAACCCTAGGAAGGTGTGGTTCGGTCCCATATGGGCCTTTCAATGTTTGTTTTATGAGTCCAAAGAAAGAAAACTCAATGGTATTTTCATATTTATGGAGTTTGAAAAGAACTTAAAGAGGACTCCATAATTTTTTCTAGTCATGCTTGATTAGATTATTCCTTTTTCATAAATTAGTTTTATGTGACTGAAAAAGAGATAAAATATCGTTCAACAGACGTTTTTTATGTTATTGGACAAATCGGTAAGTGTAGACACAAACTGATCTCCCTAGTTTCACCCTTAAACTAGAACAAAAAAATACACTATACTAAACTTTCCTTAGATTTCAGTTACCAAATAAGAAGAGGATCCAAAACATACCTTTTAAATGTTGTAGACCTGACCTCACCAATTTGATCCCAGCTCTATCGTATGGCTTATGGAGAAGTATCTGCAAAGAAACACAAGCCAACGAAGACAAGAATAACACAATCTATTCGATATGAAACTATGTACGTGATCAAGGAATCATACAATATGGACAAATAACATTCAGATAGGAAACAAAAAGTATATTTGTATTAAAGAATGTGGAAGAAAGATACAACTAGATGCCTTGATGCTGCCAGGTTCCTTCCAATAGTTCCTTGCTTCCCACACACTTATGCTCCAACGAGTTATGAGACTATATATTTGAAAGTATATCACAATATATCTTGACAAAGAAAATATCATAGCCAACATAGGATCAAACACTCCAAACTCCTGGCTATAATAATATCTCATTAGCTATTCTCAAAAGTTATTCACAAATCTCACCAAGCTCCAAAAAAACTAACTTTCCCCATGAGAACTCCTCTCCTTTTATAAGCTAAAGAAGATAGGGTGGGGAGGTTAGGATGATCCCCACTAGACAAGGTATGTGACTCAGATCCAAACCGATCAGAGGCCACCTCACCCTTCAAGATTCTACTCTAGAAGCATCAAGAAGATTCTCTTTTTCTTTGTACAGGAAATCATCGCACCCTGAACACTAAGCAAATTGCAATGATGTCATAGGCCACTATGGTGCAGCCTGCGTCGCTCCTATATCGTCGCACCCTTAACACTGAGCAAGGTGCGACGATTATTCTTTACAAGTTTTTTACAAAGGAAAATATAATTTCATCTCTCTGAGAATGTTCATCTTCATTCTTCTTCAGGGATTAAGGCAATTGATCCTTCTAAAAACAAAGGATAGGTGTACATCATTAACTGTTGAAATAATGTAACTGCGAAGAGCATTCTTATTATTATTGGATTAAATCCCCATTGCGGATTAATCATGTCATTATTATTATTATTGTTATTGGATTAATCCCCATTGTGGATTAATCATGTCGGTAATTGTATAAGGACCAAATCCCCTTTTGCGGATTGGTCATCGGACAATTACAAAGGGCAGAATAATAAGTCGACCCCAACAGTTATCATGGAAGACCTAGAATTAATTAAAGGTGGGTTTACCCACCTAGAGTGAGAGATCGGCCCTGCCAGTTGTGACCTTTCACACGTGCCAGTCTTGTATAAATAAGAGGCTAGCGCCTCAGTTCAAATACACAACTCACTTGCTCATTATCCTATGAGGCAAGCTGCAATTACCAGTTGGAGAGAGGAGAAGAAGAGTGGCACATCTTTTGGGGAGGACTATCTGTATTGGTTTGAGTTATCTCTTGAACATTGTATAAGCTATTTATGATAAGGAAGTTTTTGCTAGGTTTTCTTCCCCTAGAGGGTTTCCCAAGATAAATGTTGTGTCTCTTGTGAATGTGTATTTCTC
>ML794312.1:367576-383217 GCA_009831015.1 Picea engelmannii
TGTTGGGTTTTCTTCCCCTAGAGGGTTTCCCAGGATAAATGTTGTGTCTCTTGTGAATGTGTATTTCTCAGTGATCTTGTTCTTATGATGCTCTTATCTATTGAAATGAAAAGAACTATAATAATGGCATAAACATTAACATTAACGATCATAGGGGTGACGAAAATAATGTGTAACAATTAAGTAAAACAACAAATTGAAAGAACATTTTGCATATAAATCACAACTACTTACCTCATGTATTTTCCAAGATCATATATAACTTGTTTGACATTGTTGTCAAAGTCGGCTGGGAGAGATAGTGGTAGAACATACTATAACAGAAACAATGAATCATTATTTGTTTCGACCAAAGTAGACAAAAAAAAATAAAAAACTTAAAAGATGTATAAGGATAATATATATAAATATGTATACCAAAATTATTACCTTAATGAAGGTATGCCAATCATGTGTTTTTACCCCACCAAATTCACCTTTCTTCTTTAAGATATTATTTATGTTTGAAGAAAAACTTGTGGGAAATTTAATTCTTTGAATGATCTCTTTTACATCATTGCTTTGTTGTTGTGTTAATAACCATGGAATTTTATTTCGGTCTATTCCATATCTATTTGATCGGATCACAATTCACATTGCATGATTGGATTCCTGAATGTCAATACAAATTTTGACAATATTTTTCTTTATCCCTCCTACCATCTATTATTCTCCATAACGTTTCTATCACATTCTTCCCGATATGCATTGTATCAAACAAATGAGCCATTTTTAGCTCCTCATAGCAGGGAAACCTCATGAATTGAGTGGAATAACATTTCATTCCTCATGGAATCCCATTATTAATACTGCCATGATGGCGGCCTTCATGAAGCATAAAAGAAATCACAAAAATAATTATCAAATACAGTAAAATAAATTCAATGATTAAAATAAACATTCAAAACATTACATGATATACGATACATAAATAAATTGCGTACCTTGAAGATTTCTATTATATTCCAACCTCCATAGGTGAGGTGTCATTCTTCATGGTTTTAAACTAGTCCCTTCTTTACCATTGAAAATATGTTTTTCAGTAGTACGATACCTATGGTTCTTAGGGAGGAGGTTCCTATACGCACTAAACACCACCTTTCCAAAAAATTTTGAATGATGATACTTCATATTAGGACCACAAACTAGACATGAAAATTTACCCTTTGTTTGAAGGCTTGCAACAAATGGATTAATGCCAATTATACTATGAGATTAAATTTAAAAATTAAACATGCAACATGATATATTTAAAAAATTATATATTATTAAAGAGAAATAGAATGCTACATACCACAAAAATGTGTTAGTCATGGGGCATCATGAATTTTCCATAAAAGTATTCCATAGAATTTAAATTTATTCTCCCCGATTGGTTTACAGATGTCATACATAGTGATGCCATCCCATAAATTTAGTAGCTCGTTGATAAGAGGTTGGATATATAAATTCATATATTTAACCTGGTACTTACCTAATTGTTTGAAATTACACATAATTACTATAACCATGATAATTGTTTATTTATAAGTAAATAAATAAACAAAAGATATTATGCAAAAAATGAAACAAATGGAAATGTTACATTCAAAAAATTAGTGTAAACAAATTATACATGGAACAATCATTGTCAACATTATGTGCTCCCTCTTTATTGACATCCAAGGAGGAATGTTATTGTTGATAACAAAAATAGGCCACACTGAGTAAATAGACCTAATCTCTTTGAATTGATTAACACCGTCAGCTACCAATGAAATCCTAACATTACGAGGTTCATCTTTGAAATCTTCTCATTTTTCCTCAATTTCCCTAAATGAATAAACATGGATAGGCATTTGAAGAACACCATCTCCACTTTTGTTACGTGCATGGTAATCCATAAATTGTGCTATGCTTTCACACCTAATCAATCGTTACAAACATGGAATTATGAGAATATGACGAAGAACGTTTTGAGGCACCCTTTTTTTTACTTGATTGATTCAATATCTATTGATAAGACATTGTGGGCATTCTTTTTTCGAAACATGTTGTCCATAATATATAATATGATCTTTAGGACATGCATCTATAGTTTGATAATCCATTCCAATGTCTTTCATAATGGCGTGCAAATCTCGATATGTGCAAGGTAAAATATTTGTCGATGGTAACAAAATTCACCTAACAATCTACAACATAACAAATAACTAGTTAATGTAAAGAATATTAATAATAAAAATTGCATTCTTATTTTACACATTAATTAACACTAAAAACAAATAGAAAAAAGTCAACATTTATGTATAATATGAGATAAAACATATTACATACCTTAGGATCTGTGTCATACAAGTGTTCGACAAATTATTCATAACCTTTAAGTTCATTAGCAACAATGTAGAGGAGAGAAGATTTTCTCTTGATCCTTCATAAAGTCGTTTATTTTTCTTTTCTAATAGAGGTTCATCATAAATACCATAATTGTCCCCATCCTCATTTGGTTGATCAAACAAATCTTGGATCATTTGATTTTTCCCATCATCTTCTTCCATGGGATCATTAACTTGATTTGTCCCATCATCTTCTTACATGAGATCCTCATTTTCTTGATCATGTTCCTCAGCTTGTACAACATCATTTCTACTAGTACTACTTGGTGCAATATTCTGTAAAAAGTTAGAGGGAAACTCTAACTTTATAATTACAAACAATCGTGAAAAATTAGTGTGTACTATAACAAATATTCAAACAATATATATACATATATATAATTTTATATAAAATTGACAATATAAAAATAGATAATGAATATATAGCTAATTACCATGGGACAATATTCATTTGATCCCTTATCAATGTGCCCATATTTCCTACAATGTTTTGTGGTTGTTTCTATTAAAATTCTTACGAGACGTGTAAGGAAACATTTTTTGCAAGGGAAATAACATCTATCATCACCCATTTCACCCGCTTTACTTTTTTTCCCACCTTTAATATTCTACGACATTCTTCCACACAAAAATACCCTTTCTGAACCATTGTTGTTATAGAAATATTGTCGCAACATCTCTAATTCAAAAAATATTTATAGATATTTTTATCGTTGCAAGAGTGACGAAAGTTGAACAAATAAATGTTGACTTTGTCAAACAATATAATGATCAATGTTGACTTTGTCAAATAGTGTAATGGTCAATGATTATCGTCACTCTTGCGACGATAACCAAAGGTCATCGCAAGAGCGATGACAGTCCACTATCTTCACATTCGTCTCTCTTGCGATGAACATATGGGTTCATCGCAAAAGAAACGAATTCAGGTTGGGTTTATAAAAAAAATGAAAAAATGAACTCTTTCTCTTGAATTTTGCGACGAAAGGGTATTTTATTCTCAATTAGTCATCGTAAGATTTTCAATATATGGATTTTTCCCATTTGCACAGAGTCCATATGGCACCCTGTGCGAATGGGCATAGTCCATATGGACTCTTCCCATTCGCACAGAGTGCCAAATGGACTTTTCCCATTCGCATAGAGTGCCATATGGACTCTGTGCAAATGTACATAGTCCATATGGACTATGTGCAGAGTCCAACCAAAATAAAACAAAACTATAACAAAAGAAAAAAATAAAAATAAAAATTACAAACATATACCAGATTTACCTGGCCCTGACGCCTACGCCCTACTCTTATATTTTCCAACAACACCAATCACCAACGTTCACTTCAAATGTCTATAAAGTAAAAATGTACATGTTTGATAATTATAAAAAGTTCAATATAAAAATTGAAACTAAAATTAAAAAATGTTGGGGATGGAAGGTATTGTACAACACTTTGTGCACTCCATTTGAACAAATTCCATATGGAAATATGTGAGAATGGAAAGAGTCCATATGGACTCTGCGCAAAGTCCATATGGACTATGTGCAAAGTCCTACCAAAATTAAAAAAAATCTATAACAAAATAAAAAACAATTACACATAGACATCAAATTTGCGTGGCCCTGAAGCCTACACATTATGCTCATATTTTCCAACAACACCAATTTTTTCCAAAAGTTCCACCATTCACCAACCACCAATGCCATTGTTCACCAACCTCCATCATTCACCAAGTTTCAGCATTCACCAACCGCCAGTGTTCACTTCTATTGTCTATAAAGTAACATTGGAGCGAAAGGCCGGCTATATAAATTAGCTTTTCGATCGAAAAATATTTCGACTCAATTTGTTTTTGGCTGAACTATGTGTTGTCGGAGAACAACATTGGCTGCCATTTTTTATTGCATGAAATCCTAGGATGTCGTTCATGCATTTTTCGATTTGAGGTTCAAGGTTTCGACCGAAAACCTTTTTGGTCGAAAGATGTACCTTTTCAACCGAAATATGTACCATCTTCTCATGTCACCTCTTCCACTGGTAGGTTCTTCTGTTTGATGAGGTACTCAATGATTGCTCGATTTCATAGTCGCTTAATCCTTATTTCAAGGATTTTTTCTGATTCTAGCATGATTTTTCCTTATTCATTAACCTCTGATAAAATATGTTGGATGGGGGTATTGTTACCGATTTCCTTCTTTTAGTGAGAAACATGTAAGACTCGATGTACATGTGAAGATGGAGGAAACTCCAATTTGTACGACATACTTCCAATCCTTTGAAACACGCCATAATATTTTAGTGCTAATTTATTGTCCTTCTTTTGTTTCTTGAGGGACATCTATTTATATGGTTGTAGCCTAAAAAATACTTAATCCCCCACTTCAAATTCCCTTTCATTGTAGTGTTGATATGCTTGTTGTGTCATCTTATTTTGTGTCATAACCAAGTTGTCCTTAAATAGTTTTAGAACCTCTTGTTGGTTCCCTATGTAGTCCTCCACTGCATGAAACTTTGTACTCCCTTTCAAGGGATATGTGATTGATGGGGGATGATATCCATAAAGTTCTAGAAATGGGGAATTTTTTTATGACATATGGTCCAAGCATGTGTTGTACCACCATTCTACCAAGGGAAACCACTTGATCTATTGTGTCTGTTTATCAGATGCAAAGAAACGAAGATATAATTCTAGAAATTTATTCACAATCTTAGTTTACCCATCATATTGAGGATGGTAACATGAGCTATGAGAAAATTGAGTTCACAAACAAGAAAATAATTCAGTCCAAAAATTTCCACTGAAAATTGGATCTCTGTCACTTACAATAATCTTGGGGACTCCATGTATATTTTGAACCATTTCCATAAATTTTGCGGCTATTGTATTTTATTTAAAAGGACGAGAAAGAGAGAAAAAGTGAACATGCTTTGTCAATCGATCCACTAATACCATGATGACATTTTGTCCTTCAAATTTGGGTAAACCTGTGATAAACTCCATTGAAACTTCTTCCCAACGTTGACTTGGTATCACTAATGGGTGTAGGAGACCCAACATCTTGATTTCCCCTCCCTTATTCCGTTGGAAGACCACACATTCAGACAAAAACTTTTGAACATCAGTTTTAGGATCTCCCCAAAAAAATCCTTCTTGATCCTGCGGTAAGTTTTCAAGAACCTAGAATTTCCTCCTATTGGAGAAGTGTGCAATTCCCGAAGGAAATTCTATTTGAGTAGGGAATTCTTACATAAATATATGTGATCATGATACCATAGAAAATCATTCTTCCACACAAATTTATCTAATTTATTAGGTTCCTCTTGTAGTGATTGAATGGTATTGCATACCTCTTCATCTTGCTTCCATTCTATCCTCGTGTCTTACACCCAATTAGATTGTGGAATAGAAATAACACACAATGAACCCTCTCTTTCTCTTATTTCTTTGAAAGTGCATCTACCACATTATTGTGTTTTCCTTTCTTGTATATAATTTCAAATTCATAACATATCATCTTTGTAACCCGTTTTTTTTTCTCTTCTGAAGATAATCGTTTCTCCAAGAAGTACTGCAAACTATCATGATCTATTTTTACTTTGAAGTGCCTTCCAATTAGGTAAGGGTGCCATTTCTTAACTGCGTGTAGTATGGCCAACTGTTAGGGTCCTAACCTGCACATAGGTAGAACAATATATTCGGATGTAATAAAGGTCAATATTAATAAGGCCTTTCAATAAAATAGAATAAGGCGGATGTAAGAAGACCTAATAGAAGCTTCCACTTCTAGAAGGATCTTCCTCTAGATGTTTCTTTTTAGTATAAATAGGAGTCGAGGTTATGAGAACCCTAGCTTGGATATTATAGTAATAGAGATCTGCTCAACTGGAGGTTGCCCCCTCAAAGAGGCCCGTGAACATTGCTTTCAGATTCAAAGTGTTAATTCTATTGTTATTCTGATATCATTTCAGTGTTATTGTGGTGAATTCTCTGGTTATATTGCTGTTATTTTTCCATTACTAGCATTTTATTTCTGTTTTGCATACATTTTATATCTGGTATATTACAAGTGGTATCAGATTACTTTCCTCGGCAGAAAGTGTGGGTTAATTTTTTTTTCTTCAATGTATAGATGTATTCCGGCGTCTTTAAGCCACAGAGATCTGTCGTTACGCGCATAAACCCATGGTTGAGGGATTCATACATGCAGAGAATACAAGTGGTACATAAGCGCACATCTGTTGGCCACCCTTATAACCCCTGTTGGTACCCCTTCGAGTGGTAGCGCATCAGAAAACACCTGTGTACGGATCGACCTAGATTACCTTAAGCCCTCTTTTGATAAACCGATCGGTCCCCTGACTACTATAGTGTCACCGAGAAAAACACTCGGGAAGATACTCTCTAGTACCTAGGTAGTCGGGTAGTATGGATAAGGGTATGGTCTATCCTCCTTAGTTATTTCCCTGAGATATTGGACCCCGCATGTATATCAGAGAGCTATAGCACAGGGCAAACCCTTGTCTGTAGAACCCTTGAATACCTAAACCTTGGGGATAGAAACATAAACAAATTAAAACAGACAAGATCTATTGCCGCACAACTGTGTTTGGGTTGACAAGTAAATACACATTTCTTTCTGGTTAAGCATTTGGGCATTCCCTCTCTGCAGTATTCTTCATACCAGAGTATAACTCTGTAAAAAAAAAAAAATCTGGAAATTTTTTCACCATTATTTCATACCTATCCCATTAGATTCATCTCTTCACCTTTATCACATTCATCCATATCATTTTTTTGACAAAAATGTTTTTTACCCCGCCCACCTCTTTTCAGTTCCCCCATCCTCATGGCCCATACTTGTAGCCAAGACTTGGAATCTTGCTTCAACACCTTGCAATATGGTCTCATTGAGACCCAACAAGAAGTGAAACAACTCAGAGGCCAATTTCGTCGCCATCAATACAACCATGTAGTCCTCAATGGGCGAAATCAAACAAGACCTCACCACCCAGCTTGAATCGGTCTTTTCGGCACTCTGTACCAAACTGCATATCCCTACAGATAACCCTTCCTCTTCCTCACCCCCACATACTGAAGGTGACCATTCCTCTCATTCTCATACCTTGCAAAACCATCACTTTCAACGTGAGCTACGCCTTCCACGGGTGGATGTGACCAAATTTGAGGGCTCAGACCCCACTGGTTGGGTAACCCAAATTGAACATTACTTATCTTTATACAGCATTACAGATGACTTGGCCAAACTCGGGTTTTGTGTTCTCCATCTAGATCAAGAACGTTGGCAATGGTGGAAATGGAGAAAAAATTCTTGTCAAGGGTATATTGCTTGGACACAATTTGTGGCAGAGATTTATGAATGCTTTGACACTGACACCAACCATTTGGGCCGTTTGAAAAAGCTGAAACAATTAGGAACATTGGAAGACTGTATAGATTCCTTTGAGTGCCTAGCTTTTAGAACATAGGGCATGTCTGATGCCTTTTTCTGAGAGTGTTTTATCAGTGGCCTCAAGAATGAAATTTGGGCCCATGTCCTCATGGATCGGCCTGAGAGTTGGGTGGAGGCTACCAAAAGAGATAAATAAGAACAACAGGTTCTATCTTCTCAAAACCGCAAACCCTCCTTCATCCCTCACCCTCAACCAATAAATCCCACTACTCCCTCTACTCCACTAAAGATCCAAAAATTGACTCGGGCTGAAATGGCTGAACGCCAACTCAAAGGCCTTTGTTATAACTGTGATGACAAATATTTCCCGAACCACAAGTGTAAAGAACAAAATATTTTTATGGCCATCTCTGAGGAGATTTTAGAAGAAGATGAAGAAACTCCCTCTATGTCTGAATCACCTGAATCCACTGACATAACCCCTCCCTTAGACCCTCTCGAAGTAGAACCAATCATTTTCCTCAATGTTTTCACTGGTTTCTCCGCTCCCCAAACCCTCAAGATAATCGGTTACATCAAGCATCGGAAGGTCATCATTCTGGTTGATAGTGGCAACACCCATAATTTTATTCATCGCTGCATTGCCCAAGAAACTCATTGCTACATCCATGCCATCAATAATTTCCAAATCATGATTGCCAATGGTTGTTCCATGAAATGTGGAGGGCATTGTGAAAATGTGTGTCTCCAAATTGGTGACTACCACCTGAAATCCCATATGTTTGCTATCGACATGGGAGGTTGTGACATTATGCTGGGTGCAGACTGGCTACGGACTTTGGGTCCCATTCTCATGGATTTTAAATACTTAACCATGCAATTTGAACAGGAGGGCCACCAATATAAGTTCCAAGGCATCACCGTCGATTCACCTGAGATCATTATTTCCCATTTCATGGAAAAGCTGCTCAAAAAGGGTCATTCTGGTGTTATCACCCAACTCCATTCCATACAAGCAATAGAGACACCCTCTATACCGCAACACCTCCAAGCCATCCTTTCTAAACATCAATCGGTCTTTTCCACTCCCCAAGGCCTCCCTCCTTCCCGTGGTGTTCATGATCATTCCATTCCCCTTGTACCAGGAAGCCTTCCTCCCAATATTCATTTGTATCCTCACCCCTTTTCCCAAAAAAATGAAATTGAGAAAATGGTCCAGGAACTCCTTAATGCAGGTGTTATCCACCCTAGTACGAGCCCCTATTCGTCTCATGTGGTCATGGTCCTGAAGAAAGAAGGTTCTTGGTTAATGTGTCCTGACTTTCATGCCCTCAACAAACTTACCATCAAAGACAAATTCCCCATTCCTATCATTGATGACCTCCTAGATGAATTGAGTGGCGTCCAATTCTTCACTAAACTGGATCTTCGTTCGGGCTACCACTAGATACGTATGAAAGAGGCAGATATTCCCAAGACTACCTTTAGAACTCATGAGGGCCACTATGAGTTTTTGTTCATGCCCTTTGGCTTGTGTAATGCCCCCTCCACCTTCCAAAGCCTCATGAATCATGTCTTCCATCCTTTTCTCCACCATTTTGTCTTAGTTTTCTTTGATGATATCCTCATCGGTAGAAAAACCTGGACAAACCATCTTGCTCATGTGGATCAAGTTCTCCATCTACTCTCTCAGCACCAACTTTTCATGAAATAGTCTAAATGTGCTTTTGGCGCCTCAGAAGTAAAATACTTGGGTCATCTGGTTGGAAAATATGGCATTAGGGTGGATCCTAAAAAGATTGAAGCTATGCAAGACTGGCCTCACCCAAAGACTCTTAAGAGATTACATGGATTTCTAGGCTTAACAGGGTATTATTGCAAGTTTGTTAAAAATTATGGGAAGATTGTAGCACCTCTCACTGCTCTCCTCAAAAAGAACTCTTTCACTTGGACTCCAACCACTGCTCAAGATTTTCAAACCTTGAATATGGCCATGTGCATCACTCCAGTCCTCACCCTTCCCAATTTCACAAAGACCTTTGTGTTGGAATGTGATGCCTCAGGGAAAGGAATTGGTGTTGTCCTTATGCAAGAGGGTCAACCTTTGGCCTTTACCAGCAAGCAACTATCTGAAAGAAATCTAGGCAAATCCATCTATGAAAAGGAAATGTTGACTATTCTGCATGTCGTGGATATGTGGCATCCTTATCTATTGGGGAAACGGTTCCAAATTAAGACACACCATCAAAGCCTCAAGTATTTTCTGGAACAATGCATTTCCTCCCCAGAACAACAAAAATGGGTGACTAAACTCTTTGGATATGATTATGAGATCATTTATAGGAAATCCAAAGACAATGTGGTTGCGGATGCACTTTCCTGAAAATATGAAGATGAAGGATCCCTTTTTTCTCTTTCATTCATTGTACCAGATTGGCTCCAAGCCATTCGCCAGGAATGGCTACAAGATCCCAAAAGTTCGCAGTTGATCCAACAATTGCAGTCCAATGCTCCAGCTCCCCCAGGGTACTCTTGGCTCCATGAGAAACTTCGATACAAAGGCTATTTGTATTTAAGTAAACAATCACAGCTTAAATCCAAAGTACTTTTTGAGCTTCATGCTACACCCACAACAGGGCACTCCGAGTTCACCAAAACCTATGACAGGGTCAAACGTTCCTTTTTCTGGGATGGTATGAAACAATAAATTCGTAATTTTGTAGCTAAATGTGACATGTGTCAATGCAACAAGGGAGAAACATAAAAATTTCCAAGCACACTAGAACCGCTCCCAATTCCACCTGCTATTTGGAAGGATATCTCTATGGATTTTATTACCGGCTTACCCAAATCAGGAAATAAATCCGTCATCATGGTGTTTGTTGATCACCTTTCCAAGTTTGCTCATTTTTGCGCCCTTCAACACCCGTTTACAACATCCACGGTGGCTCAAATATTTATGGATTAGGTCTTCAAGCTTCATGGCATACCGCACTCTATTGTTTCTAATCGTGACCCAACTTTCACAAGAGATTTTTGGCAAGAACTGTTCAAGATACAAGGAACATAATTACATCTCAACACAACTTATGATCCCAAGACTGATGGCCAAACAGAAGTTGTCAACAAGTGTTTGGAAACATATTTGAGGTGTTTTTCCTCAGAAAAGAAAAATCAGTGGGCTCAATGGTTACCCCTAGCTGAATGGTGGTACAACACTACATACCATACAGCTACACGCATGACTCCTTTTGAAGCGGTATATGGACATAAGTCACCTTCAATTCTCTCATACTTACCAGGTGCCTCGAAGGTCCAGGCGGTTGACCTAACACTTACAGCTCGAGAGGCTATTCTTCGTACCCTCAAAGAGAATTTGGTAATGTCACAAAATCGCATGAAGCAACAAGCAGATCAAGGTCACTCTGAACATCAATTTGCAGAAGGGGATCAAGTGTTTCTTCGATCACAACCTTACAAGCAAACTTCCCTCAAGGCCGAGCATTGTCAAAAGCTAGCGCCCAAATTTTATGGTCCTTATACCATTCTCAAGCATGTGGGACAAGTCGCCTATCAGTTAGCATTGCCCAACCATTCGAAGCTACATCTTGTTTTTCATGTTTCATGCTTAAAGAAGGTGATTGGAGCTAAGTGCCAAATTCAAACCAACCTTCCAGAGTTAGCTGAAGAAGGATCCATTTGGCTACAATCAGAAGCCATTTTTGACCAGCGTGAGCATTGCCTACGTCAGAGAACCATCAAGGAAGTGATCTTCCAGCGGAAAGATACAACTCCAGCAGATGCCACTTGGGAACCAACTACCATTCTGCAACAATTTCCTCATCTCAAGCCTCGAGGACAAGGCTATTTTTAAGGGGGCGGACATGTTAGGGTCCTAACACGCACATAGGTAGAACAGTATATTCAGATGTAATAAAGGTCAATGTTAATAAGGCCTTTCAATAAAATAGAATAAGGCGGATGTAAGAAGACCTGATAGAAGCTTCTGCTTCTAGACGGATCTTCCTCTAAGTGCTTCTTTTTAGTATAAATAGGAGTCGAGGGTATGATAACCCTACCTTGGATATTATTGTAATAGAGCTCTACTCAACTGGAGGTTTCCCCCTCGAAGAGGCCAGCGAACATTGCTTTCAGATTCAAAGTGCTATTTCTATTGTTATTCTTATATCATTTCAGTGTTATTGTGGTGAATGCTTTGGTTATATTGTTGTTATTATGCCATTACTAGCATTTTATTTTTGTTCTTCATACATTTTATATCTGGTATATTACACCAACATTTATTTTTCATAAATGGGTTTGAGTAAGTTTTTTTATTTTAATTTGGTTTCTTTCAAAGGAAAGGGGCCTTCCTTCTTGCAATAAAACTGCATCAATGCCATGGCCTGAGGCATCACACTCCACAATAAATGTTTTTGTGAAGTCAAGTGTGGCTAGGATGAGAGTTGTACACATGTACACATAGCCTCCTTAATTTTTTCAAAAGATTTGGTGATGCAGGAGAATCGTTGGCAAGCGCGTAGAGGCGGGACCACTCAACACATGAGAATTCTTCCAGAACTTCAATGTGGGCAGTTACAACCAATTTTGAAATCCGCCTTCACTCAGTGCCGAAATTTACCTTTGGAGGCACACTTGAACCAGTGCCGAATTTTACCCTTTGAGGCATGTTTTGAAAATCATAAACAGAGTAGGAGTTTCCACTACAGCTCTGGAATGAGACTGAACTAAGATAGTGTAGGATGAATTTTAGAGTAGGCAAGTAGCCAGGGGAAACCCTAGAAATATTTTTGAGTTAAGTAGAAGTTTGTATGCCCAGTTGAGAGAGTTGCAATACAGAGAGAAATTAGTTGTAAGAGAGAACTGCGGGTTAAGCAGGAGATCTCAGTTTTTGAGTTACTGTAATTTTGAATGTATTATGTAGCCATTGGGCACTTGTGAATATAACATAAAGGAAACTTGATCCAAATGTATGGTGTGTGGACTGTGTGCATTTTCCTATCATTTATGTTTTCATGAACAAGTGGATGGAACTGTGAGTTTTTCTCCAGTTTCAATTGTTTCTCTTCATTGGAATCTCTGCAGGGTGTGCATCAAGCCAAAGAGGAACATAAGGAAATCAAGAGGAATTTCTCTGCGAGAAATACCATGGATATGAGTTATCAAAATCCCTCAGACGCAAAGAGTGCGCGGGAAATTGAAGTCTGAACCAGAAAACGCTCAGGAGGAACAACACTTCAAAAAGTGTTATCGAGATCTAGGAACTCATTCCCTGGAAGGGGTGAAGACCGAGTCTTCGAAGACTTAGAAAATATTCCAAGTCTGGAGCAAGTAAAAGCTCAAGAGGAAGAACATCGTCAAGCGTCGTATCACGGTGGAGAATCCCACGGACCATCCAATTTGAGGTAGGAGCATCGACTTTAACACTATGTAGATCCAGGAGAGGAGATCTCAAAGATCTGAACGGACAGTGGAGAAATCTCGAGGAGAGTCGCGAAATACCGCAAGCCGTTGGATCAAGTGGAGTTGCAAGGAGGTTAGTGACAGGGAAGAGATTGTGGGCATGTTTTACAAGTAGCGTATGCTTGTCATTGATGGCAAGTACAATAGTGATGATGGCTTGAGAACAGGAAGAATGTAACAGACGGGCACTAGAATTATTTTGGGAAGACGCTGCAGAGCAAGCTCGATAAGATTAGAAGAGATAGTGCAGAGGATGGTTGGCATGCTTTGCAGGAAGTATGTGCTTGTCACTGATGGAAATATTAGAGTATGCAATGAAGGTAAAACAAGGACAAAGTAAGCTCAAGAGGAATTAGCACAGAGTCGAACGCAGTGCCTAAGCTCAGGAGGAGAAGCGTCAATGATCGTTGGATCCCATTTAAATTCCCGAAAGAAGGAGGACCATTAGATCAGATTGTAGACAAGAAGAATGCACAGAAGAGGAGGAAATATCTTAGGCGTCAGATCTGAGCATAAGTTCCGACCATCGTTGGATCAGGAAGAACCTGCACGTTCTTTAAAGTGCAAGATCGAAGCGGTGGTCCAACTCCATTTCGGAGTTTTGGCTATCGGAATTTTGGAAATCGTGAGATGGAGATGTCAAGAACTCCTACCACAGGAGTCCCAAAATCACGATATGCGAAGCCTCGATAAAATATTGACCGTTGATCCAAGAGGGACACATGGAAGAAGATCAGAGCATGTCAAAGACTCCATTTCGGGGTTTGACGAATCACGACTTGGAGAGTCAAGAAACAATACCACAGGAATGCCAAAATCGCGAAATGTCAAAATTGCAAAATGATCTGAGCCGTCATATCAAGGTTTGATGTGGACCATTGATCCAACTCCATTTTGGGGTTTCGAATACCGAAAGTTGGAGTGTCGAAACACTTTGCAACAAGAATGCCAAAATCGCGATATGCAAAATCGCGATATGATCAGAGCCGTTGATTCAAGATCTGATCTGGACTGTTGAATCATAGGACAAGTGACAAGCGATTGGAATTTCACTGACTTGGAGTCAACAGAGCATGGTGTGGAAACTCGCGAGATGCGAGATCGCGATAAGACCTGGACCGTCGGATCTACGGATATTTCAACCGTCGATCAGACTCTATGAAGTTTATAAACTCGCGAAATATGAAGCACCTTTTGGCATAGCCTGTGGTCACGAGAAAAGAAGGAGCTAGTTAAGACAAGCTCCATTTTGGAGTTTTAGGGATCGGGACATGGACAGTAAAAAAATCTTTACCACGGGGATCCCGAAATATCGAAATGCGAATTGGCGAAATAAACGCAAGATCACATGAAGTCAATCCAATGGTGCAGGGGATTTTGGACATGATCGGAGGGCTAATGTTTCTCCTCGTAGTCTAACTGCTGGAAACTATTGATGGTCTCTGCCAAAATATTCGAAGAGACCTCTGTGTGATCACCAGAGGAGCTGAAGGGTCTCCAAGCTTCTTCCAGTGAATGAAGACGATTCTTAGAGGGACTGACAAGTGGATGAGCAATGAAGTTTGTAACTGAAGCAGAAAGTATAAGATCGACTATGCTAGAGAAGATGAAGAGTCTCGACTGCCAGAGAAGTTGAGGAATCTCAGCATGACATGTAGTGATGTTGAATGCGTGGGCAAAGTACCAGAGAAGCTGAGAAGTCGTAATGATGATCAGACATAGCACTCACTGTGAAGAGATGCAAAAGCATTGTGCATATTGCATGCACAAGGTGCACAGAAGCTATAAGAACACAGCACAGAGAAGTGATGAGGTTATTTTTGTTGAGGTGAAGTAATGCATGTGTGAGCAAGTAAAGAGGTGGTGCAACAACTGAAATGTATAGGAAACAAAAGGTGCATTGAATAGGAATGGCACACAGAGAACAAAAGGTAGAAAGACAGAATGGGCAGCGGATGCATGATGGAAGATAGTGAGGAAGACTGAGTAGAAAAATCTTGCAAAACAGTGATGAGACTGGTAAGCTGTTATTGAACACTATATCACTGTAATTGGTTTCAGTATTTCATATTCATATTTCAAGGTGGTTGGGAGGTGCTAGGGAGGACTGGTGTCCTCAGAGATTCAAGTGGGTGCTTGAACACAGGGAGTTGTATCTCCCTTCTACTTGGTGCTAGAGAAACCAGGGAGTCAGTGCTTCCTTCTAGTTGGTGCTAGAGAAACCAGGGAGTTGGTGCTTCCTTCTAGTGGGTGCTAGAGAAAACAGAGAGTTGGTGCTCTCAGCAAGTTGCAGCTTGCAAAACAGAGGTTGTAGCCTCACATTGAGTTGGTGCTCA
>ML794312.1:388760-418433 GCA_009831015.1 Picea engelmannii
TGGTTGCAAGCTCAGTAAAGATGACATTTCACTCGATGTTGATCAAAGGACATATCGATCAATGATAGGCAGTCTTCTGTACATCACAGCATCCCATCCTGATATAATGCAAGCTATTGGAATGGTAGGTCATTATCAGTCTGATCCTAAACAAAGTCATTTGGAATTTGTCAAAAGGATATTAAAATACTTGAAGGGAACAATGACTTATGGTCTGTGGTATCCCAAAAATCAGAATTTTCAGTTAACTTCTTATTCAGATGCAGATTGGGAAAATTATGTAGATGAAAGAAAGAGCACCAGTGGAGATGCCTTCTTCCTGGGAGACTCATTGGTAGCATGGATTAGTAAGAAACAGGGGTATATTTCCTTATCAACTACAGAAGCAGAGTACATTGATGCTGCTACTTGTTGTACTAAGATCTTGTGGATGATTCAAACTCTTGCAGATTTGAAGGTAAACTATACTAATCCGATTACAATTCACTGTGATAACACTAGTGCCATTAGTGTCTCCAAGAATCCTGTTCTTCATTCCAAGACTAAGCATATCCCAATAAAATACCATTTTCTCAGAGAACAAGTCACAAACAAAGTTGTTCAGTTGAATTATATCCCTTCCATAGAACAGATAGCAGACATCTTTACTAAACCCCTAGCCAAGACACCATTTGATTATCTCCGACAGAAGCTAGGTGTCATCCCATCTGACATCTAAGCAAGTTCATTATGTTAGGGGGAGTTTTGTATTGATTTATTGAATATCTAATACCTCCTAAAAATACTGCAACAACTCAGGGGGAGCATGTTCTATTTGACATTGATGTCAAAGGGGGAGAAAAGAATCTGGGTGCCTTTGTTTCCATCAATTCCAAAGGGGGAGATTGTTGGAATGTTTTACAGGCAGCGTATGCTTGTCATTGATGGAAAATACAACAACGATGATGGCTTGAGAACATGAATAATGTAACATATGGGCACCAAAAGTATTTTGGGAAGACGCTGTAGAGAAAGCTCGATAAGATCAGAAGAGATAGTGCAGAGGATGGTTGGCATGCTTTACAGGCATTATGTGCTTGTCACTGATGGAAAGATCAGAATATGAAATCAAGGAAAAACAAGGAAAAAGTAAGCTCAGGAGGAATTAGCGCAGAGTCGAACGCAGTGCCTAAGCTCGGGAGGAGAAGCGTCAGTGATCATTGGATCCCATTTAAATTCCCGAAAGAAGGAGGATCGTCATATCAAATTGTAGACAAGAAGAATGCACAGAAGAGGAGGAAAGATCTTAGGCGTCAGATCTGAGCATAAGTTTCGACCATCGTTGGATCAGGAAGAACCTGGACGTTCTTTAAAGTGCAAGATCGAAGCGGTGGTCTAACTCCATTTTGGAGTTTTGGCTATCAAGATTTCGGAAATCGTGAGATGGAGATGTCAAGAAATCCTACCAAAGGAGTCCTGAAATCGCGATATGCGAAGCCTCGATAAAATCTTGACCATTAATCCAAGAGGGACGCGTGGCAGAAGATCAGAGCATGTCAAAGACTCCATTTCGGGGTTTCACAAATCGCAACTTGGAGAGTCAAGAAACAATACCACAGGAATGTCAAAATCACGAAATGATCTGAGCCATCAGATCAAGGTTTGATGTGGACCATTGATCCAACCCCATTTCGGGGTTTCAGATACCGGAAGTTGGAGTTTCGAAACACTTTGCAACAAGAATGTCGAAATCACGATATGTGAAATCGCGATATGATCAGAGCCGTTGATTCAAGATCTGATCTCGATCGTCGAATCATAGGACAAGTGGCAAGCGATTGGAATTTCGCTGACTTGGAGTCAACAGAGCATGGTGTGGAAACTCGCGAGATGCGAGATTGCGATAAGACCTGGACCGTCAGATCTATGGAGATTTCAACCATCGATCAGACTCGATGAAGTTTATAAACTCGCAAAATATGAAGCACCTTTTAGCACAGCCTGTCATCATCGCTGGTGATCACGAGAAAAGAAGGAGATAGTTCAGACAAGCTCCATTTCGGAGTTTCGGGGATCGATACATGGAGAGTAACGAAATCTTTACCACGGGGATCCCGAAATACCAAAATGCGAATTGGAAAAATAAATGCAATATCACATGAACTCAATCCAATGGTGCAGGGGATTTTGGACACGATCGGAGGGCTAATGTTTCTCCTCCCAGTCTAACTGCTGGAAACCATTGATGGTCTCTGCCAAAAGATTCGAAGAGACCTTTGTGTGATCGCAAGAGGAGCTTAAGGGTATCCAAGCTTCTTCCAGTGAATGAAAATGATTCTTAGAGGGACTAACAAGTGGATGAGAATTGAAGTTTGTAACTGAAGCAGAAAGTATAAGCTCTACTATGCCAGAGAATATGAAGAGTCTCGACTGCCAGAGAGGCTGAGGAATCTCAACATGACATCCACTGATGATGAACGTGTGGGAAAACTGCCAGAGAAGCTGAGAAGTTGTAATGATAATCAGACAGAGCACTCACTGTGAAGAGATGCAGAAGCATTGTGCATATTGCATGCACAAGGTGCACATAAGCTATAAGAACATGGAACAGAGAAGTGATGAGGTTGTGGTTGCTGAGGTGAAGTAATGCATGTGTGAGGAAGTAAAGAGGTGGTGCAGTAGCTGAAATGTATAGGAAACAAAAGGTGCATTGAATAGGAATGGCACACAGAGCATAAAAGGTAGAAGGACAGAATGGGCAGCGGATGCATGCTGGAAGATAGTGAGGGAGACCGAGTAGCAAAATCTTGCAGAATAGTGATGAGACTGGTAAGTTGTTATTGAACACTATATCACTGTAATTGGTTTAGTATTTCATATTCATATTTCAGGGTGGTTGGGAGGTGCTAGGGAGGACTGGTGTCCTCAGAGATTCAAGTGGGTTCTTGAACACAAGGAGTTGTAGCTCCCTTCTAGTTGGTGCTAGAGAAACCAGGGAGTCGGTGCTTCCTTCTAGTTGGTGCTAGAGAAACCAGGGAGTTAGTGCTTCCTTCTAGTGGGTGCTAGAGAAAATAGAGAGTTGGTGCTCTTAGCAAGTTGCAGCTTGCAAAATAGAGGTTGTAGCCTCACATTGAGTTGGTGCTCAATTATAGATGATGTACAAAACTTAAAAGACTGCCTATCATTTCGAAGAAGAAGAGGTTTTCTCCCTTTATGGGTTTCCTCGTGAAAATCTGTCTCTGTGTATATCTTATGTGTGACTGATGCTCATTATTTTATTGTCCATATGCTGTATAATGTTGATGATCACTTGAAGAAAGATTAAGAATGTATTAATAGACTTAAAATTGTTTAAGCACAATAACAACCGATTCACCCCCCCCCTCTCAGTTGTCTTAGTAATTTCAACAGAGATCTGACCGTATATCTGGAGGGCATTGTGAGTCGTTGATCAAGCGCCTTGAGATTTCGGCATTTTGACATTTCGACATTCCGGCAACCATGGATTCCAAGGAGCAGAGATATCCCTTGTACCCTAATTTCGCGAAACGTGAAAACCCAAAAGAATAGGCGTTGGGACATTTTGGCATTCCGACAACCAGGGATTCCAAGGAGCAGAGATATCCCTTGTACCCTGATTTCGTGAAAATGTGAAACTCAAAATCGCGATTCACGAAAGGCAGGAAGGATAAGTGTGTGGTCACGACTCTTGGTCGTGTGCTGTGGGAGCTCACGCTTGAGGATTGGAAAATTCAACTGAGCATTTGTGGGGGACATGTGCGTTCGTTTGAAGGGTTCTAGTTTGGAACTAGAAAAGCCATTTCGGCTCCTGAACCAGAAGATCCTGACCGGGAGGTCGCGCAGCCCTTAAGAGGGATAGGGGGTCTGCATCAAGTGGTATCAAAGCATTAGGTTTTCATTTTTAGACTTCAGGTGAGAGAAAAAGGAAGAGACAGAGAACTCGGAGTTGTACTATGTGTGTGACAGATAGTCAACATAATGCCACCAAGAAGATGAGAGCCACCTTTAGCCAACCATGTTGTAGAGAGGGAGATGCGAGAGATTTGCACCTGATTGGAAACAATGGAAGCAGCACAGAGAAGAGCACCTGACATTGGGGATGTCAATGATGCAGAAAGTGAAGTGGTTGAAGTTGAAGAAGTTGTAGGAGAGGATGTTGCAGAAGAACGTTTGTTGAGAGTAGTTGCCAGATTGGGAAGCAGAGCTAAGATAGAGGTCCCCATGTATGAGGGAAATCTAGTTGCTGAAGAACTGTTGGACTGGATAAGGTCCATGGACAAACACTTCGACTATGAAGATGTCGATGAGGAGAATAAGGTGAAGCAGGCAGTCACCAGGCTAAAAGGGCATGCAACACTATGGTGGGATGAACTGCAGGATGAGAGGAGAAGTAAAGGAAAATAGAGGATAAAGAGTTGGGACAAGATGGTAGCCAAACTGAAGGCTAAGTTCATACCCAAAGACTACCAGATCAATCTGTTCAGGAAGCTACAGAACCTGAGATAGAAAGAAATGACAGTCAAGGAGTACACTGAGGAGTTCTACCGACTGAACATCAGAACTGGACAAAGGGAGAGAGACGAAGAAAGAGTCGCCAGATATATAAATGGCTTGAGATATGAAATCCAGGATGAACTTAGCATGATATCAGTGAGGACTGTGGAATATGCTTATCAGTTTGCACTGAAGGCAGAGGAAAAGATAGCAAGAAAACAGAACCAACAAGGAAGAGGTAAAGGCTTGATCCCAAGAAAAAGCAAGCAATTTAATCGTGACATAACACATCAGTCTAAGGACGAGGATGAGAAACCACACAATCACTCAGAACAAGGAGGAAGTTCATGAGGGGGACAAAGTGGTGGAAGAAACTCTTCTAGAGGAAGAGGCAGAGGAGGAGTAAGGTGCTATAACTGTGGAAAGATAGGGCACATGTCTTGGGAATGTCCCGAGAAGAATAAGGAAGGAGGAGAAGCTCACATTTTAGAAGCACAACGAAGAGATGTTGAGGCAGAAGGAGCAGATGATGGAGCATCCCTGATGTTGAGAAAAGTTCTCTTAAAACCAGAGGCAGAAATTGAAAAACCAATGCAGAGAAACAGTCTCTTCAGGACAACTTACAAGACTAAGGATAATGTATGGAAGGTGATCATTGACAGTGGGAGTACTGAAAACCTAGCATCCATAGAGATGGTGGAGAAATTGGAGCTGAAGACAACTGCACATCCAAGGCCATACAAAGTTTCATGGCTGCAAAAAGGACACTAGGTAATGATCAATAAACAATGCCTAGTTGAAATTAAAATAGGAGGATATAAAGATGAAATACTATGTGATGTAATTCCCATGGATGTATGACATATTCTATTGGGAAGACCATGGCAGTTTGATAGAAATTTAATTCATGATGGGAGGAAAAACACATATACATTAGAAAAGAATGGTAGGACACATATGTTGCTGCCAATAGAGGAGAAGAGAGTAAGGGAGGAAGCCAGCACAAGCATACTTCTCATGAGTGGAAAGGAACTCCTGAAAGAAGTCAAGGAAGAACATGAGATGTGGTTCACTGTGGTGGGGAAGCCCAGATTCATCCTTACAAGTACGTCAATGGATGATTTGCCTGAAGAAGTTCAAGAGTTGCTGGACAATTTTGCTGATGTAGTGGTGGATGAGCTGCCAAACTCATTGCCACCCATCAGGAGTATCAGTCATCATATCGACTTGATAACAGGGGAAGGTCTGCCAAACAAAGTAGCGTACAGATTGACACCTCGAGAAAATGAAGAAGTGAAGGACCAAGTCCAAGAGTTTCTAGACAAAGGTTTGGTCAGAGAGAGCTTGAGTCCATGCACAATACCGATTATGTTAAGCCCAAAGAAATATGGAGGATGGAGAATGTGCACAGACTCAAGAGCCATCAACAAGATCACCATTAGGTACAGATTTCCCTTACCAAGAATGGATGATTTAATGGATTTCTTGAGTGGAGAAAAGTTCTTTTCTAAGATAGATCTGAAAAGTGGATATCACCAGATTAGAATGAGAGAAGGTGATGAATGGAAAACAACCTTTAAGACAAACGAAGGTCTCTATGAGTGGCTGGTTATGCCATTTGGATTAACAAATGCCCCGAGTACTTTTATGAGGTTGATGAATGAAATTCTAAAAGATTTCATTGGCAAGTTCATGGTTGTATATCTGGATGATATACTGATCTTTAGCAGGACTAAAGAGGAGCATTTGAGGCACCTAACGCTAGTAATGAGGAGGCTACAGCAGGAGAAGTTGCTGATCAATTTGAAGAAGTCCTCTTTTATGAAGACATAACTCATTTATTTGGGTTTCGTGATCTCTTAGAATGAACTGAAGATGGATCCAGAGAAGGTGAAAGCGATCAGAGAATGGTCGTCACCAAGGAGCATGTTCGAGGTAAGGAGATTTCATGGTTTAGCAAGTTTTTATAGAAAGTTCATTAGAGACTTCAGTGGGATTTGTGCACCCATGATGGATACAGTAAAGAAGTGACACAAGTCTTTTAAATGGATAGAGGAGGCCGAAAAGAGATTCAATTTATTAAAGGAGAAGATGACAGAACGACCAATTCTGGTCTTGCTGAATTTTGAAAAGACATTTCAGGTGAGATGTGATGCAAGCGGAATTGCAATAGGAGCAGTTTTGAGTCAGGATAGCAGACCTATTGCCTATTTCAGCGAGAAGCTAAATGAGACTAAGAGGAAATACTCTACATATGACAAGGAGTTCTATGCCATAATTCAAGCATTGAAGAAATGGATGCATTATCTTGTCTCGCAAGAGTTTGTCTTGTACAACAATAACCAAGCTTTACAACTCATAACCCGACAAGAAAAACTGAATCAGAGGCATGCAAAATGGGTCGAATTTATGAAAAACTTTACTTTTGTCATAAAACATATTTCTAGGAATGCTAACAAGGTTGCTGACGCGTTAAGCAGGAGATGTTTGATCATTCAGGAATTCCAGGTGAAGACCTTCGGGTTTGAACACTTTAAGGACATGTATCATGATGATATAGATTTCAAGGAGGCATATGAGGCATGTGCTAATCCTGTGTTGAGAGATAGAAGTCAGTGTATAGAATACATGATTCAGGAAGGACTGTTGTTCAGAGGACATCAATTGTGCATACCAAAATGCTCAATAAGGGATAATCTTCTGAAGGAGAAGCATAGTGGAGAATTGGCTGGACATTTTGGCCACGATAAAAAGTTTGCATAGTTGAGAAGTTCATACTATTGGCCAGGTATGAGGACAGAGGTGATAAAATTTGTGAACAGATGTAGGATCTGCCAACATGCAAAGGGGAAAAGACAGAACACTGGATTGTATCAACCATTGCCAATACCAGAGAGGCCTTGGGATGCCATAAGCATGGATTTCGTGCTAGGATTGCCAAGAACAAAAAGGGGATTCGATTCCATATTTGTGGTGGTGGATAGATTTTCAAAGATGGCACATTTCATCCCATGCCAGAAGACCAGTGATGCAACACATGTTGCAAATCTATTTTTCATAGAAGTTGTGAGACTTCACGGTCTACCCAGGAGCATTGTCTCAGACAGAGACACAAAATTTGTTGGTCACTTTTGGAGGATGTTGTGGAAGAATATGGGGACAGATTTGTCCTTCAGCTCATCTTATCACCCTCAAATAGATGGGCAGACTGAAGTGGTAAATAGAAGTTTGGGGAATTTATCAAGGAGTCTAGTTACTGAACATCATAACTAGTGGGATCAGATTCTGCCACAAACAGAATTTGCATACAATGACTCACCAAATAGGAGCACGGGAAGGAGCCCATTCAAAATACTATATCGAATGCAACCTAGGGGAGTGTTTGAGTTGAGAGACTTGGAACAGGGTGAGATCAGGAGCACTGGAGTAGAGGATTTTGTTGCGGATATGGAGCGACTCCATAGCCAGATCAAAGGACAGTTGGAGAGTTCTAATTAGAAATACAAGAACATAGTTGATCAACATCGCAGGGAAATTCAATTTGAAGTAGGAGATCAGGTTTTAGCACATCTCAGGAAGGAAAGATTCCCTAGGGGAACATACAACAAGTTGAAGATGAAAAAGATAGGACCTTGTAAGATCTTGAGGAAGTTTGATGCAAACGCCTGTGAGATTGAGCTGCCATATGGTGTGGGCATTTCGGCCATATTCAATGTTTCAGATCTGTATCCATACAGGAAAGATGAAACGGAAGGGTCAGAAGCTCAAGGAAAAGTTCAGTGGGAGAAAGAGATGCCTGTGGCAGAAAATCCGCAGATGGAGAAAATTGTTGATTAGAGGATTGGCAAGAAGACCAGGAGGAAGACTTATTTTGAATATCTGGTCAAATGGAAGGGACACCCAATAGAATATGCCAGTTGGGAAAACGAAGCTGCTATCCATAAGTAGGGAAATTTAGTAGAGGAGCTCATGGACAAGAGTACATGATTTTTTGTCAAGGGGAGTATGATGCAGGAGCATCGTTGGCAAGCACACAGAGGTGGGACCACTCAACACATGAGAGTTCTTCCAAAACTTCAACGTGGGCGGTTACAACCGATTTTGAAATCCACCTTCACTCAGTGTTGAAATTTACCTTTGGAGGCACGCTTGAACTAGTGCTGAATTTTACCCTTTGAGGCATGTTTTGGAAATCGTAAAAAGAGCAGGAGTTTCCACTATGGATCTATAATGTGACTGAACTAATATAGCGTAGGATGAATTTTAGAGTAGGCAAGTAGCCAGGGGAAACCCTCAAAATATTTTTGAGTTAAGTAGAAGTTTGTATGCCCAGTTGAGGGAGCTGCAATACAGAGAGAAATTAGTTGTAAGAGAGAACTGCGGGTTAAGCAGGAGATCTCAGTTTTTGAGTTACTAGAATTTTGAATGTATTATGTAGCCATTGGGCACTTGTGAATATAACAGAAAGAAAAATTGATCCAAATGTATGGTGTGTGGACTGTGTGTGTTTTCCTGTCATTTTTGTTTTCATGAAAAATTGGATGGAACAGTGAGTTTTTTTCGAGTTTCAATTGTTTCTCTTCATTGGAAGCTCTGCAAGGTGTGCATCGAGCCAGAGAGGAACGTAAGGAAATCAGGAGGAATTTCTCTGCGAGAAATACCATGGATCTGAGTTATCTAAATCCCTCAGACGCAAGGAGTGCGCGGGAAATCGAAGTCTGAACCAGACAAAGATCAGGAGGAACAACACCTTGAAAAGTGTTATTGAGATCCAGGAACTCATTCCCTGGAAGGAGCAAAGATCGAGTCTTTGAAGACTAAGAAAATCTTCCAAGTCTAGAGCGAGTAAAAGCTCAGGAGGAAGAAAGTTGTCAAGCGTTGGATCGCGGTGAAGAATCCCGCGGACCATCCGATTTGAGGTAGGAGCACATACTTTAACATTGTGTAGATCCAGGAGAGGAGATCTCGAATATCTGAATGGACGGTGGAGAACTCTCGAGGAGAGTCACGAAATACCGCAAGCCATTGGATCAAGTGGAGTTGCAAGGAGGTCAGTGACGGGGAAGAGATATGACCATAGATTTGGAGGGTGTTGTGAGTCGTTGATCAAGTGCCTCAATCTTTTGGCATTTAAACATTTCGACATTCCGACAACCGAGGATTCCAAGGAGCAGAGATATCCCTTGTACCTTGATTTCATGAAACGCAAAAACCCGAAAGAATAGGTGCTGGGACATTTCATCATTCCGGCAACCGGGGATTCCAAGGAGCAGAGATATCCCTTGTACCCTAATTTCATGAAACTTGAAAACCAGAAAGAATAGGTGCTGGGACATTTCGACATTCCAACAACTGGGGATTCCAAGGAGCAGAGATATCCCTTATACCTTGATTTCGTGAAACGCGAAAACCTGAAAGAATAGGCACTGGGACATTTCATCATTCCGACAACCAGGGATTCCAAGGAGCAGAGATATCCCTTGTACCTTGATTTCGCGAAAACGCAATACCCAAAATCACGATTCACGAAAGACAGGAAGGATAAGTGTGCAGTCACGGCTCTTGGTTGTGTGCTGTGGGAGCTCACGCTTGACGATTGGAAAAGTCAACTGATCATTTGTGGGGGACCTATGCGTTCGTTCGAAGGGTTCTAGTTTGGAACCAGAAGAGCCATTTCGGCTCCCGAACCAGAAGATCCTGACTGGGAGGTTGCGCAGCCCTTAAGAGGGATAGTGGGTCTACATCTTGAGTCCAAGAAAATGCTTCCTTCTTTAATAATGTTGTTAGAGATGTCATTGTTTGACCATAATGCTTGAAAAACGTGCGGTAATAGCCTGTAAATCCTAATAATACTCTAAGTTTCTTCAAGGTTTTGGGAATTGGCCATTCCCTCACAGCTTTGATTTTTTTAGGGTCCACTTTTACACATTCATGAGATATAATATGACCCAAATATTCCACTTCTTAAACCCCAAAGGCACACTTAGAAGGCTTTGCAAAAATTTGTTTCTCTTCCAAAAGTTGTAATACTTTAGAAGCATGTTGTACATGTCCTTCCCAATATTTGTCTTAGATTATTGTGTCATAAAAAATACTAAAGGGGTGGAAGGTGCAGGGGGGACAATATGTGATCCCGGAGGAAATCCCTTGATTCATTTTTCCTGGGGCCTTGAGAATGTTACAAACAACTATGTTGAAGCTTAGTCCTTATGGAAAGGTCATAATCTCGCCAAGGCCAATGGTTTCCATAAGATCATCATATTGGGGGATTCTATGATTGTGATTCAAGCTATCATTAATCAATCAAATATTGATACTAAATCCCCCCCTAGAATGTTATCTTGCACCATAAGTCTTCTTGTTGGTTTTGAGTACAAGGTCTTTCACATTCTACATGAGCATAACAACTTCACAGACGAATGTGCTAAGCATGGAACAAATCTGGGATAGGGTGTAATTGAAGTTAATGGGGTTTGTGATTTCTTCCATATTCCTTAATTTATGGGTATTCATCCAAGTGTTATGTATGGGAGGAAGTTGGTACTATGGTATCCACATTATTTCATTTTTCCATCAAACTCAACACACTTTTGAGTTAATGAATTCATAATTGTGAGTATGTGTGAGCCTCAATACTTCAGGAGAATGGTTGGTGCTCTAGTTTTCATCTCGTGTGGTTTGTATCATTTTCATTGTGGTGCTTGGATATTTTATCAAAGAAAGTTGGTAGGCATAGTTGATGATTTGTGTTTGATGTGGTACGTTATCTCTTTGTAGACCAGTCTTTCTCTGGTTTCCTGGTTCATTTATTTTAATTCCATCATGAAAATATGGTATAAACTATGGGTTTTGAATTATGTAGCCTCTTCTTTGAATCCTAGGTTATCATTTTCTTGGTTTAAATTTGATTTTGGTCCAATCCCTTGGATGATTTTATCTGAATTTAAGTTTTGTGGGATGAAAAATTCAAAAGTAGCGAAAGGCATGTTTGTTCCATTATCTTGTCTTCTGTGGGTTTTTCTTCTTCTTGGTTTAAATTCCCTTCTCTCTACTGCTTTGGGGTCCTTTTTTGTGTTCATCTACAGTCTGGAGGTTTTCAATTGGTGAATTTTCCTATAGCGACTGTCATCTCCTTGAAAATCCCTTACATAATTAGGAGCTCGATTCTTGGTGTTGGTTCTCTCTCCATTCTCTCACTCTGTTCCGACAACAATCTGTGCAAGCTAGTTGATTTCCACAAGTAATCCAATCTTCCCCATGGGTATTTGCTTTCTCCCAACTAGTGTGGGAACCTTGTGGTAACTAGTATCTAGTATGGGGGTAATTATTTTGTCTCAAGGGATCCTTTAGCTTATCTTGTTCCAGTCTTTTGGTTTTCTCTTTGGAAGGTTTGTTCTAGTTTCACATTTGGTATTGATTTTATTGGTTCTATCAAGGTCATCCATGAAAATGAGAAATCCAGAAACAGGTGTTTAGACTTTGTCACCAATATCTCTATAGTGGTTATCCTTTGTCACCAATATCTCTACTCATTCCTATAATTATAACAACAATAGTAATTTAGGTGTGTGGCTAGGTTACATAAGCAACTGGGGTATTCTATTTGGCATAGTAATGGAGCCTTCCTGGAGAGAGATTTGACAAATTCTCATATGTCATGAAGAATTCATTGAAGCTAATTGTTCATCCATTCATCAATTAATGGTTAAAGTTGGAAATTTGGAATAGTTCTTCACTCAAAGAGTTGAAAGCCTCAAAGAAAAGTCTCAATTTCTCAAAAGTTTGGTTTTTCCACATCCTATACATTCATTATCCATTAACAAGGTTCCAACATTATCCTGTCATGGAAATTTAGAGGATGGACAAGGGAACTTACAACTGCTCCTATGGAGGTAGAAGAATATTCTCCACAACATAGTGGAGTGTGGGGGATTCAATACAATGTCTCATCTTATAAGTGATGTACTACAAATTATTTGTTTTTCTCGACCAATTTGTAAAGGAATATTGTATCCAGTTCATGTGGATGTTCTTTAGAATGATATATATGTTAAATAGGATAGTAGGAGATCTAGTCACGTTGACACTCTACCCAAATTTTGTATCATAATTTTTTTATTTTGTTGTTCTCTCTGGCGCAACCAATTATATCTAATATAATGTTCAATTTCTTTAAAAAAAATACCAACACAAATTTTATAAGGAAGGGTTTGAAAATAGAATTCATCAAGCTTTGAAATGTGAAGGTGATTTAGTAAGTCCAAATGACATAACCAAAAACTCATAATGGCCTTCACGTGTTCTAAAGAATATTTTGGGAATTTCGTCCTGCCTCATTCTGATTTCATGATATCCCGAACAAAGATCTAACTTAGTAAATTAAATTTCTCCATGCAATTCATCTAATAATTCATTAATGATAGGAATAAGAAACTTATCTTTGATGGTCATTTTTTCAAGACGTCTATAATATGGACACATAGGCCATGAACCATCCTTCTTCATAACCATGAGTATTGGTGAAGAGAATGAACTTTGTCTAGGTTGAATTATGCTCGCCTCTAACATTTATTGGATAATACGCTCAATCTCATTATTTTGTGCATATGGATACCTATAAGGCCTAATGTTATGTGGTACACTTCTTGGTTTTAATTGGATAACATGTTCATGATCTCGAATAGGTGGAAGACCCTTATGCATCTCTCCAAATATCCTGGAATGGTTGTTGATAACTATTTGGAGATCCACTGGAGAAAAGGATATAGATGTTTGAACATATAATGAGCATAATTGTGCAATTACACCATGGTGTCCATTTATGATTAAATTTTTCATGCTATTAGAGATTATCACCTTAGAGGGTTTCCCTTGGATACCTCTAAACTCAAATTCCTTTACTTCTGAAGAAAATCTCATGAAAATATCTTGAAAATTAAGGGCCACTGTTCTGAATGATTATAACTATTGGATCCCTAATACAACAGATCAACACCACCCATTTAGATGGTAATAATGGGACTATCCAAAAAATACTTCCCTATATTGAGCTTAATACTATGGCACTTCCCAAAACAATTTATAGTACCTACATATGCAATCATTAATTGAAACTTTGGTGCTGGAAATACAAAGGAATTGATATATTTTTCTAATATTTAGTTGATGAATTTATAGGCACTACTAGAATGAATCAATATTGTTAATTTTTTTCTTTTTGATGTATCCTTGTATCTTGAGGTTTTGTGGAGTATCGATGTCGACCAATGCATGAAAATATATTATTGGAGTAGTCTCTTCTAGCTCTAGTTGTTGTGATGGTTCCAATTCTTGATCTTGTTCCTATTCACAGTCTATGTAGAATAATTTCTTCTCACCATATTTATGCCCCTTATTGTACTTGTTGTCACAATTGAAACATAGTCCCTTTGCTCTCATTTCATCCATTTGATGAAGTGTCAACCTTGTCAGTTGAGGTACAATTTTCTTATGAACCCAAAAATGAACTTTGCTTCATGTGTATGCTCCAATGATAGACTTGTCTGTATCCTTATTCTTGTCTTGAATATGACAAGCACCTTGCATAGATTCCATAATATTTCCATGTTGTTTTAGGAAAATATCATGTTTAATGTCTTATTTTAATCCAACCATGTAAGCTTCCAACAAATGTTCATCAATTATGTCATCCATCCTTGTGGCCAATACCTAAAATTATGAATTATAATATTCAATATCACCTAAGTGCTTAATTATTGTCAATTGACTGAAGTAGTCTTGTTCCTAAAATTTCCCATATTATTCTTCTAACTCTCTTGTAAATAAACCCTAAGTGTAATTATAAAAAGGGGACTTCCTTTTAAATACCCATTGATACCATTGATATGGTTTTATATCAAATTTGAAAGTTTCTGTGTGAATCCTTTGCTTATCATCCATAATATTATACAATTCAAAATATTTCTCTAATTGGTTCACCCATGTAAAGACTTTTGTTCCATAAAACATATTTAATTCGATCTTGGGAAAGTGGAATTTATGACCCCCACCATAATTAAATCCACTATTAGAGTCAAATCCACTTGAAAATTTCTTATTACTGAAAGGTTGTTCAACATGAATACTACCTTTATTTTCATGATTCATTTCGATCATAGTGTTACTTTTAGGAAGCCTCCCATCAAAGGTTTGTAAAATGGAATTTTGCAATTCCTTCATATTTTTATCCATCAATTTTCCCATCTTATTTTCCATTTGTTCCATATTTTCACCCATCTTCTTTTCCATCTATTCCATATTTTCATTCAACTTCTTTTCCATTTGATACTTATTTTCATCCATTTTATTATCCATATGTGCACTATTTTCATTCATCTTATTTTCCATCTTTACAATTTGGTGAAATTTTTTATCTCTTTCTTCTTGAGTCATGGTTGATCTCTCTGAAGGTTTATTTGGTGAAGTCCATTTTGGAGGAGGCTTTGCATCCATGTGAGAAAACAACAATTCTCCTCTTTTTCCTCTTTTTTCACAAATTTTAAATCACAAAAAATGGATATTCCAATCAAAATTTATGCCAATTGTAAGTTACGTACCTTTCAAACCCTAATTTGGAGTATGTTTGGATGGCTAACCTCTATCCTAATATTTCTCTGAAATTTGAACCCTTTTGAGTCTAAAATTTCATCTTGTAGTACTCTGATATGAATTTTTAAACTCCTAAAAATTTCACAGTCTAAACCTTCATTAATAAAAGGTTATAGAAAAAATACCAAAATGTCTTGTTTAAGACTAATTTTAGGATTAGTAAAAATCCCACACTACTACATTTGCACCCAAAATACGATAGCTAATTTGTCTGAAATTTGACAATTGTGCATTTATAATCCAACGACATTGTTTTTTTAAAGCATTGGTGGCACGTCCTCAGATATTCAACATTCAAAATCATCTGTCGGTTCATCGACACATCCCCATCAAACATCCGACTACATTTTTTGAATATTTAATATCAATATCTGTCGAATATCCCACAAATATATTGTTAGTTAACCATCTCTTAAAGACATCAAACCCATGGTAGAGTCGTCGGTAATCTAACCCTTACAACTATCGGATCTATGGACAAGCCTTCGAAGGATGTCCCTTATGGTCATTGCTAATCCGATGCATATAGTCGTTAGGAATATAACACAATCATCAGACGCAAGCTCGCTAGCATCGAATATCCGACAGGAACAATTTGTTTAAAAAAAAAAAATACCAAAATAGTATATATACCCATGGATATATCCCTATATACCTAGAGATGTATATCCCAAAGTCTAATATAAATATCATTTCACGGAATATTATAGGTATGAATGCCCAATCTAAGCATCACCTCTTAAGCAAAAGGATTAACCAAGAAAAACTAGGAATCATCATGCTTTAAGAAACTAAATGTGATATAAATACTATGATACTCGTAGCTAGGAAATGTTGAAAAGAATGTTAGGTTATAGTGGTGGCCATAAAGAATAATTAGGGAATTCATAGTTCTTTGGGACCCCAATTTGTTTAATTTGGATGTCGCAATGGAAACCTCTCATCTAATCTTAGTTAGGTACATTATTTTAAGAGTCCAAGAATAGGGGAACATAACCAATGCTTACTATTCTCCCATCCCTACCGCTAAAAAGTCTCCCAAAGAATGATATTATTAAATATTAATGCAACTATAGAGATGATTTTACTATGAAATTTCTTAAGATGTATTATGTACATGGATGCAGATTTCCCAAACTAAGGATATGTCTAAAAGTGTGAAAAGGTCCACATTGCTCCACTGAATATTTAAAGTGTTCCACCTCTTCATCTTAAGCTCCATTTCAAGTTATTCAACTCCACTAGAGATTATGATACTTAGTCTATGGTTTCCATGGAATCATCAATTCAATTCCCAAGCATTGATCTTTCCAAGGTTTTAGTTATAATAGCTCTCCTAGCTTCTAGAAAAGTGGCCCAAACTATAATATTGAGGGAATTATAAAGGCTAATATCCACAACCATATTCACTTGAAGTTGAACTCATATTCCAATAACTGCTTTTCTATCCTTTTTATGATGTCAAAAATAATGTAGTCAACAATGTGATCAACTTCTTTTTTGCTTCTCTGCCACATGTATTCTTCTCAAAACACATTCATATCACTAGAACAATATTTTAATTAATGATGAGATCTTGCTTCAATCATGACTTTGCAGTAAATATAGCACGAGTCTCTTTTTCCGTCTTCTTACTTTTCCTCCCCCAAATAACTTCAACATTATCATTCCCTCATTAAAGGGGTATGCTACTAGAATTAATTATGTTTGGACAAATTCCCACGGGATTGGCGTGCTTGTTAATTGTCATAACACAATGGTTGTTTTCCAAATTTTCATCCAAACAAAAGCTAATGAATGTCTTGGGCTCTCGAGATGGACCCAAGGTTGAAATTCGATGTCCTGCACATCAAGAAATATTTTTATAATGACATTCTTTTTTAAATATTTTCCTTGATTTGCTAATTAAATTTTAATGTTGCATGTCACAACGATACTTGCAATTATTTTTGAAATAATAACTACATAAAAAATTGTTTTCTTTTCTTTAGGTAAAGAATATAAAATATAGAAACTGAACATGAGTGAAAGCAGTGCTTGTTATTCCAAAATATTAATGAAGAGAAATCTATTATGAGGGTGGACCTTTACACCCAATCCATTTCATAGATTTGAATGTTAATGAATAAAAAGGATAATTTATATTTTAGAAATCCAAAAATATCATGAAGTGGCTAGAACAAATCAATTTGATACATGCATGATGTTTTGAAGAGAAGAAAGATGAATTTATATGATTAATGACTAAACTTGTATCAAATGAAACTAAATCTCATGGAGAGGATTTAAAAACATGACACGGGCGGGATAAAAAAAACTGTGTTTAAGGTTGACGAGGTCACCAAAATTAATATTCATGTTGTGGAAGACTTTTTGAGAGTATTAATTTCCAACAACCAACAATATTTAATTTCCCACCTTTATTTAATGGAAGGTGTGTGATATGAATTCAAGGGGGGCATATATGAGGGTAAATGTATATAGACCCTTTATTAGACCAACCCCTTGGGGTCGTATCAGTGTGCCACAAGATAGGAAACATTCAAAATTTTCATTAGGTTGCCTTCAACCTTCAAATCATGAGGTGGAAAAAATGATATGTTTATTTTACTTCAAGATGGTGCATCAAGAAAATATTTTCTTGCAAAACTATTCTAAAATCCAACTCTTAACAGTCCATGGATGAACAACAAATTTGTGAAAGAGTTCAATAGTTCTATGAAATGAATCATGAAATTATAAGCTGTAAAATTTGGAATTTATAAGAATCTAAAAAATAAAAGTTCCAATTTTTGTATAATACAAAAAAAAAGTTAAGAAAAAGAGAAATTTCTTCCTAGCCACTCCTAGTACTTTATATTAATTAATAAATTTTATTTATAAAACAACTAAATTTCCATAATAGAAAGAATATCAACTATAGAAATATCATAAATAGAAACATAAATAAAAATAGAAAATACACACTTACTTAAGTAATCAATAACAATAGAAATATATATGAAATTGGGTAATACCATAATAAGTATTAATGACATGTAAAAATAAAATTGTATGTCAAAATGACTAGTAAAATTAAGAACTACTATTAAGGTATATTTTCTTTAAGACCGCTCATCACAATAATTGAATTGTGAAACACAAATAAAAAAAAAATCCTTCCATCACAATAATAAATTTAAATATGCATTCCTAAAATTTATTTATTATAAATACAATTTTTAAATAAATAATTTGACTTTGTGGGAAGCAAAACTCCAAACCTTATATGGAAAAATGGAGGAAATATAACAAATACCATTCAAAATAAAGAAACAAAAAAAACTTTTATCTAAGAGATAATAAAAAAAAGTAGGCGACCCACTTCTATATATATATATATATATATATATATATGCAACCAAAAATATATATAAAAATATAAAAATATATTTTGTTATTTCATGTACATCGCGTTCTATCGCCACCCAATGCACAAGAGCATCTTATTTCATCGAAATCAGGCTTCATGCCCATAAAGGATCTCATAAAGGTTCATTAAAAAGTAAAGATTCATATAAGTACGAAAAAATTGTCTCTTCTGATAAGAAAATTATAACATTAATTATAACTTTAAAATGCCCTCCTTTGTCTTCCCATTTGACAAATGATTTTTGTCACCTTCCAAATTCACAAATGGTTTTTGCATTATTTTAAACACTTTTTCCATCTTACTTGCAAAGGATGCAAAGTTTATAGTGTGTTTTTCTAAACATCTACTCTACATTTTTTTTTTTCAAAGACTAAAATTTGTTAAATCAAAGTTTACAAATTTTATTGTTTTTTATTTATGAGGTTGTGGTTCACTAGTGGATTTGATGGAGAATTAAGTCATTTATTAAGAGTTTATTTTTGTTAGGATATATTCACTTGTTTAACATGTTACAATAAATGGATGAGGTTGAATGGAAGTCGTAAATCCATTTTGGCATAATATTTACCTATGATCTTAACATTTAACTTAAAGGAAGATTGTATTAAGTTTAAACACAATGTTGCTTGTTTGTTTCCAACAATCAACTAGTTTATGCACCAACAACCAAAGTCTTATATGAACTCCAAACTTAGTGCAAGTATAGCAAGTGAGGTTCTAATGTGACCATGATGAAAACTCTATGCTATAGTGACCAATTCAACTTGTCCTACATAAATGCCCAACTCATCACTTGCACTAGTGATTGAGGTTATAGGGACACTATAACAACACATTATTTCACTAATAACCAAGTCAACCCAAGCTAGAACATAAACCAATGGTTTCATGTCCAAATGTAGTAATCAAATTTAACTAATGTAGCATATGAATTTTTCACTTTAGTACTCACACACACCTACCATCTTAGAGGTATTGTGTTGCAACCAAATTTTGTGCCATGTCCATACTTGACCTACCCTATAATGACTCGATTACCTCTCAACTTCATTATGAAGCCTCTTTCATGTTGGACCACTCTCCCTTGAGTTTCCTTTCCTCCCCTAGATGTATGACCTCTTGAGATGTCTAGTGATTAGATATGGTTCTTCCTTTCAACATTTCTTTTCTTTGGCCCTTTGACTCCAATTTGGTTATGTTAGACACTTGGTGTAAGGTACCAGATGTATTATAATATGTATAAAAATGAATACTCAAAAGTTATCAATGGAACAACAAGATATGGAGAAGAACAATACCATAAATAATACCTTTATTCAAAGAAATCAATGTGAAAAGGCAAGAGGTCAATATCCTCAATAGAAATAGCAGCAGGTCAATATCCTCAATAGAAATGGCAGTAGGTCAATATCCTGAACTTGAAGGTATTACAACCAATTTCTTCCAACATTGTTGATATATAATAGGTAAAGAAGTTCTCAAAATAGTGGAAGAGTCTAGAACTTTGGGTAAGATTCTTCATGCCTTTAATTCAACTTTCCTTACTCTAGTACCCAAGGATCGTAAGGTGAATACAACAAATAAGTTCAAACCTATATCCATTTGTAATGTTATCTATAAAACCATTACTAAATTTATTTATAGCTAACTAAAATTGATCATGAACAAGATAATATCTTCAAAACAAGGAGCTTTCATGGAAGGAAGGGAAATGCTGGATATAATCATCATTTTTCATTATTCAATTCACTCTTTGAAAATTAATAAATCTCTGGGGATTTTTATTAAGATTGATATTTTTAAGGCTTATGATCATATTAATTGGGAATTCCTTCATAAAATTATGTATTCCTTTGGGTTCTTCCAGGAAATAATTTATTGGATCCACAACTTGGTTTCATCCACCTTTTCCTCCTTTTTGGTCAATGGAGCCCCTTTCCTACCTTCAACTCTTATATATGAATTATAAAGAGGTATCCCCTCACTCATTTCATCTACATCATTATGGAAGAAGGTTTGGGAATATGCTTAAATACCACTCTACTTTACAGTAACATTAAAGGCATCAAAGTTCACTAAAATTTAGATCCCCTATCTCACCTCCAATTTCTTGGTGATACCCTTCATATGGGTGATCGCATGGTACAAGAGATATATTCTCTCAAATTAATTCTTGATACCTTCATGAAGGATTTGGGATCCCTAATTAACCAAAGAAAATCCATAAATTTATTTTTCAATGTTGATATTTCCATTCAAAGAAATATCTCTAGAATTGTGGGATTTCAAATGAGTCATTTTCCCTTTACATATCTAGAAAACACTCAATGAAATTTCACTTGGGAGTATATATTATGACCCAAGGGGGGCATATATATGGCTAAATGTATATGATATCCCCTAAGGGGGGGGCATATATGGGCCTAAATGTACATGTAATGTGTAAATACATATGTAATAGGGTCGGCCTAGTGATAATGGGGCCTCATTTGCAAGTGTGAATAGTTATATATAAGAGATCAAGTATTCATTATTCAGGGTGAATTGTGCAGTATATAATGTATTTAGTTATTTGGAGGGGGTTCCCATATTCTTTAAGGATTTATTGTGTAACTTATCTATATTGGAGTTGTGCTCCACGTTGACATTTTGTACATGGTGTGTACTTCTATTATTTTATGAGATTTTAAGCTCTGAAACCAAATGTTATGAACCAAAATTCTTAAAATCTCATAAAATAACAGAAGTACACACCATGTACAGAATGTCAACGTGGAGCACAACTCCAATATAGAGAAGTTACACAATAAATCCTTAAAGAATAGGGGAACCCCCTCCAAATAACCAAATACCTTTCATACTTCACAATTCACCTCGAATAATGAATACTTGATCTATTATATATAGTTATTCACACTTGCACATGAGGCCCCATTATCACTAGGTCGACCCTATTTGACGCAGACCCCTCCCCAAACCTGCAAGTTGGGATCCACACAGGATCTTCTCCTTTTCGGCCCGAGAGCTTGACTGGCTCTTCTAATTCCCTTTCGGGAAATCTACCCACAACAAAAACCTTGAGGGAAATTCCTCTTTTAAGGATATCAACGGCTGTGAATTATACCTTGATCCAACGATCAACACAATTTTGCGTACCGGGAGTTCGATATGCCAAAGCTCGAACTTTATGTCTTCTCCACCTTCCGGTCTCCGAATTTCTGAAATACCGAAATGGTACTTTTTCTCCTCTACTTTCGTGAACCTTGATAGAAAGTCTCCTACCCTTCCACATGTTGCCTTCTCCTTGTTTCAGGTTTTCGGTTATCAGGAGTTCAAAACTCTCTACCCAAACCTTATGTCATCATGATCCCTGAATTCCCAAATCTCAATTTGCTGAAATGTCGAAACGCTCCTCCGCGGCTTCTGATTTCGGTCTTTTCTCCCTACTATGTCCCGATCTCTTGTCCTTAGAACTTCCGAAACCCCGAACTCTGAAGTTTCGAAAACCTAAACTTGTTCCTCCTTGCTTCCACACACGGAAAATCTCCTTTTTGCATTTCGGAGATTTGATCAGCCAAGGATTTGGTTTGCACTTCGGATTTTCGAACCCCGAAATGCTAAAATGATCTGACGTCCCAATAAGTCAAGACCAACACCCCTTATCTGTCTTGCAGCTCCCACAGATCCTACGACTCTCACTATTTCGGGAATTCTCCTCGGAGAACCTCGACCGTTCAAATTCCTTCTTCAAAAATATCTGCTCTGAGTCACCTCAGTGGTCCTCTTATCTTTGGCTTGGCCTCTGCATGATGACCACAACCCCTCTTCTGCTCTTTAACACCTTGAAAGCACTAACCCTCCTGAGCTTTCTTTCACAACTCAATCTCCTGTGAGATTTCTGCACGCACTCCTTGTGGCACTCTTCAAATACATCTAAGTATTTGGGTTCTTTTGACTCTGTGCAACTCCTTGTGACAACAATATTCAACCTTCTCCTGGGTTGGTGAGTTCTGAACTTCCAACCAGCCTATGCACACCTTGCACGACTTCTATGCCTGACTTACATTTCTATAGAAAATGATGAAAACGGTATCCCTCCTGAGCTTTCAAAGATGAACTCTGAACCTGTCAACACACTCCTTGCGGACGCTTCACTGCACTCCTTGCAGGAACTTTGACTCAAGAAGAGAAACAATTGAAACTCATTTCTTTACTCTCTCAGACTTCAAATACCCAACATGAAATCATACATACATAGCATAAAATCAAATGTACAATAGAAAGAGTAAAACAACCATGAGCATAACATTCAACATGTATACACAGAAAGCATTAGAACACCATGAGTCTGAATCAAAGCTTCATATATTAATCTCAAAGCTTCCGTACGTGGGTTCTTCTACACAGCTCTCTACTTCTTCTCTCCTCTATGCTCTATGCTCAATTGATAATGTTGCTAATGTTACAAATGATACAAGATGAGGGTGTCTATAGTTGGTTTTTCCTCCTATGCTTTAAACTGTCTAATCTGCATTTAAATCTACCTACTTACATTAATTATGTATAAATGCCTTCACCTACTACAGATGAGAGAGGATCGCTCAAGATCTGTTTACAATATGGAAGTACACACTCTCTTAACTATTACATTAATGTTTCAAAACATTTCAAAAAAATGTGTGTTGGTGCTTTCCAGCTGTCTTCCATCTCCGCGCTTGCTTGCTGCTTACGATGCTCCTGCATCATATTCCCTCGCTTGAAAATTTTCATGGAATCGTGTTCATGAGATCTTGCACTGTCTATCCATGCTTTTGAATTTTTGTTTCATTCTCCCAGCTGGCATCTTCAACTGGATGTCCCTTCCATTTGACCAAGTATTCAAAATATTCTTTTCTCCTGGTCCTCTTGCTGACTCGCTTTTCAAGTATACTCTCCATATGTGGCTTTCCAGCTACAGGAATTTGTTTAGTCCAGTGAACCTTTATCTGTCCACTGTCTACTCCTGCTTCTCCAGCTCTGTAAGGGTACAAATATGATATGTTGAATATTGGAGAAATTCTGATCCCATCGGGTAATTCAATCTCATATGCATTTGCCCCAAATTTCCTTATGATCCTGCATGGTCCAATTTTCTTCATCTTCAGTTTGTTATATGTTCCCCTTGGGAACCTTTCCTTCCTCAGATGTGCGAGAATCAGATCACCAAATTCAAATTGAAGTTCTCTTCTATGTGGATCTACTCTGCGCTTATACTCTTGATTGGAATTTTGCAATCGCTCTTTAACCCGGTTATGAATCTCCTTCATTGCTTCCGCAAAATTCTCTACACTAGCACTTCTAGTTTCATTCTGTTCTGAATCTTTCAATTCAGAAACTCCCCTGGGTTGCATTCCATAAACAACCTGAAATGGACTCTGCCCCGTGCTTCTATTGATCGAATCATTGTAAGCAAATTCCGTCTGTGGCAGAATGTGATCCCACTGACTGTGGTGTTCAGTCACTAGGCTCCTTAGTAAATCCCCCAAGCTTATGTTCACAACTTTTGTTTTCCCATCCGTCTAAGGATGATAAGCTGAGCTAAATGAAAAACTCGTCCCCAAATTCTTCCATAAAGTCCTCCAGAAATGTCCTACAAACTTGGTGTCTCGATCTGAAACTATACTCCTTGGCAAGCCATGAAGTTTAACAACTTCTTTGAAAAACAGGTTCACAATATGAGTTGCGTCGCTGGTTTTCTGACATGGTATAAAGTGTTCCATTTTTGAAAATCTGTCCACTACCACAAAGATTGAATCAAACCCTCTTTGTGTTCTTGGCAATCCCAACACAAAATCCATGCTTATTGTATCCCACGACCTCTCTGGTATGGGTAACGGTTGATATAATCCTGTGTTATGTTTCCTTCCCTTTGTGTGCTAACAAATTCTACATTTTTCCACAAATCTTTTGACGTCTGCTCTCATTCCTGGCCAAAAATACGAGCCATTCAATTTGGAGAACGTTTTATCATGACCGAAATGTCCGGCCAATCCTCCACTACGTTTTTCCTTCAACAGATTCTCCCTCATGGAGCATTTTGGAATGCACAGTTGATTGCCTCTGAATAATAATCCATCCTGGATCATATATTCAGCCCATTTACTTCTATCTCTGAGAACTGGATTCTCAGCTGCCTCGTACGCCTCTTTGAAATTTGGATCATCCTTGTACATATCCTTGAGGTTATCAAAACCCAAAGTTCTGACTTTGAACTCCTGCATAAGCAAACATTTCCTGCTCAAAGCATCAACAACTTTGTTAGTAGTTCCAGAAATATGTTTAATTACAAAAGTAAAATTCTTCATATATTCAACCCATTTAACATGTCTTTGGTTCAGCTTCTCATGTTGAGTTACAAATTGCAATGCATGATTGTCACTATACAAAGCGAACTCTTTAGGAACCAAATAGTGCCTCCACTTTTTCAGTGCTTGTATGACCGCATAAAATTCTTTGTCATACATGGAGTACTTAACCTTCGCCTCATTCAGTTTCTCACTGAAGTATGTGACTGGCCTATCATCTTGACTCAAAATCGCTCCAATTGCAAAACCACTAGTGTCACACCTGACCTGAAACGTCTTACTGAAATATGGGAACACCAGAATTGGTTGTTCAATAATCTTCCTCTTTAACAAATTGAATCTTTTCTCTGCTTCTTCTATCCAGTGAAAAGATTTATGTCTTTTCTTCACCGTGTCCATCATTGGTGCGCTAATTCCACTGAAATTTCTGATGAATTTTCTGTATAAACTAGCCAATCCATGAAAACTTCGAACTTCAAAGACACTCTCTAGCGATGGCCAATTCTTAATCACCTCCACTTTATCTGGATCCATCTTCAAATTATCTACAAAAATAAAAAAACCCAAATAAATGAGCTCCATCTTCATGAATGAGGATTTTTTCATATTTATCAGCAACTTCTCTCGCTGTAGCCTCTGCATCACTGTAGCCAAATGTTTCAGATGCTCTGCCTCTATTTTACTGAAAATTAGTATGTCATCAAGATACACAATGACAAATTTTCCAATGAAATCCTTCAAGAATTCATTCATCAATATCATGAAGGTACTTGGCATGTTTGTTAAGCCAAATGACATAACAAGCCATTCATACAACCCTTTGTTAGTCTTGAATGTTGTCTTCCATTCATCACCTTCTCTCATACGAATTTGATGATATCCTCTTTTCAAATCAATCTTTGAAAAAAATCTTGCCCCACTCAAGAAGTCCATCAAATCATCCATTCTTGGCAATGGAAATCTATACCTGATGGTAATTTTGTTAATTTCCCTTAAGTCTGTACACATTCTCCAACCTCCCTCTTTCTTTGCACTGAGCACTTTCGGAACAACACATGGACTCAAGCTTTCTCTAACCAACCCTTTGTCCATTAAATCCTAGACCTATCTTTTGACCTCTTCATTCTCCTGCGGTGTCAATCTGTATGCTGCTTTGTTTGGTAAACTGGCTCCAGGTATAAGATCAATGTTGTAACACCTTGTTTCCCCCAGTTTGTAAAAATAACTGGACTGGCCAAGAAATGTGGCAAACTCAGAAATGAGAATGTGTGATGTGAATGGTCCTTGTGGAAAAGGTCGATGAATGTGAATACTATTATGAATTTATATTGCAGGATTGTTGAGAGGGGATATGATGAAAAATAGACCACGATGGCTGAAGAAAGGTGGTGGAAGGCACCTGGAAAGGTGGCGTTAACTTCCACCGAAAATCAATATCGTATTTGGACTTCACTAGCCCAGAGAACCAAAAGCATCTCACTGGCCCCGAATTAAATGTCTCGCAGGCTGGTAGGTAGATGGCTCCTCAGGAATTAATGAGGGATGGCGAGGTGAACCGCCCATCTGTAGATCCGTCGGGCCTGACCAGCATGAGGAAAATCGCGCCACATGCAACCTCGCAAGAGGATAAGGTGTGGGGGAGAAGCGATTGGGGGTAGACGCGAGGGGAGAAAGAGAACTCTGGCGATATGCAGAGTGAGTGATAGCAGAGAGGAAGGAGAGTAACCTTCGCTCCTGGTCACTGGCAAACAGAGACGCAGTCTCACAACATCGTGGTCTCAGCTTGGGGGTGGCTAGTGGTAAATCCGCTGGGATTCAATGAGCCTATGGTTGGGTGGAAACGAGCACCCCTCTCAGTAGTTGCATAACCCCTGGTGTTACTTTCTGATAAGTGTTTTTCCTTTGGCATCTTGAAATATATGTATTCTGACATTTATGATCATAAGCTGTGAAATTGTGAATGATTTCATTATAAGAATGTCTGTATGGTGTCTTGATCAGTACTGGTAGTTGCATGTTCATAATGGAAAGACTACGTATGGCTTATGATCTCATAAATCGTTATTTATATGCATACTGATCTAATTCAGACTTCACGCCTGGTTCTCAGGAGAGAGATACCCTTATCTGCTTCAGATAGTACCCTGGGTAAACCTCCCCATAGAGATACTCTTCTTGAAAATCCCATCAAGAACCTAGAAGGAGGACGTGAAGGCGCAAGGCCTTAAGAAATCCCTGATAAGTATCGAATCGATGGACGAGATCCCGTCTGGAGATCTGTGGTCACTCACGACCGTCAGATAAGAAGAAAAAGATGGAAAGTTAAGTGCCTTAACCTTGATAGGTGGTGATCGACGAACGAGATTCCGTCGGGAAATCTGTGGTCACTCATGACCGTTAGATTTGGTAGGAGAAAGTAGGATGTTAAGTGACTTACCCCTGTGACTTGCTGTGTCTTCGTGGGTAGCGAAGAGGTTAGGACCATAGATCCCCAAGGTCCATGAGATCATCCAGACCATTGATCTTTCCACGTTCAGGGAGTTGTGGGAGAGCACACAAGTTAGGAACCTATCTGAGCCGTCAGATCTCGACTGGAAAACCCAACAGCCGTTGGATCTGCCAGGAGATACTCAAGGGTTAAATCCCCAGTGAATAGGGGAAAAATCCCCAAAATAGATCTGGACCGTCTGAGTAACGGAGGCCACGTGTCAAGAGATTTTCCATTTTGGGAAATCGGGAGTCGAGAAGTCAGGAGTTCTAGTGATGAAAGATCGGGGCATTCCATGGTAGAAACCCTGAAGTAGATTCAGGTCATCCGATTAAAGGAGGCCACGTGTCGTGAGATTTCCCATTTCGGGAAATTGGGAATCGAGAACTCGGGAGTTCTGGTGACGAGAGATTGGGATGTTCCATGGTGGAAACCCTGAAGCAGTCGTAGACCGACCAATTTTGGGAGGCTACGTGTCGAGAGATTACCCGTTTTGGGAAATCGAGGATCGGGGATTTGGGAGTCCCATTGACAAGAGGTTGGGCTCTCGCCTTGATAAATATCGACGGAAGAGAGACTCTGGTCATATGGGAACAGGTCATATTGACCAAGGCATAACCCAAGGGGCTAATCACCGATTGAGGCTCGTTCAACACTTCGGTGTTTCGACATTCCGGATACCGAAGGGCATGTTCCCCTGTGCTCTCAAACCTCGAAATCCAGACTTATAAACATCAAGATGTTAGCATGTGGTTAGGCTCCGATGAACAAACATTATCCTTTCAGAGGATCCAAGGTCTGGGATGACCGTGAGATGTGAGGAAGAGATGTCGGCTTTAAGCTGGGGTGCGAATGCGCATTAGGGTAAGTAGTGAGTAGATCTGGACGACCAGAGTCCTCTCGCCCAGATCTACAGCTGAGGCTTCATTCTGGAGCCCCCTTGTTGTTCTACCTTTAGTGGTGAGGGGGGGGGGTCCGGAATCGAACGTGAAACTCTTGAACGGTCAGGATTTATTCGCCTTGATTAACGACATTAAGGCGAATTCCGGACCCCCCTTGCCATTCTGCCTTTAATGGGGGGGGTCCGGAATGGTGTGGCGTGTGAAGCGGGACCCGCCTCCTATCACGTCGCCCTCCAGGTCATGTTTCCCCTCTCACCACCTGTACTCCACTCAACCGCGCGACAGGGCTGTTTCTAATGGCCATTTGCTAACCCTGTAGGGATTCATCTCTATTGGCCAGTCACTAGCCCTGTCGGGGTTCGGCGGTTGCAGAGTCGAATGATTCGACATTCCTGTAGCACCGAGGCACGATATACAAAGAGGCACCATGATTATTTGACCTATGATCATGACCCACGATCACATGGGAGCAGAGAGAGAGAGAGAGAGAGAGCTAGCTTACGCTCTGATTCTGCAGAAATCAACGAAAACATGATTATGGTAGTGGGTGTGCTACAAATTGGTATCAAAGCATGGTGACAACACTCAGCCTGATTGGGCTCATGAACGAGTTGCGCATAAGCTCCGTTCGAAGCACTCCTAAGAGGAGTAACCCCCTAACTTAACTCTCTTATCCAGGATCAAAACTTGGAAATGAGAACCCGACTTTGTATGCATGTGAAAGAGTTATGAATTTATGCACAGGTTATAAAAATGTATCTAACTCTTGACTAATAACCAGCGTTTGTCCTTTCACCCAAGCAGACGATCAGCCGCGGGAATTTACAGACGTAGAGAATGGTGACTCACCAAGAGATGGGAGAAGGCTCCCACAATAGAGACGAAGAGTCTGACGAAAGAAGAGCAATAGGAACCCCTCCATATCTAGCTGAGACTGTGAGGAGTCTCATGGTTGAATTGCAAAGCTGCAAGGTCGACAATGAAAGGATGATGAAAGAACAAGAAAAGCAAACTGAAATTAATGTAGTTTTACTGTAGAGCTTATCCGACCTACAATGACAAATGCAGCATGAACCCGAGATGCAGAAACATGGTCATATCAGTGGCCATACTAAGAGGAGCACCTCAAGGAAGGTCCACCCTAGAGGTAAAGGACCAGTGCCAGACGATTCCTCTGAGAAGGAAGCTGGTGATTCAGAAGGCTCTTCGAGTAGCAGGACCAGTTCCTATTCTCGAAGAAAATAGAAGAAGCAAAAGACTTCTAAGGGTCATAAATTTGAGGAATTCAGAAAGGCCAAACCTCCCTCCTTTGATGGTGAGATAAAGAAGGGAGAGGAAGTAGAGGCCTGGCTACTTGGACTGAAGAAATATTTCAGAGTCCATGAT
>ML794312.1:438955-455993 GCA_009831015.1 Picea engelmannii
AATGGCTTAAAGCCGACATAATTAAAATAACATTACTAATCTAAATTACAACTAATGGCCTAAGCCGACATAAATAAAATAGCATTACTAATCTAATATGCCCCAATTAAGGGGTAATGAGCCAATATTAGGGCTTAACAACATAACATTTTAAGATATCCTTAGATGGGGATATGAAGTTTATGGTAAATTTAAGGTCAAAGTGGAATAAATCATCGGTTCTAAGCATGATAATTTAGGCAAATACTAGATTATCTAGCAAAAAGTATGGAACCTAGAAATACGGATTAAAGTCTCAAATTTCTTATGGCTCGTAGCTAGAAGGAAAACCATGACCTAGGATAGGATCATTAGAAAAGGATATAAAGGACCTTCTTTCTATGTCATATGCCAATTGGAAGGAGAAAGAATATAGCATCCAATTTTTCTAAAGGCAAAGATCTATGGGACAAAGGAGCAAAACTCTTTCAATAATTAAAACTTAAAAGAGATTATATCATCCAAACTCTATATTGTTATAGATCAAAACCTTTCAAAAACCTGATCCTGGATAGAGTTTGGAACATTTTACCTTGTTTCCTTCTTTAGTTACATATATAAGGACTATAATAGGTGATAGTTCAAACAACAAAATTAATGTAGATAAGGAGAGGATGAAAGACACCTTAGCTACATAAAAATTAGAAAATGAGGATGGGACACAAGGAGATAATGTAGAGGTTGGACATAGTAATCTTGTTGGATTTATTAAGGGATGCTCTTACAGGTTAATTTTTATTGATGTTTCTATCCAAGGTCTTGATATTCCTAATTCAGTAAGGTTATTCATTAAGAGCATCTAACAACTTCAGATATTTTTTGTGCATGGTTATTTTCGAATGGATCCAAAGGTAAAACAATGAGAAAATAGGTTTGATCTAGTTGATATAGCATTGATTACATATGCCCTTGATTATGAAGTTGTTGCAAAGAACATGGTGGAAATTAGTATTAACCTGAGCTTGAAAAATAATCTAGAATAAATACAGAAAATACCCTTGCATTCTAGGATTGGGGTTTGTGATCGCTATAGTATGTGGATAACCATTTCCACACAAATCCATTTGAGAAAACTATTCCTCTTTTGTTGGGTTTCCTCAGTGTGTGGATTGTATCCTTTCTTGGGTATCTAGCTAGGGATATATTTCCATATACTTGGGCTCTTGAAAATTTTGCTTCACACATTCAACAACTCATCATGGAAATTAATGAGAGGGATTTCATTGGAGGTGTGGTATCCCAATACAGGTCCAAGGATACAACAATTTCCCTTTCTTTATGGAAGAAGTGGAACAATTGTCAAAGAATATAAATTAATGGAATACAAACAACAATACATTCTCCTAATATTTAGAAGAAGTGGAGCACCTAATGCAAGGTCATATCCTCAAAACTTGACTAGGTCCAAGGGGAGGAAGAAATTATTCCCAGATAAAAAATGATATAATTTGGAGAAACAAATATATATGATGTTTGGACACAAATATGATACCCCCAATTTTATGCCAACAATGGATGACGATATCTTTGTAGATAAGATTCAAGTTAAACAAAAGAACTGCAAGAAGAAGAGCCCCATCCTCTAGGAGCAGTCTTCAAAGAAAAAGGGTGATTTTTTCATTATGAAATCTAGGGATGAATCTCCTAGCTTAGAGATCATTAGCAATAGTTAAAAATATGTTTTTTAAGAAAACAAGGTGGATAGGGAGGATTCATAACAAAGGAGGTCATTTACCACAAGACAGACCAAGGAGAAAGTATTTCTTTAGACTTTACAAGTATCAATTCTTTTCAAAAATCTGATGCAGATTATGTGCCAAGCCATATCTTAGGTCAGTTACTGGAAAATATGACAGGCAATAGTTTTTGATAGGAGGTGGGTTGGACATCGAACCCTTTTCATCCTCGACATATAATGGTCTAGGTAGGATATCATATCTTAATCTATCCCAACAGAGAGCAAAGAAGAGAATTAATGAACGAAATCAAACCACCACTATTGGGGCCCTTAGAGTTGGGAAGGCCTCTCTAAGGATTAAAAAATTATTGTTCTCTCACTGAACATTATATTACAGAAATAAAACACATGTAGAAACCAAGGTAAGTCAAAAGCGTTATTCATATTGTATTTTATAATAAGAAAGAGAAAGCTTTCTCATATAGGATTTCAATGTTCTTCTCTCACCCTATTGGCATGAAATGGTACATACCATCAATGGTTCCCATGGGGTACAATATAGTGCACAGTTAATTTAGGTTTATTTAGGATAAGTAAGGGTAGGCTAGGTTAGGTTGAGTTGGTAGGGTAAGAAAAGATAGGGTATGTAAGATGATCAGGATAGGTTATGTCAAGTTAGGGTTGGAAGGTGAGAGAAAGGTTATATAGGGGATGGTAGGGTAAAGTGAGAATTAGGTTTTTTAGGGTAAATATGCATGCATTCATGAATGAATGAAATAAACTATGTATAATAAATGAAGTAAATCACTACAATGCACATGAAAGGTAAATAACTAAAACAACATATAAAAAGACAATTCATGAGTATTATGTACCTTTTAGTACAATTGATGTAGCCTTTCCACATAGGCTAATGATCAGTTTAAATTCCTAGTGCGAAGTCCTGTAGAAATCAACGAACCATGAAATGTTAAATTTATGAAAAAAAAATTAAGAAATAGACATGTATTTCAAAATTTACAAGAATCTAGAATACATAAGAATAAAGAGAATTACCTTATTGATATTCTCTTTGTTTCGGGAATAGTTTAATATTATATACTGAACTAGTCCAACCACTTGAAGGNCTCCCCCCCTCAAATCACTCTCAATTCCCCATACCCAATGCATGTACTTGAAAATAAATGAATTTATGTGAAAATATGTGCTTTTCGTCATAAAGAAACATTCAAAATTCATTCATTAAGTACTTATAACATTCATTCATTCATTCATTTGTAGCAAAAAATTATTTCATGACATTAGTTGATACTATCAAAAATAATATGTCATAATGTTATTACAATCACTTCTTTTTTGGCTTTTTTATTTTCACAAATTCAGAAATAAACTGATCATGTTCTACAACTTATTTATCTTTTCTGCTAGCCTCCTTTGCATCTTGTCTTATTCTTTTTTGGGTCATGTACTCATGACGTGGATGTTGTTTTAAGGTGCCAGGATATACTGCAATAATGAAGAAATGTTAAATTGATATGTTTTGTTGTTATCATTACAAGTATTTCATTAATAAAAACAACACTAGAGTGGTTCTCTTTACCTGATGGGCCCACATTATGTCCTTCATATTCCTGTCTAGCTGCCTCATCTTGTATAGGATGGCCCTCTGCATGATTTGGAATTGAAACATCAAATATTACAATTAATACACTATTTGCAATTAACTGTTTTAATTTGTAATCCATACTAATTTTTTTGTAGCACATGAATACATCCATTACTAGGATGCACATCATGACCTTCATTGGGTTGTTCTCCATCCTCAGAATTATGTGTATTGTCACTTTCCTACTTAAAACAAAGAGACTCAATATTTCATTGCCAAAATTAATAATGAATAGATTGCACAAGTAATCAATCTTAAATAAACTTTGTTGATTTTATTTACCTACATGCATGATGGATCACTAGAAGGCTATGTTTTCCCAACACCCAAGATTTTTCAATGTTCAACGATAGTTGCAAAGCCACGCTAGAAACCAAGCCTCAAGTTGTCCTCCATGGGCACTTCATTGAACCGATCGACCTGCAATTTTGCTTTTATGGTGAAATAAAAACAAATTTATATGCAATTTATTATTTGGATACAATATTTGAATTGTTGATACTTACAATTCATGCCACCATATTGGAATAACCACCATGCCCAATCTTGTGTTGGCCATGCTTTTCTTGTCTTGCCTTTGTGGCCTTTTATGTGTCTAGAAGCCTATGAAAATTTTGAAATGCGTTAGATGTTGAAAATTTTATGTAAAAATAAAGAGTAATAAACATATAATTACATTTTTCAAACCACTGCATACCTTCATGTGCTCGGTGGTATCTTTCCCTATTTTATTAAATCCCTCTCCCTTCCATGATCCAATAGGGATTTCCACTCCCTTACTAGAATCATTGGAGGGTGCTCATACCTAGGGTTCATTTCTAGATTAACCCTATATTGGTCCCTCACAATATTTAAATGTCGATCGACTTTCTTGAGGACCTCCGCTCGGTTGAAGGTCTCACCATCGAACATCCCAATCAAGCGATTAATTATATCATCTTTTAAATTTTTACATTTTTTATCCCATCTTGTGCGGATGATGGCCCCAAATATCTCCAATGACCAAACATTTAGATGTTTATAAAAAACATCATTTCCTGCAAAAGAATCATGTGTTCATTAGTTTAAAAAGAATGATCTATAAGTAAATTTAAATCGGATTATATATAATAGTTAAAACATTTTTTAAATACATGGGATCTTCTATATATTTATGGGAATGATATTTGTATCCACCAAACATGTGGTCTCTAGTGTTCTTGTGATAGTGACAAGGGAAGATCCACGAAATGTTGCTTGAGAAATATCAATACTAGTCTCTGTTGCATCAACCCCCTGACCTTGTTCTACATGATATGGTGTGCATCAATTAGTAGAGGGTGCATCCACATATTCCCTCTAGGGTGTCGTGCTATGTGTTGTCGACTTTTCAGTAAAAAATAATGGGACATGATAATATGCACATGGGGTTAGATGGTCATGATGTGACGACTCATCAATAGAATCAATAGTACCAGCATGAACCTCACCATGAGTATGTGGATGCAAATACGCTTGTAAAATCAAACCATATTTTAGTTCATGACATATATGAGTAGGAAATATAAAACCGTAAGTGAATTTAGCTTCTAATTAAATACCCTGCAACTTACATTCAGGGACTGAGTTCTCATCATCAAACGATCAATATTTTCTCTAATCTCATCTGTATGCGGCTGAATGAATACCAGACGGAGGATTTCCACATTTTTTTTTAAGGACTTCTTTGCCATATTAATGGGGTTCAGTGATGATGTTATGTCAACATCACACATGAGCTCGTCAACATCGATATCTATGGATTTCTCTACTAATGGATAAGTACCCTGCAACAGAAATATAGAAAACATTAATATTGAAATGAAACCAATAGACTCACCAAAAAAACATATTTAATTTGTACAATTACTATGGTTTATACATGTTGCCTTGAGGTTGGTGTACTCTGATCCATCAGGGACTTGCCATGTTAAAACATCATCTTGCAACAAAAATATAGAAAACATTACTGATACGAAACCAATAGACTCTCGAAAAAACATAATTAAAAAACATATTGCTTATATTTAATTTGTAAAATTTACAATGAGGTATACATGTTTCCCCGAGGATGGTGTCATCTGATCCATGAGGGACTTTGCCCGATCAAAATCCTACAAAAAAAATATTGAAAACATTAATATCGAAATGAAACCAATAGACTCTTGAAAAAACATAATTAAAAATAATATTGCTTATATTTAATGAAACATATTTCTTATATTGCTTATATCAAAATGAAACATTAACAAAAGCATAAGATATTAGATTCATTAATTATAGGTTTGGTGAAATTTTATATGTACCACTCCCATAGCAAAAACGTTTTTATCTATTTGATTCAAATTACAATTGATTGACAACTCTTCCCTTGTAGCTATTGATTTTATGGAACACACGAAAACACAGTTTCCTTCACGCTCCTCAAATATGCAATTGGGTTGTTTATTTGTAGACCTAGGTTGTGTACTGTTTATAAACCCTGCAATATTCTCTGATTCTTTTGTTCTTCTGTCAATGTACATACTCGCTCCTTTGTTTTGATTATTGTCTTTTAGCTATAAATAATTTGCAGACACTCTGTATATGTGCATATTGCGTGTATATTGGACAATTCACATCCAATATTTGTAATTGTAGTAGAGTCCGACATACTCCATCAATTCAATACATCTGTCGTAACCCACCTTTATGCCATCCATGCAAAACAACCCCAAACCATGTAATGGTGATGGTGTAATCCGAAATATCCTCTCGTTCACACAAAAAATATATGTTTAGATGAGGAAGGTCCTTTGGTACCCATTTTTTCACTATATGTTTGTACCTCAAGGGAGCCCCGATGTCGCCTATGGTCTCATCATCATAATAACATGACGCCCCTTCAGCGAGAACAAAATCCATTTGTTTATGGAATTTTCTTCTAATATTTTAACATCTAGTTGATCTCCCTCTTTTAGGCCTACTAGATGTCTCACTTTCCTCTAGTCTTCCTGAACTTCACTTGCTCAAGGAGGACATATTTGACAAGTAGTTGTTTGGTTGTACCTGCACTCCATAGATTGAGAGAAATAGTTAACAAAAATTCATAGAAGGCTACATCAATCTCTTGATTCAGAAATATGATTCACAATAATCAGAGTTTCATGTAGATATTGTGGGAATTGGCCTTGTAGATATGTATTCCAACTATGGGAACATTAATATTGCCCAAAAATTGTTTTGAAGAATGCCTAAACAATATGTTGTGTCATAGAATACAGTTTATTGTCACCTTTAGTGACATTTTCAGGTGGTCCAAAAATATGAAATGTTAAGTATTATTAGAGAAACTCTTAAGCCTCCCTAATTTTGTTTGAATACTAAAGCTTTATTCATTCCCAGAGCCAAAATAATTTGACTCTTTCTCCCTCTACAAGATCTAAAACATGATAATTAATGGAATTGCATCACTCACATATCAACTTTAGATAGAATTGGAAGATTCATTACAATCCTCTTATCATGAAATAATTCATGAGATTGATATGAGTCACACCCTCTATCATTTCAGGATCAATTTCCATTCATGCCTCAAGTATATTTTAACCCCCAAAATGATTTTACTAGGTGTCACCTCCTTAAACAATTTTGGAGGCATTTCCTTCTTGTTGAGAGGTTTCATTCAAGCCTCGAATTGACTTTAACTTGGGATATAGTCACCTCCTTGAGATTTTTGGGAGGAATTTTCTTCTACTTAAGAAGCTTTGGGAGAGCTCTAAAATATGGGAGATATTAACATGTGGACATTCAAGGATCATTTCAAGGGACAAACACTCTATGAAAAGGGTTTTACATGGGCTCCAAAATATGGGAGATTAATCCATGCGGATGACCAAGAATCATTTAAGAGGAAAATATTCTATAAGGAAAAATATGTGCTTGTTGTAGAGTTGAAAGACTCTATATACTCTTTATATAATGTTGATGATTGTATGATGGAAATGATTGGATAGAATACATCTAAAGCCTGAAGACCCTTAGTCCTATTCAAATATGGTGATTTTATTGTTGGTTCCATCCATGAGAATTTATTTATATTTGTTCAATAAAATATGTTTAGATAACAATCCTATGTGGTGTATCTTGTCCTATTTCAACAAGCGTAGAATTTCGAACACCTAGATTGACGAAGGTAAATGAGATGGGTGAGATAAATCCTATGAAAAAATGGACTCCATTAGTAAGATTGCATGGTCAAAATGTAGGATTCAAATATTATATTGATAAATTCATGTATATGGTTTTCTTCTTAATGAGAGTTGAACACAATCCTTGAATGCTTGTGGGATAAATGAAGATCTTACAAATGGACGAGAAATTTTGAAGTGGATGATTAGCTTGTGTCCAAATATTAAAAAAATGATTAGGATTTATGGAGTGAAAGTCAAACCATTCATATTACCTCTCTTTCTAACCCTAAGAATATTCACCTTAGAATATGCTAGAAAAATGTTCAATGTAGATGAATTGCACTATCATCCCAAGCATCAAAATATTTATTTCTCATTTCCACTCAAATTTTGATTTTATGTACTTAATAATTTGAAGGTAGCAAACCATGTCAAAGGATTCAAGGATCCTATGGTTTTGAGAAACATGACTTATGGAGATATGACCATCATATCATCTCATATAAAACAAAATTTGGGTTGGTTTGAGACGTTGGTGATTCCTTTTGGCCTCACCAACACCCCTAGTACATCAAAATGATTATTAATGATATATTTTGGCCAAAACTGGGATGTTTCGTAGTCATATATCTAGATGATATTCTTATTTTTAGCTGCACATGGGTTGCGTTCTTGCATCTTGTTCATCCAATGCTAGAATTATTGCATAAGCATAAGTTATAGGTCAAAAGGAAGATATATTCTTTTGACTAGACCTCCCTGAGATACCTTTGGTTTCTCATTGATCGAGAAGGTATCTGTGTTAATCTATCCAAAGTGAAAATGTTGGCCACATGGTCCACCCTTTCCATGGTAAACAATTTAAAGATTTTTCTAGGTGGTCTTAATTTTTATCAATGTTTCATCACCAAATTATCCCACATTGCACACCCCTTGCATCAATTATCCAATCAATGGGTTTTCACATTGAACATAGTTGTTGATGAGAGATTTTGAAGGCTACATACCAACTTATGATACAACTCCATCTTTGCATTTACCTTATTTAAATCAACCCTTCAAAGTTGAGATAAACACTTCTCATTATGTGTTTGGTGTTGTACTTAAACATTGAGGTCACTCCATTTAATATCATTCTAATACATTTTTGTATGCCAAATTGAATTATAGCACAGTGATAAGGAATTATGTGTTGGTGTAGGCCTTGAATTAGTGTCATCACTATATTTTGTGTAAGGATACTATTTTTCACATTGATAATCATCCTTTCATATTTCTCAATTCCTAATATAAGATACAGGTGAAGGTGGTCATATAAAATGAGCCTCCTAAATCCAATAGCTTCACTTGGTCATTTTCTATAAAAAGGGTATTTCCAGCAAAGTGGTTAATATGCATAATTACCCCCCTATGTCAATGCTTAATAATTTGGAAATTCATTGTGTATCCTATGACGCATGCAAACTTCTCTATGCTTTAAATAATTTTTTTGGCCCCATATGGTCGACCATTCAATAGCTACAAAGATCAACCAGATGCCCTTCCTTCAACTAATGTATTGTGCCCAACACACTTAATTGATTAGTCCTCCTTCAATAAGATCATGCCTCTTCGTATGGTAGACACTTTGGCAACATGAAGAGTATCCAACACCTGCAGTGTCACTTATTCTACCCAATTGTGTAGCATCAAGTCAAATTATTCATTTATTCTTGTCCCCTTTGTAACACTAGCAAGCATGGCGACCAGAAACAAGGGCTCTACAATCCTTTACCCATTCCCTCCCATCATTTGGAATCATTGTATATAAAACAATTTAGTGGGTTTCATATAACCTCTCACAAGCATGATTGCATCTATGTTGAAATCAATCATTTTTTGAATATGGCCCTTTTTATTCCTTTCACAAAGACTACTTCAACCGCTCAAATTGCAGATTTATTTTTTAGGCATGTTTGGTCTCAATTTGGCTTACCTCTTAATATCATTTCTTATTGCAATTCAAATTTTCTAAGGACATTCAAGAAAAATTTGTGGTAATTATTAGGCCTACAACTTGATTTCTCTATTAATTTTCACCCCTCAAATTGATGGCCAAATTGAGGTAGAAAATTGTCTCCTTGTTCATACCCCTCTACATGCATTATACTCACAATAAAAAATGGATATATACTTGCATTTTCTACAACATAGCTAAAATCGCTCTATCAATAATTCTATTTTTTTCCACCATTTGAGGAATGTTATGGGTATCAAACTTTTGCCCCATATGAATTACCTATCACTCTCCAACCTCCCTCCTCTTCCCACCAGCTCAAGGAGCAATGCAGAACCTTCTCTTTTGCACATAAGTTGGACCAAATTCATGAGTATTTAACCACAACACTCCAATCATTTGAATCACATTATATGGATTTTCAAGATCACCATTTATTTCCCATGCACTTACAAGTTAGCGACTATGGTCGTTTGCAATTATGGTAGCAATTTTTTAAAGGACAATGTCATCATAAGTTGGAGGCTCTCTAGGACGGTCCATATACTAATATCTAGAAAGTTAATGGTAATTATTATTAGTGATATTTGTCTTCCCAACTTGTTTTTCATAATGTGATCATGTGAGTAACTTGAAACTCTATGAACCTCTCATGTTGGAAAAATAATTTCAAATCATTCATCGTATAAATATTATTCCAGATTTCCAATGCCCACTTGTTAAGAACACATTGCTTGGATATTCACATAGGAAGGATCTGATGTAAAAAGTTAGGCCTCGAGCATTCATGTTGAGGAGGGAGGATCTGTTGAACAAACCAAGAATGCATGTACAAAGTTGGGGCTCGATCACTCATGTACTTACCGGTGATTTTGGAGGCATTTCTCGAGCTAGGGCTCCTCTATCACTCAAGCTAGGGCTCCTTTATATCCAATGTCATGGCTCTAACTCTCCTCTGTCTCCAATGTCGCAGCTCTCGCTCTCCTCTGGCTAGAATGTGGTGAGGTGAGGTAGGGTATCAATGCATAGGTCAATCGGTGAGGTAAGGTATCAACGTAGAGGTAGATCGGTGAGGTAGGGTATCAACGCAGAGGTCGATCATGAGGTGAGGACGGTGCGAGAGTTAACAAAGGAGAGGTTTTTTAAAACTTTTGGATATATATATATATATTATATAAATTAAATATATTATGTGTTATATACAATATATAATATATATATTATATATATTATATAATACATATAATATATAATATATATTATATTTAATTTATAATATATATTATATATTATATATAATTTATATTATATAATACAACATTATACAACAATTTCATTAATGTTAATTATACAACTATGCAATTATACAACAATGTTATTATGTTAATTATATAATTATATCTCCAATGCCTAAATATAAAATAACAATCAATGCATTTTTTAGTTTTGTGAGATCCCATTGGTACCCTTATAGAGGATGAGATAGAAATATGGAAAAAAAAATCAAGAGAATTTCTAGAGAATCATCACTTCAATAGGCTGATATCCTCTATGTGATGCTTCTAAAAAGCATGTTAGCCAAATTGTCCCCTAGATAATAGAACCTTATGAGAGGATTTATCTTTCAAGGGAAATAGAGTTGGATGATAATGGAAGAAACTATGAAAGAGATCAAGAAAGAAAAATATCTAGGCCCCAATGGTCTCTCAATGTAATTTTATAATACGACATGGGATTTGGGATGTGGTTAGTCCCACATATTTCAATATGTGTGAGGGATCGATCAATAGTGTTTTATGGATGGAACCTATTGATGTAATTATTATCAAGCTTATCACTAAAAGTGTTAAGACATATTTGTTAGGCGGTTGGCATCTAATTACTCTCATCAACATTTCTTACCAAACCCTAGTAAAAGCATTGGCCATATGGATTATGTTAAGAATATGTGTATACTACTTGGATTTCATAGGTTCAAATGCACAAAAAGAAACATTCCATCATATATTCCTAATTGGATTTATATCCCAATTCCTTGATCTCTAAATCACTTCAACTAGTAGATTTATTGTTTCCTCCTCCATTCCTTACTCATCAATCCTTTGTTCATCCTTTAATTGAACCTCTTTTTATTCCTAAGAAAAACCAAAATATTGAATCGACGTCTCTTGTACCCCCTATGGCCTTGCATGCAGACAATGATTCACTCCCAAATAATGTTTTCTCTCAACCCTATATAGTGTTGAATTGGAAAAAGGTACACCAATGATCAAATTTGGATTGTATTCTACCCTCGGGAAACAAATACCTTTCTACAAAGAATGTCTTATAGTTTAGGGTCTTGTTTATGGATTCTTAGCCCAAAAAACATTGATAATAAGAAAACTCATTAGTTTTTGTCCCAACCCATGTCTTGAACCAAAAGGGACTTCATTTTGATTGATGTATAATGGTACGAAGATTAATATTTTTGTAGTTAAGACTATTTTAGATAGATATTACATGTCATGCCATTTCTGGTGATATGTGGAATGCCACAAAACTCCTCACGTTTAGAGATTTATGGCCTTGTGAATTTGGAGAACCCTCATGAGTTATCTAGAAGTTCAAAGAAGTCAAATTCTTCTAGAAGCTCCTAGAAGAGGTTGACTAGTCAAGTAGGTGAAACTAGGAGTTAATCATGGGTTAAGTTGTTTCAATAAGAAAATAATTAAAAATAATCTAGTTGCAACTAGAAGTGGAGAATTTACTATTTGTAGAAAAGTGGGTTAGAAGTGGGTTAGCCCTAAAATAAGGAAATTGGGTTAAGTTTGTTAGAAGGTAACCCCTTGAGGAAGATACATGGAAGTATAAATAAGAGATAAAGGCTCTCCTATTAGCACCTATTGAGCACATTGAATATATATTATTGTGTAAAGTTTATTGCAGGTACTCATTGATACATATGAAGTTGTGCAATTTTGAGGTAGCACAAAGGGTTGACAATGGAAGTTTTGGAATTGCAGAAAATACTAAAAAAACCGTAGTTTTTTAGGTGTACACGAACTACAGTGGAACATATCACGTACATACACATAATGAAGGAGAACATAGTGCACACTTACACATGTTGAAGAAGGAACAATCACGTATAGTTGGGAAAATTCATGAAAACTGGAGAATATGAAGATGTCAGGTCTCTAGAGTCTGAAAGAAAGATCCCAGAAAGGTCCATGGTGTTCAGGTAAAACTTATCTATCTATAGGTTCAAAAGGTATGTATTATTTCTATGTGTAGTTGGATATTGTTGTCTACATGATATATGGTCATGGGGGTTTGAGCATTTTCCCTAAAGAGGTTATTGGATACATGGAACTTACTATATAAGTCATATCTATAGAAATACAGTGTTGGTATAATTAATATATTTTCATTGGTACATATTGTTGGTGTTGAGGCATATCTTGTATTTCTTGGCATCTGGTTAATGGTTTTTTGTGGTACATGGTTGAGAGATTGTATTTGTGAAGTGGTTGATGTATTGATAGTTTGTATATCAGTAAGGGTTTGATGTTAAGCCCTAAATATTGGCTCAATACCCCTTAATTGGGGCATATTACATTAGTAATGTTATTTTATTTATGTCGGATTTATTCCATTAGTTGTAATTATACCTCCTAGTCTCCTATATATACCAAGGAGACATTTTCATTTGGAATCATCTTGTACTTGAACATTTTATGTAGGGTAAAAGGAGGTTTCCCCCTCGGAGAGTCTTATTATCTGAAATTATCTCTTTTTCAAGGCGTTGCATACTTATTCTAAGGTTTTTCTAAGCTATATTGATATTTGGTTCTTAACATATGGTATCAGAGCTCAAGGTCTTGGGGTTTCACTGCTACATCGGAGACACCTTGGAATTTTCACTATAATTTTTTTTCTACAATGTTTCAGAAGGAACGACTTGGAATATATTTAATATATGGATCAAGGTACGTTGGGTTAAAATTTCATCTCCTGATGCCTTATACGTTCGGAGATATAGCAAGTGCAAGATAGGGTTATGGAATCATCCTGAACTGAGTCATTGTGGAATTTTCACTATAAAACATTTTCTGTAATGTTTCAAACCTTGAAATCTAGTGGATATTTACATAAATTAGTAAGGTATATGTGATAAAAATTCCAGCTTCTGGGTCATCTTACATTTGTATATAAACCCTATGGAAGATAGGGTATCTAACTAGTACTATTGACTAGACTCAAGAAGGTGTTCCAAGTAAAACAATAATAACTTCTTCCTAGAGTAACCAAATTGAGTGAGACTAGTTGCATTGGATAGTGGACAGTCTGTAGTATTTCTGGTATGAGTTTCCAAATTTAATATCAATTATTTTGTGCGGGGAATGATATACAAGTGAGATCTCTTGGAAAGGCCAAAAATCAGCAAGTTGTGGGGAAGTTACTGTAAATTCCACTTGGCACATCCAATTTTTATCAGACCTATGGCATTGAAGAGAAGAAATATCAAAGACCTACAAAAAATAAAAGTTCATACTCAGAAGGGCCGAAATTTTGGAGATACAATAAAAGGAATATTGTCTAGAAGAACCACCTCAAAATCAAGGTTTAAAGTGATACTTGGCCAAAATGCCACCAAAAAAGGGAACTTCTACCCCAAATAAGCCTCCAGACAATCCTACTTGGACACTTGATGAAGGTGACAAAATGCGTAGGGACATAAATGATTTACAAAAGAATATAGTAACAAAAGAGGAACTACAAGAGATGAGGGATTCAACAGAACCTAAGTTTGAGGCTTTAAATACTAAGATGGATGCTTTAAAAGGGGAGATCATGGAAGGATTAAAAAAATTCCTAATAGAGAGGACACTTGAAAGTGAAAATGTATCCCATGAAATTCATGATGAGGACACAAGGAAGGTGAATCAAGAATGGAGAAACTCCAACTTTGGGTTGAAGACCAACCACGTTCCTAAGAATGATATGAGGAAGTTTGATGGCAAAGACCCAATCACATGGATACTTCAGATGGAGCAATTCTTTGATCTACATAATGTGCCACATACACAAAAGGTACGAATTGCTTCTTTATATTTAGAACCCAATCAATTTGTATGGTATCGATGGATTTGTTCTCACAAATCACTTGTCACTTGGACAATTTTCATGGAAGAAATGATAGCACACTATGAGGATATGAGCAATACCTTCTTTAGCCAATTGATAAATCTCAAGCAAAACGGTTCAGTTACAGAGCACATTGAGAACTTCCAAAGATTGAATATAAAGGTAACATATATTCCAGATGAGCACTTGATTGATGTATTCATAGGAACTTTAAAGGATAACATTCAACATGAGGTTCGCCTTGAGGAACCCAAATCATTAGAGAATGCATTTAGGGTGGCAAGAAATGTTGAAAGTAAAAATATGGCTATGGCTACTAGAAGGACCAATCCTAACATCTATAGAGAGAATAATTATCCTTCTTCTAAAAAACCTCAACCTACAAGGTTGGCACCTCAACAATTGGAGGAATGAAAAGTAAAAGGTTTATGCTTTAATTGTGACAGCAAGTACAGTAAGGGACATAAGTATGGTGAGAAGAAATTATTCTACATAGATTGTGAAGAGGAAGAATAACAAGAACAAGAGCCATCTCAAGATGAAGACATAGAAGAAATTTCATCTGAAGAGTTGACTCCCACGATATCGTGTAATGCATTGGCTGGAATTAGCACTCCTCAAACCCTTAATATCGAAGGATACATCAAAAGAAAAAGATAATAGTCCTAATTGATTCTGGCAGTACTCATAATTTCATTCACTATAAATTAGCCAAAGCTCTCAATTTCTTTTTATATCCAGCGCCAGAGTTTCAAGTAATGATTGCAGATGGAGGAACTATCAATTGCTTTGGAAAATGCAATAAGATCAATATTACTATGGGGAAATATGTAATGAATAGTCCAATGATTTCTATACCCATGGGTGGTTCTCATGTTGTACTAGGAATCCAATGGTTACAATCATTAGGAACAATGGCTTTTAATTTTCAAGAACTTTTCATGAAATTTTCATTGGAAGGAAAATAAATTGAGTTAAGAGGTATCACGGGGAAACCCGGTAAGGTGATAAGCTCTAATGGCATGACAAAATTATTGAAAAAGGGGCATCAACACATTATTGCACAACTATGATCACTAGATGTTCAAACATCTAAGCCATCTATTCCTCAAGATCTCTAAGGGATCATTGATAAGCATTCCAAAGTATTTGAATATATTCCCAAAGGTATTCCACCCACTCAAAATCATGATCATGAAATTCACCTAATTCTTGGGAGTGTTCCTCCTAACATCAGGCCATACAGATACACTTATGCCCAGAAGAGTGAAATTGAACACATGGTTGAAGAAATGTTATAGGCTGGCATTATTAGACCTAGCCAAAGTTCTTACTCTACATGAGTGGTAATGGTATTCAAGAAAGATGGCTCATGGCGTATGTGTCCAGATTATAGAGAGCTCAACAAGATCACTATTAAAGATAAGTTTCCCATTCCTGTCATTGATGAATTGTTGGATGAACTACATGGAGAAATCTATTTCACAAAGTTGGATCTTCGTTCAGGGTGTCATCAGATTAGAATGAAGGAAGAAGATATCCCAAAAACATTATTCTGAACTCATGAAGGCCATTATGAATTTTTGGTCATGCTTTTTGGCCTTCAAAATGCACCTTCCACATTCCAAGGGTTGATGAATTCCATTTTCAACCCCTTCCTTCAAAAAATTGTGTTAGTATTTTTTTATGATATGCTAATCTATAGAAAGTCTTGGGAGGATCATGTGCGACATGTTGACAAGGTGCTGCAACTACTAAAGGAGCAACAACTATATGCCAAACCATCCAAATGTTTCTTTGGAGTGAAGGAGGTAGAGTATTTGGGTCATATTGTATCGCATGAAGGTGTCAAGGTAGACCCTAACAAGATTAAGGCTATTATGGACTGGACGATTCCCAAAACATTGAAGAATCTTAGAGAATTTTTGGGTTTGACAGGTTACTACCGCAAGTGTTTTCGGCACTATGGAAGAATAGGATCACCTTTAATGACACTAACTAAGAAGGATGAATTTTCATGGATTCTAGAGGCAACTAAAGATTTTGAAAAACTTAATGTGCAAAGTTCCTATCTTGACCACTCCAGACTTCACAAAAACCTCTATTGTGGAATGTGATGCCTCAAGAAACGGAATTGGTGATGTCATAATGCAAGAAGGAAGGCCCCTAGCTTTTGAAAGTCGACCACTCAAGGGAAAGGACTTACACAAACCCATTTATGAGAAGTAAATGATGGAAATACTACATGCATTGAAAAAATGGCATCCTTACCTAATAGGTAGGCACTTCAAGGTCAAAACAGATCATGATAGTCTTAAATACTTCTTGGAACAAAGACT
>ML794312.1:467347-477868 GCA_009831015.1 Picea engelmannii
TCATATTCTTTGAATAATTGATTATGCATTGATTTAAATAGCTTTAGTCTTTTTTATCAATACATGGTTAATTATTATCATTTATGTATTAATTTTTCCAATCTTTAAAGTCTATTATCCAAAAAAATTCTTTCAGGACTACAGAATGGACAATTGATTCCAAAATCTTAATAGAACAACATATATGCATTTTTTCTTTAGCCTTTTGTTTATAATGTTGTTATTTATGTTTTTTTTTAATCTTGTTACATGTGCAGGTCTGATATCTTTAGATTAAATGATCTGTGATGTGTAGGAGGTTTATATTATAAATACCATCTATCATTTGATTCATCAAAATACAAATGATGTGATTATATGTTTGATTTAAATAACGAGATTTATCTTTGAATTTTAAATTGAATGATAAAATGCATAGATTGCTTTCAGATTTATCTTGTTGTAATCATGTATAATTATGAGATCACAGGTTTATGTTTGTGTTTCCTTTTCTGTTATTAAAACCTAAGCTGCCAATACATGTTCTGAATTTATTTAGAACAATCATAAGGTTCATTACAGATTTCTCTCTTGGACATGGCAGTTGGATGTTCACCATTCATGGAGATGCTTGGATACACCTCACTAATTCATTGACATGATAGCTTCTTTGTATTTTTCTGTCATTTACATACCATTCAAACTAGAATGTATGGTTCAGATTTGACTATCTACATGTTCATGTTTCATTAATTGTTTTTGCAAGATTTTTTAAATTTATAAAAGAAAAACAATAAATATTTTTATGTGCTTTCTTTATCTGCTTCCTAGAAGCAATCATTTTTCACATTGATTTTCGTAAGTTTCGATTAAAACTTGCATCTTGTAAATCATGTAAATAAACGAGACTTGTATATCTTCTGTTTAAATACAACTACTATAGTTACATTTGAACATATGTACATATATATAGTGTGTTTAGTAATTAATTAATTATTTCTCTCTTTTATTTGTTTCTTTTAGGATTCTTAGATTGGCTAACGGAGCCATTAAACCCGTCAGAATGAGTTACACCAAATGGATTGGGTTATTTAGACGACCCCGTACTGGACTCGCTCTTCCAGTTGATAGACGATCAATTTCACCCGTCAACAAGCACTTACTGTATAAGTCAAATCTATAGAAATATAGTGTTGGTATAATTAATGTCTTTTCATTGGTACATCTTGTTGGTGTTGAGGCATATCTTGTATTTCTTGGAATATGGTTAAGGGTTTGTGTGGTACATGGTTGAGAGCTTGTATTTGTGAAGGGGTTGTGAAGTGGTTGATGTATTGAAAGGTTGTATATCAGTAAGGGTTCGATGTCTAGTCCATATGAGGGTTACTATACGTGTTCATGATTATACATACTTGTATGGCACATGAATAGAGAGACATAGATGCACTTGGTTAAGGGATATGTATAAGGATGTATGTGTTAGGTGGAAATTTTGTCGTTTAATTCCGTTGTAGTACTTGTCCAACTATTTAATTTTTCAATCCTAGGTTCATAGGCTTGCGAATCACACACACTATATATGCAAGACTGAAGTAGAAGTAATCTAATCTAAATTGACGAAATGAAATTAATCTAGGAAAGCATTGAAAGACTAACTAGGAAAACAAGAAATTAATCTAGGAAAGCAATACAACATGTGAAGATTTGAATGACAAAAGACATATGTGAGATCACACAATATATCAATCTCAAATTATATTACAAGATTCAAATGAAAAAGCATGAAAGAATAACAAAGCTAAGAATCCCCTTCTCCTAATTACAAAACCAAATTATGAATTACATGATCTCTAACTCTAACTCCCAATAATGAATAATCTCCTCTCATGAAGAGAGAGCACTCTCTTATATACATGAAAGTCTTGAAGAGTGTCATAATTACAGATCCACTATTCTCTCAACTTATTCCTTCAAATCCTCCACTCATATCTTGAATAAGATATCCTATCAAAATCTCCATGATCTTCTCCTTTGAATATGCTTGAATAATTGTCCCAAATATTCTTCAAATCTTCAAAGCTTGAAGATGAAATTCAGATTTGAGGCTAGGTGGTAATATTTGACTTTGTTGAAATATTCACATATGCCTACACACATCATCAAACTCATCCAACCTTGATATATAATGAAAATATGTTATTTTTCTAATATTTAATCACAAATTCACTTATAATATTGAAATGAATACAATGGAAAATAATAAGGAGAAACCCACATATATTTATGAAAATGGTATGATGGAAGGTTAATGGGATGATGAAATGTAAGGAATAATGAAGGGAAAGGTGGATGAAAATATGACATTTCTGAGGCCCAACAGTATGCATAGTGCACAATTACATTCTAGACATAGTGACAAGTTGTAGGTTGATGTGACAGAGGTAGCAAAGGGTCATAGTTTTTCAGGAAAGAGAAAACCCTAGTTTTCAGAAGACGTATGCAGATTGTAGTATAGAAAGGTCGCGTAGATATGTAGACAACACTAGAGACATGTTGTGTACATACGCGAGCTACAAAATAGATTGGCCGCATACTTTTTTGGTTTTTGTTGGTACGGGAAGGTTACAGGTACAGGTTGATCATAGGTCTTTGGTACAAGTTGGTTACATGTTGTTGGCACATATTGGTATAGGTTTATTGTTGGTTGTGGAACCTGATTATCTTCCTGATTTAGAGGTCTTTTACTTTCAGCCGTGTTTATACCCCATGCAGTATTTACACCCCAGAAGTATGTACACTCTTCCACGCGGGGGAGTTCAGAGGGGGGGTACCCCCTCTACAGGGTCTGGGGGGGATATCCCCCCGGCTGGGGGGTCTGGGGGAAAGCGAGCCCCCAGCGGGGGTTCGGGGGCGAAGCCCCCGAAACACAAATTTCCTTGTAAAAGTATATTGTAATTTCATTGTAAATCTGGACCATTCATTATAAGGTCGCAGATCTAACAATAGAGATTATGTTAGGGTTTTTCGCCCTAGAAGGCAACCCTCTTTTATGAGGGAAATGTATTGCAACTATGTATGTTGGTGAGCATTGTATTCTGAGAGAGGAGACTGTGAGAGAAAGAAGAGGAAGTTACAACGGGTTTTGTTGTAGGTTGTATCCCTTCGCTTTGCTGGATAATAATAAAGAAAGGACCTGGCAATTTCTCTGGTGGACGTAACCCACACTGGGTGAACCACGCAAGTCTGTGTCTCTCTTGTATTGTGTATTTTCTGTGTTTTGTTTCCGCATTTGTTTTATTTTATTGCTCCGCGGTCCTGTTTTTCTAACATTTATAGTGGTATATATCATAGTGAAAGTGTGGCAGTGGTTTCATCATTTCATTTATATTTCAGGGTGGTAGGACGGGGCAAGGATAGGTGGTTGTAGACACCTTCTGGTTGTAGCAATATAACATAGGAGGTTGTAGCCTCCTTTTAGTTGTATCCAGAGAATTGGGGAGTTGGAGCTTCCCTAAGGTTGTATACTAGAAATATAGGGTGTCAGAGCTTCCTTCCAGTTGCAGCTGGAGAACAAATGAAGTTGGTGCTTCCAATGAATGTAATTCTTAAAGACATATAAGAAAAATCATTCCATGGCTTTCTTCCACATTGGGTTTACACGTAAAAATACTAGTGTATTATGCATATGTGTGATTGTTCATTGTTCATGGTTTATTTACTATGCACTTAATTGATGATAATGTTGTATTGATCATAAAGTTAAATAACACTTACATACTGTGGTTAAAAGAATAAGAAAGAAACTATATTACTGATTCACCCCCCCTCACAATAATCCCAAACCATGTCTTGGACCACAAGAACCATCCATGTTGCATCCTAATCTTGAAATTGGGTTTATTTTCTCTTTGTAGGGAAAATATTGCACCTTTAGGGCCTATATTATGGTATACGGATTCATAATTGCTATCATATTCCCTTGAAATCAACATCATTTCATTGTCAAAGATTTGTATTCATTGACTCTATACCATTTTCAAGGCATGAATTTCTTCTTTATATTATTATGCTATTTGGGGAATTTGGTCCATAAATATTACATATGAGGGGTAAAGGCTTTAAAAACAAAATAAAATTGTCTCCAAGATTAAACAACATTTAATAAAAACACATAATGGGATCACCATACCAACCAAGTTATGAACATGTAACTTAAAAGGGTCATGACCTCCTAAATATTTTAGTCACCTTATAACTCCTAATAAATATGCCTTAGTATTTTCCTTATTTATAGAATTTCATCTTATAACTACCTCTCATTATCGAAACATGTGTTTATTTAAAATAAACATGATGAAATTAAAGCACCATAACATCTAATAATATCATATATCATCATAATGCATCATAAAATATAATGTTCTCCATGAAATCTTCGAAAGCTATCACATTGTAAATCTATCAACATATAACTAGCCATTGAATAATAGAAAGTGGCCATAATTTTGTATATCTATTGCTAGAGAAAATAGGAGTATATCAAATAGGTACCATATGATACTAAAATTGATTAATAATGGGCCGTAATATAGCACCTACCACAAAAAACATAAAAAATGTGTTTACAAAAATGTTCATCATAACTATGAATAACAATGTAAGTCCCATACCATATAGAAATGTAGTCTCAAATTAAGAATAATGAATCCTTGGAACATCTTCCAAAAATCCAAAGAATATACAATACATGGGGGAAAATATGGTAAACCCCTAGCCCCTTCATGTATCTTAATATGTACTTTTGGTTGATTTATCACCATCACCCCATGCTAGTGGATTATCACAGATGCATTTAGGGAATAGAATAATATCATATTTACTTGAGAAAGGTTGTAGGAATGAAATGGATGAAAAAGTGTTTACAATTTTCTATGCAAGTGGCATACCATTTAATGTTCTTCTCTCACCCTATTGGAATGAAATGGTACACACCATCAATGGTTCCCATGGGCTAGTACAATATAGTACATAGTTAATTTAGGTTTAGTTAGGCTAAGTAAGGGTTAGTTTTATTGACTTGTTTACTCTATTTTGCATGGTACTACTTAATTGGACTATTTTCTTGTCTATTCGGATATTTTCTTCAAAACATTTTATTTTATAGTGTGAATTTATTTAGTGATTATAACTTACAAATGAAAATATTAAATACAATAAAAAAAAATTACATAAAGATTACCTCAGAGAACCCAACGTGGGAAAATTATAGCTCAAAATAGATTGTTTAATTCTTTTAATTCTTAGGACAATTACATATTAAAACGTGATAAATTTGAGCTTCTATACTTGTGCCAATGACTTAGAGGCTACAAGAGTGAATATATCCTTTACTCAACTACAGTCTTCTCCACAACCAATGTAAAAACTACCACTCGTGTTGATCTCTTCAATTTGATCCCTCTACAAGTGCATCTTGGAAATTTCCATGAGTCAAAATATTGAAACCAATAAGTGGATAGACAAATAAAAAATGTTGAATCGTCACTTGCCATCATCATCTCTTGTTTTTGTATTACACTTCTTAGGAATGCCAAGAGCCATTTATTAACATTTTGTTCAAGGGCCATCTCATTTTATGTTTAAAGACACAATGATGAATCCCTTGTAGCTACCCCTATTAATTGAAAGTTATATGTTACTACAGACTAGTCCCTTATTAAATATGCACATAGTGTGTCTTACATCCACTTAGGGTTTGGAAAGGATATAAAGTTTCCAAAAATAAAACCATTAAATTTTACCTTATGATGTAGACAAGTTATCCTCAAAAACTAGAAAAAACCCAACATACATCAACAATAACATTTATGGACAACAGATACAATTTTTATCATCATGTGCTAATATAGCACAAAATACATCAAATAAAAAAGGTATCTGTATTAAATCCCAAATACCTAAAAACAAATCTGGTCCCAAACATCATGTCTGAAAGAATTTAACAAAGAGACATATACATTACTAAAAAGGGGAAAGGTGAGAGATGAGAGAGAGAAAAAAAACTCAATTGAGATATATTTCAATGACATAAGGATGCCACCAAATAAATAGAACCAATATTTATGAAAAAAAGTGTTAATGAAATTATTAAATTACTATATCACTAATATGTAGATAAACATTGAGCATAACATAATTTCAAATAGTTAGAAAACTAAAAAACAAATGCATGACATGATTATGCAATGATGATATAATAATTGTAAAAAATAACTTTACGATCACCCTATTTATGTAACATGTTGGACCTCATATTTATAAAAAAATATTTTGAGTTAAATTAAATATTCATTACAATCATAAACCTACTCTAAGAATGTGTGGAGTAGGAAAACTCTATCATGATTACATTTATTAATTAACTATTGGTGGGTACATAGTAAAACTCATCATTATTCCAAGAAGGAAGTAGTTATAAAACACACATAGGTTAGGAGGCACATACATGTAGAGGGGTGATTTGATAAAAATTATGGTGGAGATTATCTTCTAGAATTCATAGGCCATTGAACAGTGGAAGGGTTGCATTATAATATAATGTGCACTAATTATAAGCATACACTTACTTAGATCATAGATAGTCCTTCCCCTCGTTTACATGCCTTGCACTAAGAAGTGTGCTTTGGATAGATCATACTTGTTGAGAAGCACATTAATGATGAGAGATAAGTTTTCATGTGTGACTTGAGTTAGTGGTGATCATAAACATTATATTGATGCTTTCCACCTTGAAATTTTACATCATTTGCAAAAAAATATGTATAATATATAAAATTATTGAAATATAAAAGAAACAATGTCACGAATAGTTTGATGATCATGTGCCAATAGGATTCCCATATCTAGGTGAGTTCTAAAAGAGAATATTAATCAATAATCCTTCACTAAGGAATTGCATATTCCATCAAAATATAACTTAAATTAATTATTCTATAGGTTTGTTGTTTTATTGTCGAATTTTTTGTGTGAGTGATGTTTGAGTCTGGAAACACTCACATACCATCAATGCATGTGTCTAGTCTAACCATGTCAAATTTTAGTCCATACAAACACAAATTCAAAAAAAATCAATGTTGGCCCCATTCACATGTCACTTATATGCGTCGGTTTCAAGTACATGAGTAGGCATGCCTTATTTTTGGGTTATGATCAAATAACCAAAGATTTGATGAAATATAATTTGATCCTATATATTTGTAGAGGATTCAAGAATATTCATATCAAAATTTGATGTCATATTTATGTATTAGCTCATCTAATCCTTCACCTAAATTATTCTATAGGCTTGTTGTTTGATTGTCAAATTGTTTTTGTGAGTCATGTTTGAGTCTGGAAACCATCCCATACCATCATTTCATGTGTCTAGTCTAACCATGTCAAATTTTAGTCCATACAAGCACAAATTGAAAAAATGTCAACGTTGGCCCCACTCACATGTCACTTATAAGAATGGTCAAGTACATGAGAAGGCATGGATTATTTTTTGGTTTTGATAGAATAACCAAAGAATATTTGATTGTTGAATTATTGTTTTGAGTCATGTTTGAGTTTGAAAACCCTACCATATCATCGATGCATGTGTGTTGTCCTAGAATGTCAAATTTCAATCCATACAAGCATAAATTGAAAACATTTCAACATTGGCCCCATTCAGATTAGTTATTCTATAGGTTTGTTGTTTGTGTAGGTCATGTTTGAGTCCAAAAAACATGCCATATTGTTAATGCATGCATCTAGTCTAACCATGTCAAATTTCACTCCATACAAGCACAAATTGAAAAAATTTCAACATTGTCCTCATTCACATTAATTATTATATAGGCTTGTTGTTTGATTGTCGAATTTTTTGTATGAGTCATTTTTTAGTCTGGAAACCCTCCCATATCTTCAATGCATGAGTCTCCTCTAACCATGTCAAATTTCAGTCCATACAAGCACAAATTGAAAAAAATTCAACGTTAGCCCCGTTCACATGTCACTTATATGCGTCGGTTTCAAGTACATGAGCAGGCACGCCTTATTTTTGGGTTATGATCAAATAACCAAATATTTTATGAAATAGTATTTGATCTTGTATTTTATGAAATATGTATTAATTCATCTAGTCCTTCACATTAATTATTTTATAGGTTTGTTGTTTGATTGTCAAATTGTTTGTGTGAGTCATGTTTGAGTCTGGAAACCTTCTCATACCATAAATTCATGCGTCTAGTCTAACCATGTCAAATTTAACTCCATACAATCATAGATTGAAAAAATTTCAACGTTGGCCCCATTCACATGTCATTTATATGCGTCGGTTTCAAGTACATGAGCAGGGGTGCCTTATCTTTTAGTTATTAAATATTATATAATAATGAACTAGGTGAAATAAGCATAGTTGTGGATTAACCTTACCAAATTTATCTTTGTTTCGATAATTGTTTAATATTCTCTACCAAGTGAGGCTAACCACATGAAGGTGGAAGCTCATCTACCTCCCCCGTACGTCACTCTCAATTCCCCAAAACTCGAAAAAATCTATGTACTAGAAAATAAACGAATGTGTTTTTTGTCATAATTAAGAAACATCTCCTACAACATATATTGACATACTATAAAATGGAATAATTAAACTTAAACACTAATTTATACAATATACTAATACAAGTCAATAGTTCTATCAATATTAAATATATATATATATATATATATATATATATTAAGGCATACCTTGTACACTTCAATGTAATTGATCATATTCTCCATCCAAGTCCACATTTGTATCATCTGATCCAGATTCAACATTGTAAATATTGTCCATATCATCATCATCATTGATGTCAGTTTCGATAAATTCATCATCGATATCATATTCATGAACTTTGTCTCCTACATCATCTGGTTCAACTAATTCTTCAACATCTTCCTCTAGAACATGATCATCTAACTCATGTTAATCCTCTACATCATCATCTTCTTCAATAGCCTCTTGATATTCCTCTACATTATATGTTATCGGCCTTCCTATTGGATCATGTATAATAACAAATGACCAACCCCCTATACTTGGAACCTATGAGTAAAATGCATGTTCACATTGACTTTGAAGAACATAGGTCTATTTTCTTGTCTCAAGCGACCTTGTATTGACCATAGTAAATCCATTACCATGTTCAATAATAGTTCTATCGGGATTACGTTGATTCAATCATAGCCTGTACCATTTGACAACGAATAAAACTAATTTGAAGGATTTAAAGTCACACTCAATAATATCCTCCATGTTAAGCCCTAATATTGGCTCATTACCCCTTAATTGGGGCATATTATATTAGTACTGTTATTTTATTTATGTCATCTTTAGGCCATTAGTTGTAATTATACCTCCTAGTCTCCTATATATACCAAAGAGACATTTTCATTTTGAATCATCTTGTACTTGAACATTTAAGTGGGATAAAAGGAGGTTGCCCCCTCGAAGAGGCTTATTATCTGAAATTATCTCTTTTTCAAGGCGTTGAGTTCTTTTTTTGAGGTTTTTCTATGCTATATTGATATTTTGTTCTTAACATATGGTATCAGAGCTCAAGGTCTTGGGGTTTCGCTGCTACATCTGAGATACCTTGGAATTTTCGCTATAACTTTTTTTCTACAATGTTTCAGAAGGAACGGCTTGGAGGATACTTATTAGATAGATCAAGGTACGTTGGGTTCAAAATTCAGCTCCTGAGGCCTTATACTTTCGGATATAAAGCCTATACAAGATAGGGTTCTAGAATCATCCTGAAATGAGTCATTGCTGAATTTTCGCTATAAAAACTTTTCAGTAACGTTTCAAACTCTGAAATCTAGAGGATATTTACAAAAATTAGTAAGGTATCTGTGGTAAAAATTTCAGCTTCTGGGTCATCTTAAATTTGTAGATACACCCTCTGTAAGATAGGGTATCTCACTAGTCCTATTGACTAGTCTCAAGAAGGTGTCCCAGGTAAAAAAATCATAAATTCTTCCTATAGTATCCAAATTGAGTGGGACTAGTTTCATTGGATCGTGAACAGTCTGTATTATTTATGGTGCGAGTTTCAGAATTTTATTATTTTGTGCGGGGCACGCTATACAAGTGAGATCTCATGGAAAAGCCAAAAATAGGCAAGTTGTGGGGAAGTTACTATAAATTCCACTTGGCACATCCAATTTTGATCAGACCTGTGGCATTGCAGAGAAGAAATATCAGAGAACTACATAAAAGAAAGTTTCATACCCAGAAGGGCTGAAATTTGGGAGATACAACAGAAGAAATATTGTCTAGCAGAACCACCACAAAATCAAGGTTCAAAAGTGATACTTGGCCAACATACCACCAAAAAAGGGAACTTCTACACCAAATAAGCCTCTAGAAAATCCTACTTGGACTCTTGATGAAGGTGAAGAAATGCGTAGGGACATAAATGAACTACAAAAGAAGATGGATTCAATGGAAGCTATGTTGGATACTAAGAT
>ML794312.1:496552-521139 GCA_009831015.1 Picea engelmannii
TTATTAGACCTAGCCAAATTTCTTACTCTGCACCAGTGGTAATGGTATTCAAGAAAGATAGCTCATGGTGTATGTGTCCAGATTATAGAGAGCTCAACAAGATCACTATTAAAGATAAGTTTCCCATTCCCATCATTGATGAAATGTTACATGAACTACATGGAACAATCTATTTCACAAAATTGGATCTTCATTCAGGGTATCATAAGATTAGAATGAAGGAAGAAGATATCCCAAAAACAACAATCTGAACTCATGAAGGCCATTATGGATTTTTGGTCATGCCTTTTGGCCTTACAAATGCACCTTCCACATTCCAAGGGTTCATGAATTCCATTTGCAAGCCCTTCCTTCGAAAATTTGTGTTAGTATTTTTTGATGATATACTAATCTATAGCAAGTGTTGGGAGGATCATGTGCGACATGTTGACAAGGTTCTACAACTACTAAAGGAGCAACAACTATATGCCAAACCATCCAAATGTTTCTTTGGAGTGAAGGAGGTAGAGTATTTGGGTCATATTGTATCTCATGAAGGTGTCAACGTAGACCCTAACAAGATTAAGGCTATGATGGACTGGTCGATTCCCAAAACATTAAAGAATCTTAGAGGATTTTTGGGTTTGACAGGTTACTACCACAAGTTTGTTCGACACTATGGAAGAATAACAACACCTTTAATGACACTAACTAAGAAGGATGCATTTTCATGGACTCCAGAGGCAACTAAATATTTGAATAACTTAAAGAGGTGATGTGCAAAGCTCCTGTCTTGACCACTCCAGACTTCACAAAAACCTTTATTGTGGAAAGTGATGCCTTGTGAAATGGAATTGGTGTTGTCCTAATGCAAGAAGGAAGGCCCCTGGGTTTTGAAATTCTACCACTCAAGGGAAAGGACTTACACAAACCCATTTATGAGAAGGAAATGATGGAAATACTGCTTGAATTGAAGAAATGGTGTCCTTACCTAATAGGTAGGCACTTCAAGGTCAAAACAGATCATTATAGTCTTAAATACTTCTTGGAACAAAGACTATCTTTAGAAGAACAACAAAAATGGGTAACCAAGATATTGGGTTATGATTTTGAAATCGTCTACAAAAAGGGGAATAAATTTTTTATGGCAAATGCACTCTCAAGAAAGGATGAAGATGTTGAGGCCTTTCTCTGTGGTATCTCGATCATCCAACCCAATTGAATAATAGAAGCAAGGTATGAATGGAAGAATGATGAAAAAGTGTGGACTCTCATTCAAAGGTTGCAGCAAGATTTCAATGCATCAGATACATTTACATGAAAACATTATTCACTATGGTACAAAGATCGCTTATATTTATGTAAGAACTCCCAACTCAAACAAAAGGTACTATTGGAATTGTACACCTCTCCAGTAGGAGGGCACTCGGTATTTTTGAAAACCTACCATAGGGTCAAGAAGGATTTTTTTTGGGATGGCCTTAAAACTGATGTTCAAAGGTTTGTGGAAAAATGTTTGGTTTTCCAACAAAATAAGGTGGAAACAATTAAGACCCCAGGTCTTTTACAACCATTATCCATCCCAAGTCAACGTTGGGAGGAGGTTTCCATGGATTTCATCACAGGTTTACCGAAGTCTGAAGGAAAGAGTGTCATCATGGTGATTGTTGATAGATTGACCAAGTACGCACATTTTTGTGCACTCACTCATCCCTTCAAAGCTAGTACAGTTGCCACCACATTCATGGAGACATTTCAAAAGCTACATGGCAGCCCAAAGATTAGTGTAAGTGACAGAGATCCCATCTTCACTGGACATTTTTGGACATAATTATTTTCTTGTTTGGGTACTCAATTGGCTCATAGGTCATCCTATCATCCTCAATCTGATGGAAAAACCGAGATAGTGAACAAATGTCTGGAAGGATACCTTCGTTTCTTTGTCTCTAATAAAAAAACACAATGGTTCAAATGGTTACCCTTGGCAGAATGGTGGTATAACACTTCCTTTCATACTACAACAAAAATGACACCATTTATGGCACTCTATGGATACCACCCTCCTTCCAAAAATTCTTCTCTAAACGAAAAATCTAAGGTTCAAGCAGTGGAAGATCACATCGAGCATCAACAACAAGTTCTCCAAATCTTAAAGGACAACCTGACCTTGGCACAAAATCGCATGAAACAATAAGCAGATCAACATCATAGTGAAAGAAGTTTTGAAGTAGGGGATTGGGTGTTTTTAAGATGATAACCATACAAACAGATGTCCCTCAAGCAAGCCAAGAAGGATAATAAATTATCACCAAAATACTATGGCCCTTATAAGGTATTGGAAAAGATTGGTACTATGGCATACAAATTGGAGTTTCCTGCATCTTCACGAGTACACCCAGTTTTCCATGTTTAATTCTTAATGAAGGTTATAGGTGACAAGATCCCAGTTCAAACTATATTGCCAGAACTTGACGAGGAAGGAAAAATCCTATTGGATACTGAATCCATCACTGACACAAGAATTCACCAGCTGAGGAATAGATCCATTTCAGAGTATCTCATTAAATGGAGGAAACTACCGATTGAAGATTCCACTTGGGAAGATGAGTCTTTTATACAGAAGCATCCAGAGTTACTCACATGTTGTGGACAACACTTGTATCAAGGGGAGGGGCATGCTAAGCCCTAATATTGGCTCACTACCCCTTAACTGGGGCATATTACATTAGTAATGTTATTTTATTTATGTCAACTTTATTCAATTAGTTGTAATTATACCTCCTAGTCTCCTATATATACCAAGGAGACATTTTTATTTTGAATCATCTTGTACTTGAACATTCATGTGGGGTAAAAGGAGGTTGCCCCCTCAAAGAGGCTTATTATTTGAAATTATATCCTTTTCAATGTGTTGAGTACTTATTCTCAGGTTTTTCTATGCTATATTGATATTTGGTTCTTAACATCCCTAGAATTATTGCTAAGGTTGAAAGAATGAATATGAGACAAGAAAACCCTAAGGAAAACCAAGAAAATGAGACCATGGCAGAACCCTAGAAAGAATCAGAGACTGTATTACTAAAAATGAAAGAAATCCTAAATGATCACAGAGATGTCAACTTATCATAGATCTTCAAAGAGAAAGAGTGCATAGAAACAAGAATATGAGACTTTGACATAGACTATGTCCTGGATAAGGAAACACGGGTGAATATTATGACAGAAAGAACTTGGGAAATTTTAGGAAATCCTGCTATGATTCATTCATTGGGAGCAATAGGATTATTTAGAGGAAAGATGATAACCCTATGTGGAAGACTTACCAAACCTCCATAAGTGCTCATGGAACTTCGACAGAGGAAGAATTTGAGGTTGTTAAATTTATTGAGAACATCGCCCGATTTATTATGTTACTAGGAAAACCATGGATTGAGAAAGATCATACCCGAAGAAAAGAGGAGGAAGCTATATAATAGAAAAAACAAGAACTAAGAGACTTCATGGCTAAGAGAATAGCACACTTACTGGAAGAAAAATAAAACTAGTCGAAGCTACTAAGGACCAGAAATCTGGATGTCAAAGTTGAAAAAACATAAGAAGATTTTAAACACATGTATGTACAAGAGAATAGAGCACCTATCCCAGACAGAGAATAAGTATTTCCCTTGAACCCTAGTAAATACCATCACCAGCGCAGAGTTACTATGAAAAGAGGAGATAAGAATTAGAATGGAAAGAGGAATACCGAGATGCAGATCACAGGGAAGAAGGATAGAAATCTTAGAAACAAGAAAGAAAATTTAGAGAAATTACAGGAAGTTCCAGAGAATACTTCACAGAAGGAAGGTCTCTAGAATTTGAACTTTGTCAGAATATCAGAGTAGCTCAGATTGGAACTTCGCCATGGCAGAGCGATATGACCGTTGGAGACATTATAACCATTAGATTGATGTTCCCAAATGGTTAGAACAACAATTATGATCAGAAATCTCGTCATCGGACCATTGGGACTGCATCATAAAGGACAAAACTACATTAATGAAGGCCTTCTGTCCATTGGAGGGATCTATTACATCATTGTCTACTTACTTCATCAACTGTTGTGTCAAGAACACTTTTGCGGATTGTATCTGAGCCAACAAGAGAACTCATTGTTACTATGTTGTGCTTACTGAGACTTCGCTACCTAATATATTGCATTGAGAATTTGTTCATCGACTTGAGTTATCTGATCTCGAGCGTGCATGTCAGACAAACTCAACGTCGTAGAAAAGTATGTCAAATAAGTTCTAATTGAACTTATGGATGAGAAGGTGATGTCCATCGGAATTCAAGCTTCATCGACAAGAGGAGTGAAAGCCTCCCCGTCGACTCCTCATGGATCTGGACCATCCCAAGCTGCAACCGAGAAAATAACCAAGCATCGATATGACTTGGCAAATGTGAAGTTAATCCCATCCATCCTTCCTGACTACATCCCACCTCTGGCTGGTGCAGTGAATCATGACAGTGTCCCTAGGGACTTTAAATACACCTTGGTTACTACATACTTCTCGAAGGGGATACACATGGGCAAGCCTCAGCCGGATAATAGCATGACACTAAATATCAACGACATTAACCTAGGGTATCACAAGAAGTTTATCATGATCGCACCTCACAGGTATTTACCTAGAATGAAGGGGAAGAAGTTGAGGATAATCACCCAACCATGGACTATGGACCTCACGCAGTCCACTATTCTAAACGTCATGAAAATACCCCACTTTGGAAGGCACCAGGAGGTTAACGCGTGCATTAATATCCTGTTGTTGAGCTTCCATGGCGCTACCTATGGCTATACAAACGCATCACTGTCGATCCGGCGCTGATCCATCGGATCACCGGATTGAGCATGCAGGGACTAGACCCACAATAATTTTACCCAAGGAAAGTTGCAGACCACGCCCTGACACAGAAGATTAAAGATACATACGATGATGTGGAGAAGGGGAAGCGATACTACAAGTTATCCTCCATCCAAAATGGCACAGTGCACCTTGTTTTCCATTTGATTGTTGGTAAGCTAGTCTGGAAGAACAAACCCACGCAGGTCACAGGGTTTGTTGTTGACCTCACAGGGAAATGCATGGAGGGGCTACAAATGATTTGGGTAAAGTACTTAGTGAACCAGTTAGACCAAGACTATTGCAAAGCTCAGGATCAGGGATATGATTTCCATTTTAGTTGGTTGTTGATCCTCATCGCGTTCATAGCTTGCAAGATAACGAAAGGTGCGACCTTCCTTGAACTAGAGCCATCTAAACCCTTAGCCGCGAATTTCACTTCGCTCTGGTATTCGAGCAATATGGGAAAAAAAGGTAGTCAAACACGATGTTCCACACCTACTACCTACAATTAAAGAGGGATATTGAGGTTGTCCCTCATATAATGCCAAACACCCTGCACAGGTTCAGGCCATTTGTGAAGTTCCACACAGGCAAACATTTTATCTACATCACTGCGCGCGGAGATGAACACAAAGAAGTACTACAGATTTATTACAAACTCACAGAGGAGGATATAGAAGAAATAACTAAGGAATGGCCTACATAACTTCTTATCCCTATTGACCCCGCAGAACTGTTCGATCCCAAACTAATCGGAAGCCTGGTGGTCACTCGTGAAGGGCATGATACACCTGGAACTAGCAGAAGGAAGAAGACAAAAGTGGTCCAGCAGTTGAGTAGTGCATCAAAAGAAACTGCTTCAGAATCACCTAGAGAAGGAGGTGATGATGAAGTATATAAAGAAGAGAACAATGGAAAAGAAGATCAACAGAAGCAAGGCGAAGTAACACCGCCAAAAAATACCCCTGATGATGCAGATTCGTTTAACAAAAGAAAGGTTTCTCCCACGAAACCCACATCAAGGAAGAAGTCAAAAGATAGTAAGACCAAGCTGCAAACTGTTCTCATGCTTGATGACTTCGACTTCATCATTGTAGCTGTATCAAACGCCTTGAAATATATTTTGCAGAGAAATGAAGTTAAGCAAGAGACCATGTATGAAAAAATTGAAGTAGAACTCTAAGGGGTATAGCAAGCCCTTCACTCCAGTCGCATAGTCTACACTGCTCCCCCACAATCAGAAGAAATAGAGTTGGGAGATGATCCTACCCAACTCCACAGACTAGTCGATGCGACTGAAGATCGCCTTCGTAGCACACAGGAAGAAATAGAACAAACCATAGTGGCCCTGAAGTAAGCACAAGAGAAAGTGATAGAGCAATGTCAAGTTGTGCAGCAGGAGAAGGACGACCTCCAAACAAAGTTCAAAGAGGAGAAAGAATAGACCCGACATGAGAAATAACAACTTCTCACGGAGCAGGTTGGAGTAAAATAAGCATTCAGTAGAGCATATTTCTCTATGACGGGCTTAGAGAAAAAGGAGGAAGACCCAGTGGAGCATCAAGTAGTGCATCTTGTTGAATGCATCCACCAGCTTCAACAAAGAATAGAAGATCTAGAGCTACAAATAGTAACAACTACTCCACAGGACATGCGAGACCAAAGAGAAGCCATTGCCCAGAGCACAGTTCAGAGGATCGGAGCATTAGATTTGGAATGTAAACAGCTTAGCAGTAGAAGTGCGTAGACTTATGAGGGACTTATTGAAGACCCTGAACTGAAGACACCGGAGTCACATCTCCAGGAGGCAAAGTAGCTAGCGAAAATAGTACAGGTGCAATTGAAGCTCTTGTCAATAGTTGAAAGAATGAAAATATCCTAGGAACAATGCACTTCTTAGCAGCAGGTCCACACCATACAGAGAAAAGTCATGGAAGTGAATAAGAGTCTCCAACCAATCCAGGACGAAGATTGACAATTGTTTGAGGATATTGAAGGCCGAGGAGTAGAGCTAGAAAAAGTAGTCACTTCAGCAGAACAGTTCTTAGAGGGACCTGTGAATGAGGTAGTTATTCAAGAGTTCACCGAGAACGAGGCCTTGGTGAAGCAACAACTCGAGCTAGGATCGAGGATTTTGAGGCAGAGCTTCCCAGATCAGAGTGACTCAGGATGAGTCACAGGTGAGTGTTTGGGGCCTATTGTCCCTTGACCAAGTTTTGGATATCCTTGGTCAGGTTTGACCTATTTTTGGACTTCGATAGGGTGTTGAAGGTGGAGCGCAAATCGAAGCGGAGATTGCGGGATATTGGCCCCTTTTAGGGTGTTTTTGGGATTAGGGTTTATGTACTAGGTATGGGGATGTTGTCCCATGGGTTTACCCATGTTTAAGCCCATTTTTTAATGTATAAATAGATGTTTAGGCAATGTAAGAGGAGATAATATAGACATTTGTGTGATGTTGTGTTAAGTGCGGTGTTGGTGCAATTATTTTCATAATATATTACCAAACATAAATTATCAACCGATATTCGTAATCAATAGAGTTGATGCACTATACGTGCCGATAACATATAGGCTCCTATGTCTGTTTAGTATATCTTAGATAAGAAAACCATCAATAACAAAATACTATGTTTTCAAAGATAACACTCTTCACACAATTCATAAATTAGAAAGAAAAACTTGCAATCATGGACTCAAAAGATTTTTCTCAGATAATGCCTTGTCCATTTACAAACTCATGAAGTGGAAAGATGGACTTTGAATCTATTATATGTAGCTACTATACTTAACAACAACTAACAAGAAAATCTGAGCACACTTCAACAATAACAAAAGACAAAGCTCATAATAAAACTCTCAAGAAAACACTCAATTGAAAAGGCTCTTTCTCACATAACAGATCTGTTCATTATAGGCTTGTGAAATGAAGAGATGAAATCAGATATTGTTCCCTGTAGCAATTGAAAACAATAATCAACAATTCACTCTTAAACAAAAAGCAATCATAACTCAATTCTATTCAATCAAACCTGTGTAGTACAAAAAATAGTCAATGTAATTGAGAGGCTTCATTAAATGGTGTATGAAAGTGAGAGATGAAGTCTGATCTCATTTCTTGTAACAAATCACTTCAAACTTGCAATAAATTCTTATCTAATTCTGAACACTCTTCAAAATCAATTGATGCATCACAAACAAAAATTTAATACAATCTTGCAATTCTGGAAATTACTTCGTTTCTACACAGGAAACATAATTTTTAATTATATGTTCCATTTGATGGCTTATGTAATGCGAATGATGGACTCCCAACTGTTCCTGTTATGCCACACTTTGATATCAATTCTAATAGTGAAATAAAAAATGAAATCAAAACAACAAGTACAGAAAATAGAAATCTATGCTATTAATTTAGAATGAGCTTGCCAAGATGGATCGGTGGCCCTTGCCGATGCCAACGTGGAATATTTTAGATCAGAAGATGTTAGATTCTAAGAGACACACAATATCCTTGAATTCAAACTTCCATTGATCTTCAGCAAATGAATTTACAAAAAGAGTTGGTTTAGAAATCCAATTTGCAACATAGTAATTCCTCTCCTTTGGCTTAGAGTCATCACTCAATTTATATGATTTTTACATTACAAATTTGGATCTAGACAATCCATCCAAATAAAAACCATTTTCCATCAATGGAGGTCATGTATAACCAATTAGCTAATCAAGGAAATGCATTTCCCACAAATCTGTCCATGATCTTTTGAATTTTTGGAAAATTGGCAAAGATTTAGGATGACTCGTTCCCCTTGAGATGGAGGTCCATACTTATGAGATCTTGAGATTATGGCACACATGTCCAAATGAAAACACCACTCTAGAAAATACCCATCTCCCCAAATTTTGAGATTCATCATCATATTCCCGAAAATCAAGGGGAAAATCCAGTACCGGAATGTTGGTGCCAAAATCCTATAGGTAACTGTTTAGTACCGGAATACACACATTCACACTGGTACCGGAATAGCACAGGATGGTACCGGAATAGCACAGGGCAGTACCGAATCAATTTTATGTGGTTTTTTTGGTACCGAATCAATGTTGCTTCAGATCAAATGATTAGGATCATGTAAAATCAACTATTTTAATCGAATTAACTCGAGAAAATCAAAAAAAGCATGCCTTAACCATAAGTTACCTCTCTATGCACATGAACAAGGTCATTAAGTGTATCTATGGAGGTAACGATCAAGTTTATACTCATAACATAGGTAAAATAGGCTCGGATAGGGGGTAATAGAGGTTATTGGAAGTGTCAAAATGGAGACTCAACATGCGGGTAATAGTTGTGAATGCTTTGTGCATACTGTGTGAGGCTTGCAAGGCTAAGTGCAAGTGACTGTAAGAGTTTGTGTAAAGGATTTGTGTTGTAACCTAGTTCGTGGAAGGAGGATATGGTAGAGTACACACAGATCTCCTGTCCTATGTGGAGTAGGACCTCGTGGCTCTGTGCATGTAGAAGATTGACAAAAGACAATAAAGAGAAGAAGATTTGGTGGACGTAGCCCCAGGCTGGGGGTGAACCACGTATACCCTGTGTTGTGGTTGTTTTGTGCATCATGGTTGTTTTATGTTTCATATGATTAATGCTTAGTGCAATGATGTATTCTTGGATGAATATGATAGCTTAGTGCCTAATGATGTGAATAAGATTCTAGATCTGATCTATGTTGATGTGCTTAGTGCTTGAATGTCTTGAATCTTGTTGAATACTACATTGTGTTGTAATTAGGGTTTATCTGCACTGTAGACAAAGGATAAGTACTAATGAATGACAACCATTAAGTGCTATGTTAAGGTGTTGTAATCACATATTTGTGTCCCAGCTAGGTTGTAGACATCTGAGTCCTACAACCACCCCCGCCTCTACCTCGGGTGAGACTTCATCTGCTTCGCAGGTGTTGCCAAAAGGGCTGGTAGCTAGGGTTTTGTTGGTGTGTTGTTGAAGCGTTGAACCCTGGGTCTGCCCCTGTGCCAACACTACTTTTCACACTTTCATAGGTTAACTAAATTAACAGAATAAGTTATATGTAGGTCAATTAATTATTCATAAACATGTATAACACAAATTGTATGAAGTAGATAAAATATTATTCTTTTATTTATTTAAATTGAATGAATACAAATAAAATCAATCCTTTAATATCTTCAACTTCAACTAAATATGAGAGATCCAACTCTTTGATACAAGACCCAACGTGTAGTTCTCATATCCAACTGAGAAATGAGGAATCCAATCCTCATAACAAGACCCAACTTGTTGATCTCAGATCCAACTGATATGTGAGGAATCTAATCCTCATGACAAGACTCATCTTGTAAACAGACACCAACCTGATAGAATGAACTTTCATTCAATCCAATATATATATATATATATATATATATATATATATATATATATATATGTCCACAAAGACACATTTTTTCCCTTTGTATTTGTTTTCTTATATAGTCCTCCAAGAGGTGCCACTTTGAAACAATGTGTCCTTTTGGAATGAAACATTTCACCCCTTAATTTAATTGACACAAATGGTAACTTTTAATAATTGATTTTCGTACACCAAATTAGACAACTATTTTTGTATGAATATTTTGGAGCGAGGGAAATGAATTTTAAAATTATACAACATGGGTTTTGTGAAACAAATGCTTAATTAGACAACACGAGGAAAATTTACCCATAAAATATTTGAGGTCGTCGTTATAGGAGGTTCTTTGAAATCGACTTGCCCATATTTTCCTTTCATCATTGGATTCCAGATCGACTTCAGTACATTTTACCTTTTCATAAATGTCTAAATCGACCTCTATATATTTCCTTTATTGATGACTAGTTAAACTCAACTTGTAAATATTTTAGTTGATGGTGGATATTAAAATAAGATCCCTTCCAACTTCTAGTCACTAAAGATTCGAATTGGTCTCACCCTTTCTTGTAAATAGACACCAACCTGATAGAATGAACTTTCATTCAATATATATATATATATATATATATATATATATATATATATATATATATATATATCCACCAAGACACATTTCTTCCCTTTGTATTTGTTTTCTTATATAGTCCTCCAAGAGGTGCCACTTTGAAACAATGTGTCCTTTTGGAATGAAACATTTCACCCCTTAATTTAATTGACACAAATGGTAACTTTTAATAATTGATTTTCGTACACCAAATTAGACAACTATTTTTGTATGAATATTTTGGAGCGAGGGAAATGAATTTTAAAATTCTACGACATGGGTTTTGTGAAACAAATGCTTAATTAGACAACACGAGGAAAATTTACCCATAAAATATTTGAGGTTGTCGTTATAGGAGGTTCTTTGAAATCGACTTGCCCATATTTTCCTTTCATCATCGGATTCCAGATCGACTTCAGTACATTTTACCTTTTCATAAATGTCTAAATCGACCTCTATATATTTCCTTTATTGATGACTAGTTAAACTCAACTTGTAAATATTTTAGTTGATGGTGGATATTAAAATAAGATCCCTTCCAACTTCTAGTCACTAAAGATTTGAATTGGTCTCACCCTTTTTCATATTTCCTTCTTTATTCGACTGACAAACATCTTTTGGTCGACTCAAATTTGACTTGAGTAATTCGATTATGGTTGACCCAACTTGCTTCATCCTCGACTCGACTTGATTTAAGTTTACTTCAAATTCGATGTTTGGGGAAATTTAGTTTACTTCTTTCTTGGACCGACTCAACTTAGAAGAAAATGACTTGAGTAATTTGAATTTGGTCGTCCTGACTTCCTTTGTCCGACTTGTATTTCCTGACTCAATTTTATTTAACTTCTAACTTCAAGGTGATTTACTTCACTTCTACTTGGACTGAATCGACTTAGAAGAAAACTAACTTTTGTAATTCAACTTTGGTCATCTCGACTTGTTTCAGTCAACTTGTATTTCTTGACTCAATTTTCCTTCGACTTCAACCTTTGGGGTAATTTACTTCACTTCTAATTGGACCGACTTGACTTAGAGGAGAATCAACTTGAGTAATTCAATTTTATATTGACTCGACTTGCTTCGATTTCAACTTCGACTTCAGATTCAATCTTTGACTTCAACTTCTTCTACTTATTTGACTTCGACCTTTGACTTCTTCGACCTCTTCGATTTCAACCTTCGATCTCTTTGACTTCAACCTTCAACTTTTTCAACTTCGACTTATTCAACTTCTTGTTGAGTTTTTTATACCAGACTTCTTGATATCTACTACATTTTTTTTACTTTGACCTTCGACTTTTTAAATTTCAACTTCTTGATAAGATGTTTATACTAGACTTCTTGATATCTACTGCATTTTCTTGAAACACTCGAATTTTATCCTTTCTCCTTGCATTTAGTTAGTCGACTTCACCCATTTAATTGTTTCGACTTGACTTAAGGTTTGACTCGTCGTGACAATTGTTTCCGACTTGACTTAAGGTTTGACTCGTCGTGACAATTGTTTCCGACTTGACTTAAGGATTGACTGGTCGAGAATTTTCTTGTTGAGAATTTTGTATCAGACTTCTTAACTTTGTGACTTGTATGGATCCATATTGTATTCTCCATTTACCCTTTTTTTGTCTAGATAGATTCTTCTTTTGTGCATGGATGTTAATAACACATTCCACCATAGAACATATTTCCACTAGGATGAGTGCATCAAGTTCATACAATATATTTAGTCAATATTATCCTTATATTAACATTATTTACAATATTGACAATGCTTGACATTCAAGTCAACTTCATAACATTATGTCCAATATTGACAATGTTTTTCAAACCAATCAATCAATGATACTTCACCTAACTATTAAGGTTGACATCAATGACAACCAAATTTCCAACAATCTCCCCCTTTATTATTGATCATAACCATAGTAAAACAACCTTACTCCCCTTGTGAATGTATTATGTATTTTGAGTCCTCTTAGTTGCATATGTTTTACTCTTTATCTCTCCCCCTTTGACAACAATGACAGAGGGGATATTTATTTTCTCTTTCCCTGAGAGGATGCTCCCCCTGAGGTGATGTTTCCCCTATTTTTGTGCTATTTGTTTTTGGACTTTCTTTTACTAATTATCTCTCCCTCATAATCCTTTGATTCATGATACTTAGGCTATAATCCTCTTCAAACCAAGTTGATTCACTCCATATTATTAATCATTTTTTCCCTTCCTTCTTTAAAGAGTGTGCCACGATTTATACAAATGTTGTTCAAGAACTACCTATACTTCCTTCTAGACTACTTCCAATTTCTTCATGATGATAGTCCTCTATTTACTCATTTGTAACCCAAGAGCCTCTTCATATTTTCTTAATTAGAAGTAAATTTGATATCCATGTTATTGTCTTGAAGCTCCTCAAACCATGATCTTTGCTTAGTAACATATTGTTGTTTGGTAATTTATCTTCATAAGTTTTTTAGTCTTTTGGAAATAACTCATTGGGTTTAGATCATACCATACTTTAGTAGTATCTTGTAGAACTTACTACAAATCATTTTGTACATTGCTTTTACAAAATCCTTCCTCCTTCCTTTTATTCATATTTTTTGTTGAGGGGAAATTTAGTAGTTCATGAAAATAAAATTTGAAAACTTCCAAGATTTCCATTGCTCAATTATTTTGGTTGATATGGTATTGAAGATTCATCATTATCATCATTGTTCTATGTAACTAAAACTTCTTCATTTTTTTCCTTGGGATTTTTTGTTTGCATTTTTCTTTCATTGGTTAATGTACTATTGATTTCCAGGATATCATCAAGATCTATAGTTGTGTCATATTCTTATTTAGGAATTCTTCTTTCTTGAGCTTGATCCAATTTATATGCAAAACACTATTTTTCACATTCCTTAATAGGAGTTTCACTCATCATTCCTTTATTATCAACCTCATCAATTTTAGGTGTAATGTCTTCATTCACTTGAAGCTTTGTATACTCTGAATATTAGTAGCTTTGTTCTGATTTCTTTCTCCAAATCTTTCCATGAGGTACTATGCTTGTTGGACCTTTCCTTTCTAAATTTTTCCTATGAGATTTTTCATTTCCTCTTATCTTCCAAACTTCATTAGTTTTTCTTCCTGAATTGTATGGAGTATTCTTCATGGGTAGACTTCTTGATTTTCTGCAACTTTGGGATTTGTGGCCAAACTTACCATAGTTGTAGCATTTCATTGTATGACAAAACTTTGTTGTGTTCCCAACATAACTGCATCTCCAACATCTCATTAAGTTATTGGATATTTCTGAATTTCTCTTCTCAATACTCTTTCATTCCACTTCTTTATGACCAAAGGTATGACAGGAAAAGAAATAACCATTGAAGGTGTTTTCATACTTGAGTCTATTTTGACATGAGAAGTCTTCCTTTTGATATGTTTCTTGTTTTTTACTTCTATAGATTCATCCCTTAACAAAGTTCATGGTTTGCATTTGGTTTGTGACTGTACCTTTTTCCTTTGAGGAGGATGATCCTTTAACATGTTTGTGAATGATGCTCCATTTTCCACCTTCTTCTTTCTTATTGTATCCAAGAAAGATTTTTTCATGAGTTGGTCTTTGATCGTTCCATATCCTATCTAGGATAACTAAGCTATTTTGGAATTTGAAAGTTGCTTTTGTATTTTCATTCATCTTTTTTATTTTGATAACTTGTAATTCCAACATGTGACATGTTTCTTCCTTTTTAGTCAACTGGATCTTCAAGGCTTCTTCTATTTCCTTAGCTTCTTCAAGTTGAGTCTTTAAATGAAGACTATTTATTATGTCTCATATAATATGTATGTGCATTTATTAATTTTTTCATATGTCTTCAACTCTTCTATTTATTTTTTTAGATCAACAACTTCATTCTTCAATATTTTGATTTCTTCCTTGTTCTCTAACTGAATCCTTTTGAGGTTGATGACTTCCAATTCCAACGTGTGGCATGATTCTTCCTTTTTATTCAACTGTCTCTTTAGGGTTTCTTCAATTTCTTTAGCTTCCTCAAGTTGAGGCTTTAGAGTGTTGACCAATTCTTTTGTCTCTTCTAATTCTTCTGTTCATTTATTGAGTTTGTCATATGTATTCAATTTGTTCATTTCTTTTGTTATATTAACAACTTCATTCTTCAATCTTTTGATCTCTTCTTCTTTGTATTCTAGAAGATTTTTTTGTTCATGCTCTTCATGGTTGTTAGATTGATCTAATTGTTGTAATAACAATATATATTTATTTTGAAGTTTTGCCAACTTTTATAAAGTGCACATAACTGTGTATTCAAGCTGGTCAAGAACATCCTTAGTAACTTCAATATATAGACCATTTATGGGTTCCATACTAATCTCTTCAAATGTAGCTACAACATCAATCTTAAAATATAATAGTTTTTCTTTAGTGAATACCGAGGTATTCATCAATTCCTTGATGTAGTATTCATCTCTATTGATGACTGGGGTTTGCATCAATTCTTTGATGGAATTTTCATCTTCTGTTTTTTTTTCTTTATTCTGATTAGAATTCTTTTTATCTATATTTTTTCTTCAATCTGATTGGATTTCTCCATTTCTGAGTTTTGTTCTTTAATTTGATTGGATTTCTCTGTTTCTTTTTTTTTGTTCTTTTTTTTATAAGAATTCTCTAGCTAGATCCATAGTACTTTAGGAGAGATGAAGTGTCCCATATTTTCTTTGACTTGGTCTGATAGACCATTCTGGATTTCCTTTAATGCTATTGAATTATTTTTCTTTGCTTCTTTTGCATATTTGGATTTGTTTTTTGAAGTAGTTAAATACCAAGGCTTACATACTACTGAATCCAAAATTCCAGATCCTCTTGACTTCAGATAGATTTCCATTATTTCCCTCCATGAAGAGTAGTTTGTTTCATCAAATAAGGGAAATTAATTTGTGGAGAGAGCCATTTGTCCACCCATTTGTGTGTTTAGGAGGATCTTCCTTCTAGTGATTAGACAATTTTTCTTGAAGAAAACCCACTCTGATACCAATTGTTGAAACACACATTGGCACTAAGAGGCCGGGGGTGAATCAATGTCTGAATTTTTTTGCTACTTTTCACACTTTCATAGATTAACTAAATTAATTGAATAAAATATATGCAGTTCAATTAATTATTCATAAACATGTAGAAAACAAACTGTATGAAGTAGATAAAATATTATTCTTTTATTTATTTAACTTGAATGAATACAAATAAAATCAATCCTTTAATATCTTCAACTTCAATTGAATATCAGAGATCCAACTCTATGATACAAGACCCATCTTGTAGTTCATATTCAACTAAGAAATGAGGAATCCAAACCTCATAATGAGACCCAGCTTGTTAATCTCATATCCAACTGAGATGTGAGGAATCCAATCCTCATGACAAGACTCAACTTGTAAACAAGCACCAACCTGATAGAATGAACTTTTGTTCAATCCATTATATATATATATATATATATATATATATATATATATATATCCACCAAGACACCCTTCTTCCCTTTGTATTCCTTTGCTTATATAGTCCTCCAAGGGGTGCCACTTTGAAACAATGTGTCCTTTTGGAATGAAACATAACACCCCTTGATTTAATTAACACAAATGGTAAATTTTACTAATTGATTTTCGTACACCAAATTAGACATCTATTTTCGTATGAATATTATCGAGCGATAGAAATGAATTTTAAAATTCTACGACATGCGTTTTGTGTGGAAGATGTGTAATTTTCCAAAAATCCATGCGAGGTGGCTAGTAAAGGCGGTTCTTTGAAATCATCTTGCCCAGATTTTACTTTCATCGTCGTATTCCAGATCGACTTTAGTATATTTTACCTTTTCATAAATGTCTAAATCGACCTCTATATATTTCCTTTGTTGGTAACTAGTTAAACTCAACCTATAAACATTTTACTTGATGGTGGATATTAAAATCGGCTCCCTTGCAACTACAAGTCACTAAAGATTCGACTTGGTCTCACCCTTTTCTGTATTATCTTCCTTATTCAACCAACAAACATATTTTGGTCAACTCAACTAAAATAAATTTGACTTGAGTAATTTGATTATGGTCAACCCAACTTGCTTTAGCCTCGACCCAACTTGATTTAAGTTTACTTAAACTTTGACCTTTGGGGCAATTTAGTTTACTTCTTTCTTGGACCGACTCGACTTAGAAGAAAATGGCTTGAGTAATTCAACATTGGTCATCCCGAGTTGCTTTGGCCGACTTGATTTACTTTACTTCTACTTGGACTAACTTGACTTAGAAGAAAACTGACTTGTGTAATTCGGCTTTGGTCATCTTGACTTGTTTCGGCCAAATTGTATTTCCTGACTCAATTTTCCTTCAACTTCGACCTTCAGGGTTATTTACTTCACTTCTACTCAAACCGACTCGACTTAGAGGAGAATCAACTTGAGTAATTTGATTTTATATCGACCCGAATTCCTTCAGTTTTAACTTTGATCTTCGACTTCTTTGAATTCAACTTCTTCTACTTATCCTACTTTGACCTTTGACTTCTTCGACCTCTTCAATTTTGACCTTCAATCTCTTTGACTTCAACCTTCAACTTTTTCAAGTTTGACTTCTTCAACTTCTTGTTGAGATGTTTATACAAGACTTCTTGATATCTACTGCATTTTGTTTGACTTCGACCTTCGACTTCGACCTTTTCAAAAATCTCTAAATCGACCTCTATATATTTCCTTTGTTGGTGACTAGTTAAACTCAACTTGTAAACATTTTACTTGATGGTGGATATTAAAATAATCTCCCTTGCAACTTCTAGTCAGTAAAGATTCAACTTGGTCTCACCATGTTTCGTATTTTCTTCCTTATTCAACCAAAAAACATCTTTTGGTCCACTCAACTAAAATAAATTTGATTCTGGTCGACCTTAATTGCTTCAGCCTCGACCCAACTTGATTTAAGTTTACTTCGACTTCGTCCTTTGGGAAATTTAGTTTACTTATTTCTTAGACCGACTCGACTTAGAATAAAATGGCTTGAGTAATTCAACTTTGGTCATCCCGAATTGCTTTGGCCAACTTTTATTTCCCAAATCAATTTTATTTAACTTCGACCTTCGAGGTTATTTACTTAACTTTTACTTTGACTGACTCGACTTAGAAGAAAACCAACTTGGGTAATTCAACTTGTTTCAACTGACTTGTATTTACCGAATTAATTTTCCTTCAACTTCAACCTTCGGGGTAATTTACTTCACTTCTACTCGGATCGAATCAACTTAGAGGAGAAACGAATTGATTAATTTGATTTTAGATCGACCCGAATTGCTTCGGTTTCAACTTCGATCTTCGACTTCTTTGACTTCAACTTCTTCTACTTATCCTACTTTTACCTTTGACTTCTTCGACCTCTTCAATTTCAACCTTCAACTTTTTCAACTTCGACTTCTTCAACTTCTTGTTGAGAATTTTATACAAGACTTCTTGATATCTACTGCATTTTGTTTGACTTCGACCTTCGAAGTTTTCAATTTTAATTTCTTGTTGAGATGTTTATACCAAACTTATTGAATATAATGAAGAACCTTCAAGACACCTTTTTTGTTACTTGATCTGTTAGATATCTACTTCTATGGCATTCGGGGAATTTTGTTTTAAATTCATATTGTTTATAAAATATAATATTGTTGAAACACACACTAACACTGAGAGGGGGGGTTGAATCAATGTGTAGAACTTTTGGCTACTTTTCACACTTTCATAGGTTAACTAAATCAACTAAATAAGTTATATGCAGCTCAATTAATTATTCATAAACATGTATAACACAAATTGTATGAATTAGATAAAATATTATTCTTTTATTTATTTAACTTGAATGAATACAAATAAAATCAATACTTTAATATCTTCAACTTCAACTGAATATGAGAGATCCAACTCTTTGATACAAGACCCAATGTGTAGTTCTCATATCCAAATGAGAAATGAGGAATCCAACCCTCATAACAATACCTAGCTTATTGATCTCAGATCCAACTGAGATGTGAGGAATCCAATCCTCATGACAAGACTCATCTTGTAAACAGGAACCAACCTGATAGAATGAACTTTCATTCAATCCATTATATATACACACACACCTTATTCAATTTGTATTCATTTTCTTATATAGTCCTCCAAGGGGTGCCACTTTGAAACAATGTGTCCTTTTGGAATGAAACATTTCACCCCTTCATTTAATTGACACAAATGGTAACTTGTACTAATTTATTTTCGTACACCAAATTAGAAAAATATTTTTGTATGAATATTTTGGATCAAGGGAAATGAACTTTAAAATTCTACAACATGGGTTTCATGCAAAACATGCTTAATTAGACCACAAGAGGAAACTTTCCCCATTAAATATGCGAGGTGGTCGGTACAGGTGGTTCTTTGAAATCAACTTGCCCATATTTTCCTTTCATCGTCGAATGCCGGATCGACTTCAGTACATTTTACCTTTTCATAAATGTCTAAATCGACCTCTATATATTTCCTTTATTGGTGACTAGTTAAACTCAACTTGTAAATATTTTAGTTGATGGTGGATATTAAAATCATCTCCCTTTCAACTGCTATTCACTAAAGATTTGACTTGGTCTCACCCTTTTTCATATTTCCTTCTTTATTCGACTGACAAACATCTTTTGGTCGACTCAACTAGAATAAATTTGACTTGAGTCATTCCATTATGGTTGACCCAACTTGCTTCAGCCTCGACTCGCCTTGATTTAATTTTACTTTGAATTCAACTTTTGGGGAAATTTAGTTTACTTCTTTCTTAGACTGACTCAACTTAGAAGAAAACAACTAGAATAATTCGAATTTGGTCATCCCGACTTGCTTTGGCCAACTTGTATTTCCCGACTCAATTTTCTTTAACCTCCACCTTCAAGGTGATTTACATCACTTCTACTTGGACCAACTCGACTTAGAAGAAAACCGAATTGTGTAATTTGACTTTGGTCATCTCGACTTGTTTCGGTCGACTTGTATTTCCTGACTCAATTTTCCTTCGACTTCAACCTTTGGGGTAATTTACTTCACTTCTACTCAGACCGACTTGACTTAGAGGAGAATCAACTTGAGTAATTCAATTTTAGATCGATCTGACTTGCTTCGGTTTCAACTTCGACTTCAACTTCGATCTTTGACATCAACTTCTTCTACTTATCTTACTTCGACCTTTGAATTCTTTGACCTCTTCGATTTCGACCTTCGATCTCTTTGACTTCAACCTTTGAATTTTTCAACTTTGACTTCTTCAACTTCTTGTTGAGTTGTTTATATTAGACTTCTTGATATCTACTGCATTTTTTTTACTTTGACCTTTGACTTTTTCAATTTCAACTTCTTGATAAGATGTTTATACTAGACTTCTTGATATCTACTGCATTTTATTGAAAAACTCGACTTTTATCCTTTCTCCTTTCATTAAGTTAGTCGACTTGACCCATTTAATTGTTTTGACTCGAGTAAAGGTTTGATTGGTCGAGACAATTTTTTTTTACTCGACTTAAGGCTTGACTGGTCGAGACTTTTCTTGCTGAGACTTTTGTACCAGACTTCTTGACTCTGTAACTTGTATGGATCCATATTGGATTCTCCATTTACCCTTTTTTTGTCTAGACAATTTTTTCTTTTGTGCATGGATGTTAATAACACATTCCACCATAGACCATATTTCCACCAGGATGAGTGCATCAAGTTCATACAATATATTTAGTCAATATTATCTTTCTATTAACATTATGTCAAATATTGACAATGCTTGACTGTAACGTCCTCCCTCGTTACGAAAACTACTCTGTAACAGGTGCAAAGTTTTTTATTTTTTTTTGTTTTAAAAGTGTGTGCGCGCATGTAGAAGGGAACAGACACGCTGGACTATACATCGCCACCCGACGACTAACAAGACACAAGAAAGACGAACACAACAAGACGACATACAATGTACACCAATAACCACAAGCAATAAACGTCCATAGACATAAGGCGCACGATAGGTAACCGCAAGTGTTTAACGACACACTGGGTTATGCACAGTATGAACACAGAAGGAAGAATCCATAGTAGTAGATTTTACTATTTCTGCACAGGAAAGCAAGGCGTTTAATCTTAGTTCTCTGCTCCGGAGAGAGAGAATGTCAGATAGGCTCCTGGCCGACTGCTCAGGCAGAAACTAGTAATCTCTGTCAGGTGTGTCGCAAGAGTGGAAACCCTGCCTTTAAAGGGCCCGAGACTCTTGATACGGCACTAGATTCCTTACACAGAAAAAATAATCACACACCCACCCTTACACACTAGGCTACGTGGAGGTGTCTACATCCCACCCGTCACAACAGTCCAACACATGGAAGGGTTATCGACCAAGTACAACTTTAGCTGCCCTCAACAACAATCCCTTATTTACTAACTCAGAATAATCTATGTGCTTAATCAAGGTTAATACATCATATGTGTTTATTAATAACAATAAGGATTACCATAACATCGCCATGAATTATTAAGCACCTTACATTATATCACGTATCCAGGCCATGATTTACAATTTCAATACCTATTATATGCTACAACCATAAATTTTTGACGACCTTACCTGATAAAAACATTTCAATTAATCGTGAGGAGCTCACAATTCGATGATCATAAATTTCAATAATAATGCAATACTAACAGCGAACATTCCTTTCTATAAGTTGTCTACGCTACCCTACACTCTATAATATGATGCAAACAATGCTCTTACATATTTCAGAATCAATATGAAACCATAATGCTACCTTTACATATCACCTTAACGTTATAATTTACGGTCTCCATACATACTGATTACCGTGTCCATTTACATTATTCATAACATTATAATTTTGGTAACCTTTCCACCCAAATGACAACACCCTTCCCTATTGTCAAAATATAAAAATAACATCATATTTTTAATTAACATCATATTTAAAAATAACAATAAACATCATAGTTAAAAATGACCATATATAACAATAACACTATTTAATATGACAATGTTTAAAATACCAATATTTTTAAAAGCACATATATAAAAATAACAATAATTAAAAATGCTAATATCTAAAAATGACAACATTTTAAAAGACAATATAAATATAACATCATATGTATAATATCGATGATACTAAATTTACAATAATGCTACCCCATAGTAACGACAACCTGGCATTTATCGTAACATTACATGACCTTATCCCTTTACGATATGAAATGCGAAGTTTATAAGGAAAAATACATCGTTAAAGCTAAAATTAATACAAGCGCTTCCAAACAGTATTTGGGCTTGGATACACATAACTTAAAAAGAAAATTATCGACCCTTTAATCTTCTGATAAACTTACAGAAAATATTAAACTGAAATCTCTGCAATCTGCATAGGTATCTTAATTATTAGACAGGAGGGAGTAAACATCGAACCTGAATTCGGTAGAACCACCCAACGGACTTCCTTCTGAATGGGCGCTCCATGATCATAAATTCCAGAAATAGTAAGCGATAATCTGAGTGATGTCAATATTTTATTAATATTATAAATCCTATCATCGGGGAAGACTTTTGTACAAATCCAACTAATCGGTGAGGGTGACTACGACTGCATGATCGAGGTATTTAAACGCAATCTCTGAGGAGGTCTGAACATCTACTAGATAAGAGATGCCATGCGCCAGTCTCTTAAAACAGGACAAAATAGGTACACGATTTTCAATCAGAAAAAACAAAAACAAAGGTATAAGGGAAGTATTATCCCAAGGTGTGTGAGGACGAAGGATTGAGTGACCAGACGGTACGCCTAGGGGTTAACCGCATCGGTTGATGCCAAGGTGGAACTCGGTGCTGATCATCTTAGTAATCACAGCCATGCCTTAAACCTCTGCTGGCAGCCTACACAACGTTGCCTCTAAATTAACGCTAACCCACCTGCCAGCGAAGGGCCGTGAGAAAACGTGGGCGTCCAACATTTTCACTGAGTGTGACCAGGCACGTAGGACCGGGGGAAAGATCGCATTAACGTTGTGCGTTAACAGGCACACAACCAACGTTAACGTTGCACTAGGTTGCAGGGAAACACTGTGGTTCAGTGTCAGGAGTAAACCTCCCATCGCTGGGTGCCACCGATGTAACAGTAATGGGTTTTTATTCAGCAGTTAATCATGCAGTAGGTGAGGGAGGTGGGTAATCGTGGAAGAATGAATTCTTGACTCTGGTAAGGAATCCATAGATCACAGGATATGGAAAAATAAAATGCAGCAAATGAAATGATATAAACGCATGCAGAGAAGGATGGATTCGTCATTGCAACGCAGAGTTAAGACAACCAGATGACTCAGCACGCAGCCCAAGGAATTCCTTGGATTCTGATTCCCTCTTTATTTAAAAGAAAACTGAAAAGCGGGGACTCTCTCCTACTCATTAAGATAATAGAACCAAGGCATACGCAGGGATAAACATATTCGTTTAATGGTAAAAAAAAATCAGACAGTAATGCTGGTGGGGTACAAGGCATTTCGCTCGGGATGGTGTACTGGATTCGGTTGCTAAAAATAAAGACTGCAACAGGTAACCAGTAATGGCAGGTCGTGCCCATTACTGGCAACGCGTTCGGCCTGCCCCCATTCTGGAACCACTCCAGAATAGCCACCGTCCAGCCAAGCGTTTAACAGAAAAAGGAGAGAAAAAGTGTGTTGCGACAACACAATCAAGGAGGGAAGGAAACGCAGAATGGAACAATAAATTGTCACCCCATAACAATACACAATGCAGAGATACAAGCTAAAAATGCAGAGAATCACTGGAACGAGTGCCATCGCTTCCTGAGATGAGGATACATGCATTCGCTGGTGTAAGCATAGAGCTTTCTAAAATAAGGGAAAATGCATCCAACTTACAGGGACGAAGGGCAGTCTCTGGATAAGTAGGGTATAGTGCAGCTAGAGGATAGTGCTAGCAGAACCATAGATAAGTCGCACATTAGCTAAGGGATAAGGCGGTCATGAAATAATAAGGCACACGACAAGGGTTCAACCAAGCTATAATTTCAGTCATGGAACTAGTCCGCAGTATACCTATAATTACACAAGCAAATCAGAAACATACATCCTACAAAAACCTATCAGTTAGAAAAATGTGTACCTTTGCCTAATCGCTAGCTCCGTGTGTCGTCCGTGCACTCCCGCTTGCCGACCGTCAACCTCACCAGTACCTCCCAGCCAACGCTAGGGGTACTCTACTTCCCCCTTAGCCCCCCGAGCCGCAAAGGGGCCACACACAGTCCAGATAGTATACCTAGCTTCCCAGCTCGCCTCTACGGCTGAGCTACCACTCTAATCCAGCTGAGAAAATCCCAACTCCTCACAAGCAATCAGTCCAGTTTCCCATTTCGGCAGCATAACAATACCTAATAGCTCCTCCCCTTTCTTCCTTCTCTTCCCTTTCATTTATAGAGTTTTTCCCGCCAAACTTTCCCTAAATCCCCTTTTTAAATTAAGTTTTAATGAAAACATCTAAAATTTCTCCCTTGTACAAGTGTCATTCATCCCCCACTTCCCTCCAAATTTATTTTCTTTCTTTTATTAAAAGGCTCAATTCCCTAAT
>ML794312.1:563251-576735 GCA_009831015.1 Picea engelmannii
TATATATATATATATATATATATATATATATATATATATATATATATATATATATATATATCCACCAAGACACCCTTCTTCCCTTTGTATTCCTTTGCTTATATAGTCATCTAAGGGGTGCCACTTTGAAACAATGTGTCCTTTTGGAATGAAACATTGCACCCCTTCATTTAATTAACACAAATGGTAATTTTTACTAATTGATTTTTGTACACCAAATTAGACATCTATTTTCGTATGAATATTATAGAGCGATAGAAACGAATTTTAAAATTCTACAACATGGGTTTTGTGCGGAACATGCGTAATTTTCCCAAAATCCATGTGAGGTGGTCAGTATAGGAGGTTCTTTGAAATCAACTTTCCAAGATTTTCCTTTCATCGTCGGATGCCAGATAGACTTCAGTATATTTTACCTTTTCATAAATGTCTAAATCGACCTCTATATATTTCTTTTTTTCGTGACTAGTTAAACTCAACTTGTAAACATTTTACTTAATGGTGGATATTAAAATCATATCCCTTGCAACTGCTAGTCACTAAATATTTGACTTGCTCTCACCCTTTTTCATATTTTCTTCCTTATTCAACTGTCAAACATCTTTTGGTCGACTCAACTAAAAGAAATTTGACTTGAGTAATTCGATTTTGGTCGACCCAACTTTCTTCAGCCTCGACCTGACTTGATTTGAGTTTACTTTGACTTTGACCTTTGGGGAAATTTAGTATACTTATTTCTTGGATCGACTCGACTTAGAAGAAAATGACTTGAGTAATTTGAATTTGGTTGTCCCGACCTGCTTTGGCCGACTTGTATTTCCCGACTCAATTTTCTTTAACTTCGACCTTCAAGGTTATTTACTTCACTTCTACCTGGACCGACTCGACTTAGAAGAAAATTGACTTATGTAATTCGAATTTTTTCATCTCAACTTGTTTCGACCGACTTGTATTTCCCGACTCAATTTTCCTTAGACTTCAACCTTTGGGGTAATTTACTTCACTTATACTCAGATCAATTCGACTTAGAGGAGAATCAACTTGAGTAATTTTATTTTAGATTGACTCGACTTGCTTTGGTTTCAACTTCGAATCTAGCCTCAATATTCGACTTCGACTTCTTCTACTTATGTTACTTCGACCTTTGACTTATTCGACATCTTCGATTTCATCCTTCGATCTCTTTGACTTCAACCTTCAACTTTTTAAACTTCGAATTATTCAACTTCTTGTTGAGTTGTTTATACCATACTTCTTGATATCTACTGCATTGTTTTTACTTCGACCTTCAACTTTTTCAATTTCAACTTCTTGATAAGATGTTTATACTAGACTTCTTGATATCTATTGCATTTTATTGAAACACTTGATGTTTATCCTTTCTCCTTGCATTTATTTAGTTGACTTGACCCATTTAATTGTTTCTACTCGACTTAAGGTTTGATTGGTCGAGACAATTGTTTCCGACTTGACTTAAGGATTGACTGGTCGAGACTTTTCTTGCTGAGAATTTTGTACTAGACTTCTTGACTCTGTGACTTGTATGGATCCATATTGGATTATCCATTTACCCTTTTTTTGTCTAGACAATTTCTTCTTTTGTGCATGGATGTTAATAACACATTCCACCATAGACCATATTACCACTAGGATGAGTGCATCAAGTTCATACAATATATTTAGTCAATATTATCCTTCTATGAACATTATGTCCAATATTGACAATGCTTGTCATTCAAGTCACCTTCATAACATTATGTCCAATATTGACAATGCTTTTCAAACCAATCAATCAATGATACTTCACCTATCTATTAATGTTGACATCAATGGCAACCAAATTGCCAACAATCTTCGTCTTTGCTATTGATCCTAACCTTAGTAAAAAAAACTTACTCCCCTTGTGAATGTATTATGTATTTTGAGTCCTCTGAACTAAATTGTTTTTACTCTTTGTGTCTCCCCTTTTGACAAGAATGAAAAAGGGGATATTTATTTTCTCTTTCCCTGAGATGATGCACCCCCTGAGGTGATGTTTCCCCTATTTTTGTGATATTTTTTTTTGGAATTTTTTTTACTGTTTATCTCTCCCTCATAATCCTTTGATTCGAGATACTTAGGTTGTAATCCTCTTCTAACCAAGTTGATTCACTCCATATTATTAATCATGTTTTCCCTTTCTTCTTTAAAGAGTGTGCCACAATTTATACAAATGTTGTTCAAGAACTACCTTTACTTCCTTCTAGATTGCTTCCAATTTCTTCATGATTCTAGTCCTCTATTTACTCATTTGTAACCCGAGAGCCTCTTCATATTTTCTTAATTAGAAGTAGACCTGATATTCCTGTTATTGTCTTGAAGCTCCTCAAACCATGATCTTTTCTTAATAACATCTTGTTGTTTGGTAATTTATCTTCATAAGTTTTTCATTCTTTTGGAAATACCTCATTTGGTTTAGATCATACCATACTTTAGTAGTATCTTGTAGTACTTACTACAAATCATGTTGTACATTCCTTTTCCTAACTCCTCCCTCCTTCCTTGTATTCATATTTTTTGTTGAGGGGAAATTTAGTAGTTCATGAAAATAACATTGGAAAACTTCCAAGATTTTCATTGCTCAATTCTTTTGGTTGATATGCTATTGAAGATTCATCATTATCATCATTGTTTTGTGTAACGGAAACTTCTTCATTTTCTTCCTTGGTATTTTTTGTTTGCATTTTTCTTTCATTGGTTAATGTGCTCTTGATTTTTAGGATATCATCAAGATCTATAGTTGTGTCATATTCTTATTTAGTAATTATTCTTTCTTGAGCTTGATCCAATTTATATGCAAAACACTATTTTCACATTCCTTATTAGGATTTTCACTCATCATTCCTTTATTATCAACCTCATAAATTTTAGGTGTAATGTCCTCATTCACTTGAAGCTTTATCTTCTCTGAATATTTATAGCTTTGTTATGATTTCTTTCTCCAAATATTTCCATGAGGTACTATGCTTGTTGTACCTTTCCTTTCTAAATTTGTCGTATGAGATTTTTCATTTCCTCTTATCTTCCAAACTTCATTAGTTTTTCTTCCTGAATTGTATGGAGTATTCTTCATGGGTAGACTTCTTGATTTTCTGCAATTTTGGGATTTGTGGCCAAACTTACCATAGTTGTAGCATCTCATTGTATGACAAAACTTTGTTGTGTGACCAATATAATTGCATCTCCAACATCTCATTAAGTTATTGGATCTTTTTTAATTTCTCTTCTCAAGATTCTTGCATTCCACTTCTTTATGACCAAAGGTATGACAGGAAAAGAAATAACCATTGAAGGTGTTTTCATCCTTGAGTCTATTTTGACATGAGAAGTCTACCTTTTGATATGATTCTTGTTTTTTACTTCTATAACTTCATCCCTTAACAAAGTTCATGGTTTGTATTTGGTTTGTGACTGTACCTTTTTCCTTTGAGGAGGATGATCCTTTATCATGTTTGTGAATGGTGCTCCATTTTCCACCTTCTTCTTTCTTATTGTATCCAAGACTAGTTTTTTCATGAGCTGGTCTTTGACTGTTCCATATCTTATACAGGATAACTAAGCTATTTTTGAATTTGAAAGTTTCTTTTGTATTTTCATTCTTCTTTTTGAGTTTGATAACTTATAATTCCAACATGTGACATTTTTCTTCCTTTTTAGTAAACTAGATATTCAAGGCTTCTTCTATTTCCTTAGCTTCTTCAAGTTGAGTCTTTAAACTGATGACTATTTCTTCTGTCTCATCCAAGAATTTTGTGCATTTATTAGTTTTTTCATATGTCTTCAACTCTTATATTTCTTTTGTTATATCAACAACTTCATTATTCAATATTTTGATTTCTTCCACATTTTCTAACTGAATCCTTTTGAGGTTGATGACTTCCAACTCCAACATGTGGCACGGTTCTTCCTTTTTAGTCAACTGGGTCTTCGGGGTTTCTTCAATTTATTTAGCTTCCTCAAGTTGAGGCTTTAGAGTGTTGACCAATTCTTTTTCTCTTCTAATTCTTCTCTACATTTATTGAGTTTGTGATATGTCTTCAATTTTTTCATTTCTTTTGTTAGATTAACAACTTCAGTCTTCAATCTTTTGATTTCTTATTCTTTGTATTCTAGCAAAGTCTTTTGTTCATGCTCTTCATGGTTGTTAGATTCATATAATTGTTGCAATACAAACATATATTTATTTTGAAGTTTCTCCAACTCTTCTAAAGTTCACATAACTATGTATTCAAGATGGTCAAGAACATCCTTAGTAACTTCAATATATAGACCATTTCCTGGTTCCATACTAATCACTTCAAATGAATCTACAACATCAGTCTTAAAATATAATAGTTTTTCTTTAGCGAATACTGAGGTATTTATAAATTACTTGATGTAGTAGTCTTCTATATTGATGATTGGGGTTTGCATCAATTCTTTGATGGAATTGTGATCTTCTATTTTTTTTTTCTTTATTCTGATTATAATTATTTTTATCTATATTTTTTTCTTCAATCTGATTGGATTTCTCCATTTCTGAGTTTTGTTCTTTCATCCGATTAGATTTCTCTGTTTCTTTTTTTTTATAAGAATTCTCTAGCTGGAGCCATAGTACTTTAGGAGAGGTTAAGTGTCCCATCTTTTCTTTGACTTAGTCTGACAGTCCATTTTGGATTTCCTTTAATGCTATTAAATTATTTTTCTTTTCTTCTTTTGCATATTTGGATTTTTTTTTGAAGTAGTTAAATAGAAAGGCTTACATACTATTGAATCCAAAATTCTAGATCCTCTTGACTTCAGATACCTTTTCATTATTTCCCCCCATGAAGAGTAGTTTGTTCCATCAAATAGGGGAAATTCATTGTGGAGAGAGCCATGTTTCCACCCATTTGTGCATTTAGGAGGATCTTCCTTCTAGTGATTAGACGGTTTCGCTTGAAGAAAACTCATTCTGATACCAATTGTTGAAACACGCACTAACACTGAGAGGCGGGGGGTGAATCAATATCTGGAAATTTTTGCTACTTTTCACACTTTCATAAATTAACTAAATTAATTGAATAAGATATATGTAGTTCAATTAATTATTCATAAACATGTATAACACAAATTGTATGAAGTAGACAAAATATTATTCTTTTATTTATTTAACTTGAATGAATACAAATAAAATCAATCCTTTAATATCTTCAAATTCAACTGAATATGAGAGATCCAACTCTCTGATACAAGACCCATCTTGTAGTTCTCAGATTCAACTGAGAAATGAGGAATCCAACCCTCATAACGAGACCCATCTTGTAAACAGGCACCACCCTCATAGAATAAACTTTCGTTCAATCCATTATATATATATATATAACAAGACACCCTTCTTCCCTTTGTATTCCTTTGCTTATATAGTCCTCCAAGGGGTGCCACTTTGAAACAATGTGTCCTTTTGGAATGAAACATTGCACTCCTTCATTTAATTAACACAAATGGCAACTTTTACTAATTGATTTTCATACACGAAATTAGACATCTATTTTCGTATGAATATTATGGAGTGATAGAAACGAATTTTAAAATTCTATGACATGGGTTTTGTGTGGAACATACGTAATTTTCCCAAATTCCGTGCGAGGTGGCCGATATAGGAGGTTCTTTGAAATCAACTTGCCCAGATTTTCCTTTCATCATCGGATGCCATATCGACTTCAGTATATTTTACCTTTTCATAAATGTCTAAATCAATCTCTATATATTTCCTTTGTTGGTGACTAGTTAAACTCAACTTGTAAACATTTTACTTGATGGTGGATATTAAATCGGCTCCCTTGCAACTGCCTGTCACTAAAGATTCGACTTGGTATCACCCTTTTTTGTATTTTATTCCTTATTCAACCAACAAACATCTTTTGGTCGACTCAACTAAAAGAAATTTGACTTGAGTAATTCGATTATGGTCAACCCAACTTGCTTTAACCTCGACCCGACTTGATTTAAGTTTACTTCGACTTCGACCTTTGGGGAAATTTATTTTACTTCTTTCTTGGACCGACTCAACTTAGAAGAAAATGACTTGAGTAACTCAACTTTGGTAATCCCGATTTTCTTTGGTTGACTTGTATTTCCCAACTAAATTTTCTTGAACTTCGACCTTCGAGGTGATTTACTTCACTTCTACTTGGACTGACTTGACTTAGAAGAAAACTAACTTGTGTAATTTGACTTTGGTCATCCTCACTTGTTTCGGCCGACTTGTATTTCCCAACTCAATTTTCCTTCAAATTTGACCTTCGGGGTGATTTAATTCACTTCTACTCGGACCGAATCGACTTAGAGGAGAACCGACTTGAGTAATTCAATTTTAGATCGACCTGAATTGCTTTGGTTTCAACTTCAATCTTCGACTTCTTTGAATTCAACTTCTTCTACTTATCCTACTTTGACCTTTGAATTCTTCGACCTCTTTGATTTCGAACTTCAATCTCTTTGAATTCAACCTTTAACTTTTTCAAGTTTGACTTCTTCAACTTCTTGTTGAGATGTTTATACAATACTTCTTGATATCTACTGCATTTTGTTTGAATTCGACCTTTGACTTTTTCAATTTTAAATTCTTGTTGAGTTGTTTATACCAATGGACGATATTCATTCCCCGCCTCAATGTGTCCATGTTCCCTACATTGACTACAAGGAAAATAACATTTCCCATCACCCTTTCTTTTCACTCCATCCCACAATATAGCAAGTAATTGTCGATTTTGTTCTTGTGGATCAGGAATATTGTTATGTGAAATTTTATTTTACCAAGCTTGAGTGACGATTATTGATCTTAAAAAATCAAGCTCCACACTTCAAATATTTGTAGTGATAGTAATAAATAAAATAATTCTAGTTTTTGTAGGAAAATCAGTTCTTGTAACCTCTACAAGTCGTCACTAATATAACAAAAATGTCGGAATGTTTTTTAAATAGACATCGGATTTCCGACGTCTGTTGACTATTGACTGTCACTATAAGAAATGTGAGGAGCGGTTGAATAAGTCCATGTCAAAGGGAAACGGTCTGAGGATATGATAATGGAGTCGAAAATCTGACGCCTTTTCCATTTCCATAGAAAATATGATGCTTAGTCATAGAAAAATCGACGGTGATGCCTTATTAGTCGAATATCCGATGATCATAGGGGCTAATTAAAAAAAAAACCAAGAAAATTACAATTTTCAAAGGTAAAATATGATGACGAGGCCAACATTTTTGGTGGCGTGGGAGGATGCCGTCGGATTTTGGGTTCAAATGTAGTTGTGCCAAACTTCCACAAGATATATCTCACAAATTAATATGACTCAATTTCTTAAAAAAATTCCACATGTAATTCGCTATGTCTCCTCAGGATTTTGAAAATTTTAGAGTCTCAAACTACACTGAAATTAGTTTATTGAAAAAATAAAAATATGAGTCGTTTGAGACTAATTCCAGGGCTAGTCACAAATCCCAACTTACATAGAATATATCTCTGAAAAAGTAACGACCCAAAACTTAAAATTTTTACCACACATGCTTCTCTATGTTGTATCAACTTTCATGAAATTTCACTGTATGAAACTTGTCAGAAAAAATGTAATCTGTTGATTCATAAATTCGTCAATAGGATCATAGCCTGCAAATAGTTGCAGGGAACAACTAAATGTTTTTACTATATATGATATAAAATATACAACTATAGGTGGGACCCACTAGGGAAAAAAAAGTATGTTTATTTTCAAATATTCCCAGGCTAAGAGCATTTTATATAATCTACTGAAATGGTGTCATCCATGTTACACAGTGATAACATTTTCTTCTTTCATTCTTATTATGAGTTCCACTTATGATTTGGTTACAAGAGGAAAAGAGAAACAATGTGCCTACAAAGCTTCAAAAGACCCTCTATGTTGCATATATTATACTCATAAGATGTTATTATTATTATTATTATTTTTGAAACTTATGTTGTGAAGATTATAAGATGTAAAAGGTTTTGGTATATCTCTTATCAAAAGCATATAGCATATTTCCAAATACAGGTCACAATGGTTGGGAGATTAATTACATGATATGGTTCAAAAGGATGGCAAACTCACTTTTATGCATATATCATAGGGTGATATGGTTTACCATGTGAAATTTTGGTGCAAGCTTCAAATGTCATCGCACTTGACATTACAAACAGACACACACACACACACATATGAGCGGTATCAGACCTATATGGGAAAAGGTGGCATGTTGTAATATAAAGGTTTTAAGTTCCCCATGCATATTACTTATGGTATAGTATATGAACTTAACATTAATATTTTTAGCCACTTCTAAGATTTACTTTGAATATTGGGTGGAACATATGTATCATTTGCAATGTTGATTCATTTTGAATGTAGTTTTAAATGAAATTTGGAATAACAATGCCCGATGTGAGGTTTTTGGATGTAATTTAAGTTGAAAATTAATGTGGCTACGAAGCGGTTTATGTGGCATGTGATTTATTTCATAATTGGAAACCTTTATGGTCTGTGATTTGTCGATGGTGGAAAGTATAGTATGATATGGATTTATAATTATTGCAAGTGTTGATTTTGAAATATTTGAGGTTGCCATGCATTCAATACTGAGGACGCGATCATTCAATCGTTGAGGTATACCACCTTTTCATTGGGATTTTGCATTTCATTTCATTTGAGTTGTTTGAAGTTGTTGGTGTGACAGTCCTTTTCCAATTTCTCATCCCTAGTGGTTATGGTAATTGTGGCACTGGTTTTTTTGAGGTATTTGAAGCGCTGAGAGAGGCATGATTATTCTAGCTCATATCCATCGAATACATATTATTTTTGCAGTAATAGTTTTTGAAATGGATCTACTTGACTGGTTATCTGAACATGTTTTTTCTTATCTTCCTCTCAATTTGGTTTGGGATTCTTTTGAAGAAATAATCCTTATTTCATTATTCTCGTTGCTCTTAAATGGTTCTTTCACAAACTCTTGTTTCAAAACCACTGTGCCCATGTTCAATTGTGCGAGCTCAGTGTAAATAAATCAGTTTTGATCTTCATAAAGTGTCTTTTTGTTCTTAAAGAAACCCATTTTAACTTCCAACCATCAAAATTTGTAGTCCCAAGAAACAGATGAAGAAAATTTGTGGGTTGTTTTGTTTTCATTCCTATTTGCGCTCTTTCTCAATGGGTATTCAATATTATATCCTTCAAGTCTTATTTTTCCATCCTATACTATTGGACAGGAATTTTGAATAACTAAGTTTTGAAGAGCACGCGCAAAAGAAGAAAAGGGAGCAGTTTGCAAGGTCAAAGCAGAAGTCAGAGCACGCACAAAATTAAAAAGAACAACAGTTAGGCATGAAAAATTAGCATGTAGACACAAACGAAGGAAAAGAATCATGCTAGTGAAAAAGAAGGAAAAGAAGCATGTTGGCTAAAAAAGAAGGAAAACAACTATGACATATTAGGGTTTGGGGATAAACTATTAGGGTTCTGAGCCCTAAATCTATAAATAAATATGTAATGGGTCGAGGAAGAATAGGTTGTTGGGAATAAGAGATCATATTGTTGAGAGAGAAAGAGAGTCTATGATTAAGGATTTGATAGAGGTTTTGCATAGATAGGGCTTGCACTGCAGAGCGATTAGGTAGGATGGAGATCTATCCCATGATGTATCTATTGTAAGCACAGTGCCCAAGGCTGAGGTGATTACTAGATGAAGACTAATATAGAATCCATATGTTGTGGACGTAGCCCAAGGATTGGGTGAACCATGTTAAAACATGTGTCTGGATGTGTTATTTGATGTAGTGGTTCATGGATGTTTTGTTTATGCATGATTAGTATAGATGTTTTTACTATATGATTGATGCACGGTAATATTGAATGATGCAATGGGATACATATGTTTCAATCTATGTTATAAGGGTTATACACAATAAATTTTGTTAACTAATCAAAGGATATGAATAACGATATTGTGCACAAGGTGGATAAATAGTAATGGATATGATGATAGCCTCACATCCCCTCGTCCCTGTAGAAACTTGGTTTCTGCATCCCTAGTAGATAACTTGGGTGAGACTTCACTTGCATGCAGGGGATGTCAAAAGGGTCGGTATCTGAAGGGTTTTATTGGTTGAAGAAATTGAACTTAAGGTATTATAACCGTGCCCCAACAAATGGTTCCATTGTTGGGACCAAGAATCTGTAATTGAGGGAAATTTTTGGAGGCCGACTAATAAAGAGATCGTCGAATGGATGGAAAGGAAGGAACAAGAATTTTCCTGAGGAGAGAATAGAAACCATCAGATCAACAAAAAACAATGGTTACAATGGTATGTGTTCGCAGAGATGCATGAGGTTTTCTTTGGTTCATTTCTAATTATTTTAATTGAATGGTTAGAAAGGTTAGTAGAGAATACCAGAAGATATCGTACTGCAGCGCCAAGGGATTGGACCCCTGAGTTGGTAAGACAACTGAATTATGTAAGTAATACTATGTCTCGCACATTTGATTTCTAGTTGAATATCATATTGGGGGGTTATATTAGAAAATATGCAGTAGATTGTACCCAGTCATATAGTGTCACGGAGAGGGATTTCTGTAAGGGTCTGTGTGGAAGGTTTATGAAAGAACTAGGTACCTGGATAAAGATGTTGTTGTGAAAAAAATGTGTGATGACAATGGAACCTGACTGTTAAGGGGCTTTGTGCACATAGGGGAATTGGGAATGACCAGGGGATAGTCTGAAGGTAGGAAGGAATGAAAAAATAAATTACTAAGGAAGGGAGAGACTAAGGATTCAGGAAACGAGGAAGGTATACTAGAAGAAGAAGATGAGTTTGGAGTACTACACAGTGGAATAAGGTATAAGAGGTTGAAGACTGGAGCTGAGGAAGGAGAGTCGCATAGTGATTATGAGAGGATAATACCATGTGCAATAGTCAAGATCATATAAATACCGCACATAGAAGGAGATGAAGAGGATTCTCAGTTCAATCCTATAATAGAAGATTCGTTAAGTCCTACGCAGGTTGGATCTTGTGTCAATTCACGACCTTGTATGAATCACCTACATCTGAGATAACATTTGAAGATTTGTTAAAAGAACTTATAGTTAGTAGAGGAAGACAGAACAATATTAGCCAAAGCACTAGAATAAGTATGTCAACTTAGATTCAACCAACATCACCAGGGGGAGGTACTACGCAAAACACCATAGCAGGTTTAGACAATACATTTAGAATGCCTGAGTTCCGGGGAGTTGGGTTAGTGGACCCAGAACAACATCTATTTGTATGTGAGGTAATTTGGGTTGCAAAAAAAATCTAGGATGAGGCCACAAATATTGCGCAGTTAGAAACATCATTTAGAGGCCGTGCATTAGTATGGTACATGAAACTACAAAGTAATACACCAGTAGGTCAAGCAAGAACATTGGAATAAATTCGACAAACATTATTGAAAGAGTTCAAGAAGTCGAAGGTTGAATTGTAGTACATCACATAATTGAAGGAAATCAAAAAAGTGTAGACAGAGTCAGTGTGGTAATATGATCAAAGATTTAAGGATTTGATGGGTAGGTTGACATTTCAAATTCCTGATCAACAGGACAAAGAATGGTTTGTTGTAGGATTATTGCCACACATTCATTTCCCATTGATACAACAGAAGGTTGTGTCACAACATGAAGATTTGGAGATTACAATGAAGTTGGAAGCATATCTTTTAGGATATGGTGGGGGGATGGCTCAAGTCCAGACATAGTTAGTTACCTTGATAATCCAAAATAAAGGAAAGGAGAAGTGGGAATAATTATAGTGTACCAAGTGTAGGACTAAATGCCACCATAAGGGAGAATGCCCGACCTTTGTGCATTATTTGGCAACTGGAGCAATAAAATAATTACCTAGAGTGGGGCACCTCAAAATATGCAAGACTTGGGGACATGATCCGCCTAATTTTCCAATGCTGCAGAAATACCAGAGTACACCAAGGAATTTATTTTGTAACTTTTACAATTCAGTAGGGAATGAAAAGAAGAATTGTCGTGCATTCGATCTAATGAGAGAGAAAACTTCAAATATGTATAGAATTTAGGAGGAAAATGTTGTGACAGAAGGAAGTGGTCCATAGTATAATAATCAAAGAGGCTTTAATTAGGAATTCGAGGAGGGTTTGGCAGAGTTTGAGTAAGAGGAAGTTTTGGCATAGGAGGTAGATGCCCGATAATATGCTACAATTGGAATCAATCGAGACACTTAGATCATGACTGTCAAATCCTTGTACAACTTCCATGTATTGTAGAGAATTGGATCATGCGACAAAATACTGTCCTCAATTACTTGTGAAGTGGAAGGAAAGAGGGTATCAAAACTAGAACTTGAATCAGAACATACATAATATATCAACAAAAATATGTGAAGAAGGACCCAAAATAACAATTTTCATGCACGAAGGAGCTAAGGCATGAGTTGATGCAACAAATAGAGGGAGGTAGAGTAAGCAATGGTTGAGGAAATCAACAGGACCTATGTCGACATTTGACCCACACCAAGAAAGAGAGACATATCAATAGACAAGGAATGAGATATTGTTAAGCCCTAATATTGGCTCATTACCCCTTAATTGGGGCATATTAGATTAGTAATGTTATTTATTACCCCTTAATTGGAGAATATTATATTAGTAATGTTATTTTATTTATGTCATCTTTAATCCATTAGTTGTAATTATACCTCCTAGTCTCCTATATATACCAAGGAGACATTTTCATTTTGAATCATCTGGTACTTGAACATTTAAGTGGGGTAAAAGGAGGTTGCCCCCTCGAAGCGGCTTATTATCTGAAATTATCTCTTTTTCAAGGCGTTGAGTACTTTTCTTGAGGTTTTTCTATGCTATATTGATGTTTGGTTCTTAACATATGGTATCAGAGCTCAAGGTCTTGGGGTTTCGCTGCTACATCTGAGACATCGTAGAATTTTCGCTATAACTTTTTTTCTACAATGTTTCAGAAGGAACGGCTTGGAGAATATTTAGTAGACGGATCAAGGTATATTGGGTTCAAAATTCATCTCCTGAGGCCTTATACTTTTGGAGATACAGCCTGTACAAAATAGGGTTCTGGAATCATCCTAAAACGAGTCATTCCGGAATTGTCGCTATAAATTTTTTTTTGTAATGTTTCAGACCCTGAAATCCGAAGGCCATTTATAGAAATTAGTAATGTATCTGTGGTAAAAATTTTAGCTTCTGGGTCATCTTAAATTTGTAGATACACCCTGTGTATGATAAGGTATCTGACTAGTCCTATTGACTAGTCTCAAGAAGGTGTTCCAGGTAAAACAATCATAACTTCTTCCTAGAGTATCCAAATTGTGTGGGACTGGTTGCATTGGATCGTGGACAATCTGTAGTATTTTGGGTGTGAGTTTCAG
>ML794312.1:581186-596199 GCA_009831015.1 Picea engelmannii
ATCTGGTACTTGAACATTTAAGTGGGGTAAAAGGAGGTTGCCCCCTCGAAGAGGCTTATTATCTGAAATTATCTCTTTTTCAAGGCGTTGAGTACTTTTCCTGAGGTTTTTCTATGCTATATTGATGTTTGGTTCTTAACAAATACAAGGAATGGATTGGATAACATCAAAATTATCTGCAACCCCTGTGAATGACATGCCTTTGATCTATGATCGTACTACATCGGAAAGTCCCCTTGAAAAGGAAATTTCTATGAAATCATTTTTGAGAAGTTTTTTAGCATTGATGAAAGATGAAAGTGCATTGAATGCATTGCAAAAAATGACTGATCATTGCGTGAAAGAAATAAAATCCAATATTGTGCAGAGGGTAGTGAATCAGGTACTGCATAAAAAGAGGACAAGTTGTGAGTTCATATTAAGTGCATAGATTGGGGATTATGACATGGAAAGGGTCATTTTAGACTTGGGTTTTCATGTAAAAATGATTTCGAAGTAAACATGGGAAATGATGGGGAAGTCAAAGTTGATTTGGTCTCTGGTCCAATTAAGATTGGTGAACCAACACAAAATAGTACCAATTGGTAGGTTATTAACGGTACCTATGAATATAGACGAAGTGCACAATGTAGAAGATTTTAAAGTCATTGAGATTATGGATAATAGTCAACCATACCGAATGTTAATGGGGCTTGAATGGGCCCTTGGAAATAGGGAAATTATTAATGTAAAGAAAATGGAAATTATCTTTGAAGTAGGGGACTTGAAGATTATTGCACCATTGGATCCGACAGAAGGAAAGAGGTATATCGAACCTACTAAAGGGAACAAAATTTATAACCTATATAATATGACTGTGTGAATGGATGACTATGTTAATATGACTTCATATGGTGCCCTAAGTTGGTGAATCATTAGCTCACATGTGTTATATTCACAAGAAGGACTATAAGAACATTGGAAACAAGGGATACTTGAAGTATCCACCAGACGGTGTGCCCGCATGACTTGGTCATTGCACTGGATTGGAATGGAATTATGCAACCCTCCCAAGTATGATGGTTTGAATGACATAGCATATTTTTTATGAGTGTTTGAATTACAGATACCCGAACAACAAATATTGTTGGCATTGGATGTTGTCTTGAACGCCACTCCATCCAGATGGTGGGATGAACATAAAGAAGGAATAGAATACTGGAAAGAGTGTAGAATATTGATGGAAGTTAGATTTGGTACTTAGGTTAAGTATATTGTATAGAAATATGCAGGAGTAAGTGACCCAGAAGATCATATTGTGTAGTGTAGAAAGATATGGATTTTGATACCGAAGAAGGAATGGATGCATAAGTTCATATATACATTGGATACAATCCCCAAGAACTGGTACTAGAAACTATAAATGTGAAGAGAAACCACGGAATGAGACGAGCTAACTCAAAGGTTTAAGGTAACATTTATTTTTAAATATGAATCCCTGTTGGTAGATGAAACTTTGCATGCCATTAGAACCATGGTTTTTTCGGAAGAAGGGTCGATGGATGTAGTACCTGTGTGTAGTGTGCATAAAAATTCTATGACGGTTCATGAAATATTGGAATGTTATAATGTGGCTCAAGAATATCAGGACGAGGAGGATACAAGAAATATACAAATACCTTAAACTAAGAGGAAACGCACAGTGGAAGGTATAGAGATTGAATATGTTGCATATGCATAACCACTAAGGACGCATAAGGTAAATATTGGGACAAAAGAGAATCCAAAATTTGCATAGATAGGAGACTACTGGAATGATGAAACTATGGAAAAAATTGTAGACTTACCACGCAAGTATCGGGATCTATTCCCAACCACATTTGCATAAATTAAAGGGATAGTTGGTGAGCTAGGAGAAATGAAGATCCCTTTGAAACTAGATGCTAAACCAATAAGACAAAGACCCTATAGACTGAATCTTAAGTATAAAGAAAAGGTAAAAGAAGAGATAGACAGAATGTTAGAAGCAGGAATTATTGAACCAATGGTCGAATCAGAATGGATAAATCCAATGGTAGTACAAGATAAGAAAACAAGAGGGATCAGAATCTGTGTAGACCCAAAAAAGCTAAATGATGCATGTTTGCATGATCCATTTCTGATGCCTTTTACAGATGAAGTGATAGAGAATTTAGGGGGGAAATAGGCCTATTCCTTCATCGATGTATTCTCAAGATATCACTAGATAAGGATTGTGTGGGAAGAAAGATATAAGACTACTTTTGCAACAGAGTGGGGAAGCTACCAGTACACAGTGATTCCTTTTGGGCTAAAAAATGAACTTGAAATTTTCTCAAGATTAGTGGTCGCAGCATTTAAAGAATTTATTCATAAGTTCCTTGAAGTTTATTTAGATGATTGCATTATGTTTAGTCTCTTGAAGAATCACATAGAAGTACTAATATTAATCTTGGATAGGTGTAGACAATTTCAGATTTCATTGAACTTGAAGAAATGTATTTTCTATGCACCTTTTGGAATTTTTTTGGGCAATGTGGTATGTAAGCAAGGCTTACTAGTGGATCCTACCAAGATTACAGTGATTTTGGACTTACAACCACCTACATTAGTAAGACAGTTAAGAGCAACCCTGGGCCATAGAGGATACTACAAGAAGTTCATTAAGGGATATGCATAGATTACAACACCCATGGAGAATTTGTTGAAGAAAGAATCCAAATTCCATTGGAATTAGGACTCCCAAAAAGGTTTGGAAACATTAAAGAAGAAGTTAGTGATTGTGCCAATTTTGATATTCCCATATTGGAAGAAGTAATTTCATGTTCATGTGGATGCATCGTTCACAGTTTTGGGCGTCGTATTATGTCATCCATGAGAAGGGGAACTAGACCATCCAATTGCATTTTCAAGTAGGAAGTCGTGAACAACAGAAAATAACTACACTATGATAGAATTCAAGGGATTGGAAATGACGTATTCACTGTAGAAGTTTAGACACTATTTGTTTGGTTCTCATTTCAATATGTATACATACCATTCCACACTAAGATACTCAGTGAACAAGCCAGTGTTGGGGGGGGGAATTTTCAGATGGTTGTTATTGTTTCAAGAGTACAAATTTGAAGTCATCAATAAGCTAGGAAAATTAAATGCAGAACCAGATCACTTATCACACAGTCTATCAAGCGAGGATGAAGGGAACCTAGATGATATTTTACTGGATGCATATTTATTTGTAGTTCGAATGGTAGATGGATACTTCATAGACATTGTGAAATTCTTAAGTACATGAATGGATCCATCGAACATGAAAGTTGCACAAAAGAAACAGTCAGTGGTTGAGGAAATGGACTAATATCTAATCGTAGGGAACTCATATAAGTTAGGTGTAGATTTGATATTAATACAATGTGTGTTAGAGCATGAAAGGCCAACGATACTCTCAAAAGCACATGAAGGAATTGCAGGAGTACACTACGTAGCTAAGGAGACAATGCAAAAGATTTTGTGTGCAGGGATCTGGTGTCCCATACTCAAAATGATGCTAAGGAATATTTCTAGGCATGATATGTTTCTCAAAGGGTTGGAAAGCCATCCAGAAGGGATGATATTCCTTTTCATCTGCAAGTTACATTATAGGATTTTGACAAATGGGTGATAGATTTTGTAGGACCAATCAATCCGCCAGCCAGGAGATCTAGAGATAGGTATATAATCACTACGACAGAGTATTTGACTAAATGGACTGAAGAAACATTGGTCACGGATTGTAGCTCAAAGACTTCTGTGCGATTTCTATTTGAGAATGTCATTACAATATTTGGGTGCCCATGCATTTTACTGAGTGATCAAGGGATGCACTTCCTGAATAAGACAATTGCATCATTGACTAAGGAGTTTCAAATCCACCGTGAGAGGAACATGCCATACCATCCTCAGGAAAATGGGGCAGTAGAAGCCTTCAATAAAAATTTAGAGAATTCTTTGACCAAGATCTGCAACATAGGAAGGGATGACTGGGACTTCCTGCAATATTATGGGCATATAGGACTACAAGAAAAAACTTGATAGGACATACTCCTTTTAGGTTGGTATATGGGTAATAAGTAGTAATGTCAATGGAATTTATTGTGTTGAGCCTACACATTGTAGTGATTATAGATCTTTCATATTTTGGCACAATAGATGAAAGATTGTCATAGTTGTTACAGCTCGATGAAGACCAATTTGTCACAGGATTCCATCAGCAAATCTAGAATGAAAGAGAAAAAGCATGGCATGATAGGCATATTAAATAGAAAAAGTTTCAAGTGGGAAACTTAGTGTTGTTATAAAACAATAAAATCATGCAACACCCTGAGAAGTTTATGATGCATTTGTTAGGTCCATATGTGATCAATTATGTGACAAAAGTAGGTGTTGTGGAGCTAGAAAATTTGAAGGGTGAAGTCTTGGGAGGACGAGTGAATGGAAGTTGGATAAAAATCTATAGCAACAGACAATCGTCCATGCACTAGTATGGCCTGCACAAGAGACTGTGTATTATAGTAGTGTATTATAGGAGGAAAAAGAAAAAGAAAAAAAGAAAGGAAAACAAAACAAAAATTAAGTTTCAACAAGAGTCAATACACAGAAGGAGGGAGTGTTGTGCAGATAGAAGAAACTGTGCAGAAGAAGTAAATTACACATGGAATCACATCATGTGAAGTAAATGAATGGGTAATCCAAAAAAACTATGCGGATGAGGATGGAAAAGATCGTTAAACAACATTAAAGAATAGATATGACGGTTGAAAATATGTAATGACAACACATCATGGAGACACATCGTTATAAATGGAAAAAGTCGACGGAGATCGTGACATCCTGGAAAATTGAGGAAAAAATCTAGTGAATGATTTGGAATTAATGAAGCTTTAAAGAAGGTATTGAACAAATAGTACCAATGGATTAGACAGTTAATACAAATGAGAGGTAAAGGGACAATTGTCTAGGGAGGACAAAAGCCACATAAAAAGTGAAAGGAAATGTTATTGTCATTTGGAGTTGCATGCAAATAAGAGAGAGTCGAGAGTCGTGTTGCAGAGCCTAAGAAAAAGCACAGAGTTGAAGCAGTTGTTGTCAGGCTGCTAAATTGAAGCTTTAAATGACCTGAAACACTAAATTGTCAAACCAAGGTTGGTAAACTTTGAGCTGCTACACTGTATGTGCGGGTAAGGCTCTAATCTCTATCTGAATGTTATCCTTAGAAGAAAACACAAACTCACTCTGAGAACTTGAATCTTAATGACTATCTTGAAACTTAGCATTTCCTATTTAAGTCATCAACAGAAAACAGTCCTATGCTTAAATGCTGGTGCTTCTATTTCCATTCAGAAGTGTGATTTCATGAGATTACTTCACCACTACTTTTAATCATCTATCATCACCATTTCTATTCAAGCCACGACAGAAAAAGTATTTCCTGAAATGCATTTAATCTGAACATTACAAATGAATCTAAATCTGTCTACAGGAAAACAAAGATATATCCTACTTACCCTACTGGTACCAGAAGCTTCCTCTAATTTAACTGCAATCTAACTATCCTAACTAAGCAGGCTAACTAACTATCTGACAAAGCAAAGTTCATTCCAATTCTAAGTCATGTTCGAATTGAAACTAGAGACTAAACAAACCTAGTTCATGTTCCAAACCCTACAGGCATCAGTCATGCGTTCAATACTCATCAACGTAAAAGATATCAGTATGAGGGAAATGATTCTGTTGAAAAACAATTAAACACGACTCTGAAACAGTTAATCTTTAAACTTTAAGCTATCCTGTATGCGAATTCCAAAACACTGAAATGAACTAAATCTAAGGCAGAGTAACGCAGCGACTTGAACCTGTTTGGCGGGCCCAACCAAAAGGTGAAAATGCTAGAAGAAACAACCAGAACTACTCAATCATGCTACTCAAACATTGTATAAATGTCACGCTCCATTAACTCAGAAGAAAATACTCAAATCATATACCAGGGCAATAACATAACGCACAACAGTTTGTATTCAGAAAAATGTGTTTCATAACATAACATAGTCCAACCGTTTATTAGGAGTGATCCTATGGTTATATATCGAGATCCTCCTTCCTAACAGTCTAAAGAAAAAATGCATAAGTTCAAACGGATCCCCGATCCGAAAATATCTTGCAATCAAGTTTTAAAACGTTCTTCACATCTTCGTGACACGTAGTGTCACGAAGTGTGAACCATGAAATAGTAACGACTTAGCTCTATCATTGTGCCTTTATCATCATATGAGCGATGACTCCATTTGTCATGTGAATCTCTCTATCTCCCATTCTGACCATAATGCACAGATCTTGAGCGGCTTCATTGGTATCTCCATGGGGTACGAGCTGGTACCTGGTACTGGCAATCCTGTTCCAAAAATAGAAGTGGTACCTAACCCAAGCGACATTAGTCTCAATATCAATTTAAAGCATCAAAATGCATAAGAATAACTTGAAACGTAAAGATACCTTAAGTAACCCCATTGAATGGTAGGGAGATGTCAATTATATCAAAACAAGGCCAAAAGGGGTGGTACTGGGTATAGAGATGGAGGTCTTTTTGATATAGTATAGGCAAAAACATGATCAAAACTGGAGACCAACAGTTGTCGCTAGTAATTGAGTTACAGAGATGGACCCACCAAAGGCAGCAGCTTTTGCACCAAAGAAATCCTAAATGAGAATAGAAATAGCAACACCATAGGTTCAGGAGACTCCAGGAGAATCATCATTGAATCCAAGGTTTACTAGGGACTACATTCCGCCGAGGAAGGATGATGTCGAACTAGTGACATTGAAGAATGATCCCAAGTATTCATTTGTCACGCTCGACATCCCAGATGGTGTCATCATCAATGAGGATATGTTAGGTAAGGTTCTGAAGCTCAAATATGTGTACCATGATATCATAGACACAACGAAGTTCAAGGAACTTGCACCGAGCGACTACTTAGAATTGAAAATAGACCTAGTGATGAATGAGACTATACCTATGCCAAAGGTATGGGCTAGAGGGTTGGAACAAGATGGCATGCTAAATCTGTTTAAAATTCCACACTTTGGTAGGATCCAAGAGATGAATGGCTGTGTCAAGATGATGTTAACCTGTACTCATGGTGGTTACTTATGGTTGGATAGGAAAATTTATATGGACACAGATCTCATTTCCTAAATCACAGTCTTAACGTCACAGGGGGAAGATCCCACCTTACTGTTTGTAGAAAAAAATTATGACAAGACTCTGTCATAGTCCATGAGGGAGAAATTTCACACAGTCATAGGGGTGTGTCGGTTGGACGTACCAAGTATCTATGACCCAACAATAAGAATTGTGATACAAACATTGGCGTGCAAGTTGCTGAGAAACTACAGGAAATACCAAGTGCCTGCAGGTGTGATAGTTGTGGCTAAGAAGTCTGTAGAATGGGTATCGATGACCTAGGCACCATTTTTACTTAATTGATTCCTCATTGATTGCATAGAAGCATAGTACAGAGGCATGTAATTCCATTATTCCTTATTGTTAATTCTGATTGTGTTCATAGCGTGGAATAAACCAGAGGATGTGTAGTTTTTGGGTCTAAGAGGTAAGCCATGCTTGGAAGCCAGCTATCCAAACTTCTAGTATATGAAGAACAAGAGAAGACAAATAGAAACCAATGTTGAGTTATTTATATACAATGAAAGGATTATGAGGTGTATCCGGAATACACCACAAATTTCACCATATCTTGTACAGGCGTACACACTGATTGCATGATTCTGGAAAGACTATCATCACATCTACATACAAGAAAATAAATACTCGAGAGAGGAATGGGTCCATAAAAAGTACAAAATCATAGAGGAAGACATCCAACTGATTATGCAGGATTAGGACCTAGAATGGAAGGTTCATGTGAACAAAATAGAGACGGAGCACCCTGAAAATGAAGAAGAAAAAAAAGGAAATGGTGTAGGGGATGCCCAGAAGACAATACTATAAGTAAGGGATAAGAGGAAATAACAAGATAAGGGGAAAACAACATTTGCATGGAAGAATATGAAATCCCATAAAGAACCAACTATCTACACTGACGATCGATGATGTCGACATGATCAGCTACCAAGTTGGGGATGTTTTAGAAGAGGCTCTGGGAGGAAGTAAGAAGAGCACCGGAGCAAAGATCTGGTGAAGGACCAACAACAAGCATGAATGGGGAAGCAGGGGCCACTAATTATTAAATGTCAGAGATAGAAGCAGCGCGAAGAGTTTTGAAGATCTCGCCAGATATAATTGAGTTCCCCATGCCAGAGATGCAGGAGCAGGATCGAGTATTAAGTCTCCCAGAATTAGTCATTTCATAGATGCCCATAGCAGCACTACAAAGCCTACAGACAAGTATTGTGCAGGAAATATAGTTCCATGAATATTTAATGTCAAAGGACTTAGATAAGGTAATGGAAGACAAGGAATAACTGCAGAACGATTATGTGAAAGTTATGCAGGAGAAGGATGAGGCTAAGAAAAATGCAAAAAGGATATTGAAGGAGAAGGATGAGGCCAAGCAATAGGAAGAGAGGATACAGCATGCCATCCAAAAAATATATAAGGAGATTCCAGAGGTGTTGATGGTGGTTGAAGCCACACTGGAGGAACATGTATCAAAAATCAGTGAATTCATTCAAGGATTCCACACCAGAATCAGAGAGTTCGAGGCATGCACTACACCAGGGACACCACCTGAGGAGAAGGAACAAAGAGAAAGAACATCCATAACCTTAGTAACAAGCATTGAAAGTCTGGAAGAGGAGTGTGTGAAGTTATGTGAAGAAAGAACACAACTTTGGATCAAGTTGATGAAGGACCTGGAAATGAAGGTCGTTCAGGAAATATTAAGGAATTCACAGGAGAAGGCACATAAGGCCATGAAGGATATAAGCAAGTTTCCACCATATGAGCGCATAGCAACAATCCTGGAAAACAGGCAGTCATACAACGAGATAGAATAGCTAAGGGAAGAGCATCAGACTCTTGAAAAATGATTGGTACCCCTGTGGGATGAAGCATTTAGGGTCATAAGGGCATTGGCAACTACACAAGGCACAGTGAAGAAATCAACACAAGACAAGCAGGAGAAGCTCACAACTTTGACTATGTAAGTAGTAGAGGATATTTTGGAGAAATAAGATGAGGTAAATAGGGAATTTTCTATAGCAAGAGAAACCCTCCAAAAGTTCATGGAGGTGTGGAAGGGCACAATGCAATAGGATTAAGTGGCTCGGGACGAGCCACAAGTGATACTTGGGGGCCTGTTGAACATTCATTTTGACTAACTAATTTTTGAAGAGCACGTGAAAAAGAAGAAAATGAAGCATTTGTGGGGTAAAATCATAAGTCAGAGCACGCACAAAAGTAGGAAGAAAAACAGTTAGGCATGCAAAAGTAGCATGTAGACGCAAATGAAGGAAAAGAAGCATGTTGGTGAAAAATAAGGAAGAGCAACATGCTAGAGAAAAAGAAGGAAAACAGCTACGACATATTAGGGTTTTGGGATAAATTATTAGGGTTATGAGCCCTAACTCTATGTATAAATATGTAATGGGTCGGGGAAGAATATGCTGTTGAGAATAAGATATTAGATTGAGAAAGAGAGCATATGCTTAAGGCTTTGAGAGTGATTTTCCAGAGATGGGGCTTGTAATGAAGAGTGGCTAGGTAGGATGGAGATCTATCCCATTATGTACCTATTATAAGCATAGTGCGTAGGCGTGAGGCAACTGTTGCATGAATATTAATATAAAATACATCCATTGTGGACGTATCCCAAGGATTCAGTGAACCACATTAAAACTTGTGTCTGAATGTGTCCTTTGATGTGGTTGTTCATGGATGTTTTTTTTATGCATGATCAGTATATATTTGTTTACTATATGATCGATGCACATTAATAATGAATGATACAATGGGTTACTTATGTTCAAATCTATGTTATAAGGGTTTTTCACAATAGAGTTTGTTAACTAATCAAAGGATATGAATAAATATATTGCGCACAGGGTGGATAAATATTAATGGATATGATGATAGCCTCACATTCCCTCATCCCTATAGAAACTTGGTTCCTACGGCCCCAGTAGATTCCTTGGGTGAGACTTCACTTGCATGTAGGTGATGCCTAAAGGGTCGGTATCAAAATGGTTTTGTTGGTTGAAGAAACTGAACCTAGGGTTTTATAATCATGTGCCATCATGTACCTATTGCTTGACTCTACATGTTGAGTAGTAACATTACAAGAAAATTTTGGTTGTTATATTGTCTTATAATTTGTTTGGATAAAACCCTACTGCGGCCTTGACCCCGTGGTTGGATAGTGAATTGGATATCATTGTCATTTTGAAAAACCCTAATTATAAAGCATGTACATAACATGGAAATGTCAAGCTAAAGCTTCATAAGGTTTTGAATTATTTCAGGCTCGATACCTTCACACTCTTAATTACAGAGAAGTTAGAATATGTGGCCAGCTTTAATGCCCTTTTGCATGACCTGAAACCCTAACCTATGCTTGGGTGATTTGTTGATAAATCCATGTACATAACAGTTGGGTTAAAAAAATCTTATCATTTTAGTTTCCAATCCTCATTGATTTTTCAATATGTAAATGCAATGGGTTTTTATGGATAGGATTTGAGTATGAAGTATTTGCATAAAATTTATCAAGCTCATGCACCAGGTTTTGATTAAGAAAAATGGTTGAAGAGAATAGGTTTTCGACCTGTGTGTTATTATTTTACATGGAATTATAAAACCCTAACATGGAAACGACCTGGTCAATTATATTATATTGGTTTTTAATTGGTTTCAAATATTAGAACCAATGGTTCATAAAGGCATGTTAAATTCATTTTACGTTTTACCGCTAGCTTATTTGATGACTGTAAAAGACAAAATGGGCGAATTTTTTGTTACCTATTCGATTCAAAATTTATTTTGGAATAGGTATTAAACATAGTTTGGATATTTTATTTATGGGCACGATGATATGGATTGGATAAAAATATGGCTAACTCAATGAAGGAATCAAAAGATATTTTTTATCTTACATACAGGACCAAATCCCTCATTACTTCATTTTACATACATCATTCCTAAATTCCCAAAAAATATATATCATTTAAACTTCATCATTTCTCCCCCTGTTGTATGAAATAAAAATTATTTTCTATAAAAAGAGAAGCTTGATAGAATTTTGATATAAATAGTTTGACAAGAAGCATATACATTTTGTTTGTTACATCTATGGTTAAGAGCAATTTTGAAGGGAAAAACATTGTCAAATGTTTGTTTCTTCAAAAGTTCAAAATTGAACCATGAACTCGATTACTAAAGTATGTGTTCAACATTCAAGGACAGGTCTAAGATGACAAAAGATAATGAATATTTGAAGAAAAATCACAAGTTTTGGAAATGGTTGATTGTTATTGTTTTCAGGTCCAATCCCTTTCATACTTTCACTTTATATAAATTTCTCCTAAATTCCCAATATCATGTTTCATTTTAATTTCACATTCTTTCCCCCTGATACATAAGCAAATGCAATGATTTATTTTTTAATAAATGATAATGGATATACTAGTGGTCAATGTAGATGATACTTGACATGGAATGTGTGATAAAATTATTGACAGACATTGGGTACAAATTGAAATATTGGTTGAAGTTTGATTATTCATATGTTTTAATTATGAACATGAACCATTTTTCCTTATCATTTATTTTCACTTTTCATCCATTACAAACATGTCATCTTTCCCATTTCCTTATAAATCCCATGTACTTGAATAAATATCAGTTGTATGAGTTATGATCTCTCGAAATGTTTTGAAACAAAGAAAAAGGCTTGATTTTTTAGTTACTCTTCTCTTTTATCCCTGGTTGATTGCATGCTTGATTGTTGATCTAGTCAGAGCCACTTCCAAAAATTATGTTAAATGAAAAATGTATTAGATGGTTTACTTGTTATGGTATACATACTTTGATCTAGCCTTCATGTTTAATAGATGACATTTTCAATCAAGGAAACAACGGATCTAACAAAGATAACATGGGAAACAAAGGAAATTGGAATAGAGGGTAGCAAGCTAGCTTGCCTAAGGGAAGAAACAAGAGATTTAGATCCTTTGTTCACTTTGATGTTGATTCCAAGGATTTTAATCAACTCCTACAAACTGGTCTTATCAACCTTCTCGGAAAAGGATATTTTAATCCTCCTCCACCACCTGTCAGACCTCCATTGCACCCTCATCCCAACAACACTGGCATACCTATAGAACCACAAGTATATTTACAGCCTAATATTCCACTCAATGATGGTGGGAATGAAATAATTAATGATACTCAACCTCATCATCATGGATGGCCTACTGTATATTTTCTACTACCTCCACCTCCTCCTAAGCAGCCACGTCAACATGTTGTTTCCATAGATTCACGTGCACTATCTTCTCAAAAACTTAATAAAAACAAAGATTTATCTCAGGTACCTAAACCTAGCAAGGGAAGAAACTTTCCATGTCACCTACTTCTGGTTCTTCTTCCCATTATGTTATCTCACATTATATTCCCCAAAATCATGATCCTAGGAATATCACCTGTTGTGATATGCACCATGAAGCATCATCAAATGAAGAAAAGAAATCTGCCAAAGAAGATTTACAAACACACAGGTTGGATTCATCTCAGGATAGTGGACAAAAGAGGACAACCTCACACAAAAAATATGATTTTTAATTTTATTTTATGATGGATTTATGTGGAATTTTATTGATGACATACTTACACTTTTTCTTTTGGGACAACATCCAATATTCTGATATATTTTAGATCATTTTGGGGTTTTCAAACGTGAAATTATATTTTTGGATGGTATGCATATTTTAGATCACTTTTGGAATTGATGTGTAATATTGTTTCATATTTTTCTTCTGATTATTTCTTAAATCTTATATAAATTTCAGTTACAATATTTTATTTTATTTCTTTGATAAAACCCCAAACACATAAAACAAAATTATGCACAAGTACATATTTCTTTAGGAATAATTGATATTTTTGTAAAGGCTATAAGCATAGGGTAATAATCTCACCTATCTTTCCTTAGCCTAGAAATATTTGAAAATGTTGTTATAAGGACATCAATTCCTTTTCATTAACAAAATCTTTTTCAGAGATTTGTAGTTGATACATCCTTCTTGGGTATGATGATGATAGGTGACCCACAAGGTGAGGTGCTTAATAGAATTAATCCCTACTCCAGTAGTTGTTGCCATTGTTTCTTTACTTCATCTTCTTCTAGAACAAACTATCTATACAACCCAATATTTCGTAATGGGGAGTCATACAACAATTGTATCTCATTCTCCACTTCCCTCTTAGGTGGAATTCCTTTAGGTTCCTGGAACACTCCTTTGTATGCTTGCAACAAATACTCCAACTATTGTTTTTCTTTTAAGTACATCCCTTCAAGGATGCCTTTACTCCTATCAATTCATCACCTGATTGATTCTCTCATAAGAAAAGAAAAGCATACTTCTTAATTAAAACAATCTAATTTTTGGCTTGGTTGGCACTTACCAATGAGATATTCAATTTACCTTTATGCACATTGATGATGAAAGACTTCACATCCTTTATCGTAAAGTAATAATTTTATCTATGCATGAATATTGCATCCCTCATATACATGTATGGGATTCCAAACACTACACCACACACATCCAAGGGTACTACATCTAACTCCACTTCATTAATAAAAAATACACTTACAAAAAATTTATTCTTACATTGTTTTGCAACCATGATATCTACATCCTTATTTACGCACCCTAGTGCATATGGGCTAGTATGATCATCAACCTCCAACCCAAGCTTGTTGACAAGACCATATGCTATGATATTGGCCTATGAACCGAAATTGAATAGAGTTTCTTCATAGGTATTCTTGACCGAGATCTTGATATGGAATATTTTTTTCATCTCTTTCTCTTCCTTGTGATGAAGGCTACTCAGATTCACCTCCTTCTACACTGAAGTGAAAGAATTTTTCTCATCCACATCTGAGTTTCTCTCTACTTGATTTCTTGAATATGTGGCTATAAGTTTCTTCTTCTTTTCATCCTTCTTAGGGTTCTTAGCATCCATATTTGGATGTATTTTCCAACAATTTTTTTCAATGTGACCATCGATATTAAAATGGTTATAGTGGTTACTTGGATTCTTGCATTGATATGAAATGGTTTTCATCTTCTTGTCTTCCCCTTTCCACTTCTTCTTTCCATCCTTGGAAGCATCTTGGTGCACTTTTTTTTCAGAACCACTTGGTTGTCCTTTTTTGTGGCCTATATTTTCTAGATACCGTGCTTGCACACGAGCCTAGTCAGTTGTCTCATGATTTAAGAGCATCACTTGCTTTCTCAAATGAATGTGTAGATCCCCTATATACTTGAGGAGTACATCTAGGTTCTTGAGAGAGATACCTAACATGACAACCATCTTTATGAATTCGGTGGTGTACTACTACACACTATGCCCTTGTTTTTTCCTAAAGTAATACCAATGGATCCATTAGTCCTATACATACCCGATAGGGTAAAATTTTGAAATTTTCCCACTTAGTTACTAGTGAATCACCCTCGATTCTAAGTGTCTTCGTGTGGATTTCTCTCCAAGTTAATGCATGGAGCTCTAATTTCATTTGGGAAAATGAAATATTCTTCTCCTCGTCTATATTGTGAGCACTAAAATGGACCTCTAATTGTTGAAACCAGTGATTCAACTGTAACGACCCCTTCGTTATGTCTATGAATAGCGAAGTACAATAGGAAAAATTTCTTTTTTTTCTTTTTAACAAATAAGAAATTAACAACATCACCTAATTCATATCAATGCAAAAACACATGACATCATAACTAAGGT
>ML794312.1:618452-640843 GCA_009831015.1 Picea engelmannii
AAGTTGGAGTTTCTCCATTCTTGATTCACCTTCCTTGTGTCCTCATCATGAATTTCATGGGATGCATTTTCACTTTTAGGTGTCTTCTCTATTACGAAATTTTTCAATACTTCCATGATCTCCTCTTTTAAACCATCCATCTTTTCCTCCAACTTAGCTTCCATCTCTTGTAGTTCATATTTTGTTATTATATTCTTTTATAAATCATTTATGTCCCTACGCATTTCTTCACCTTCATCAAGATTCCAAGTAGGATTGTCTAGAGGCTTATTTGGTGTAGAAGTTCCCTTTTTAGGTGGCATGTTGGCCAAGTATCACTTTTGAACCTTGATTTTGAGGTGGTTCTGCTAGACAATCTTTCTTCTATTGTATCTCCCATGTTTCAGCCCTTCTAGGTATGAATATTTATTTTATGTAGTTCTCAGATATTTCTTCTCTGCAATGCCAGAGGTCTGATAAAAATTGGATGTGCCAAGTGGAATTTACGGTAACGTCCCCACAACTTGCCGATTTTTGGCCTTTCGAGGAGATCTCACTTGTATAGCGTTCCCCACACAAAATAATTGATATAAAATTCTTAAACTAGTACCATAAATACTAGAGACTGTCCATGATCCAATGAAACCAGTCCCACTCAATTTGGATACTCTAGGAAGAAGTTATGATTGTTTTACCTGGAACACCTTCTTGAGACTAGTCAATAGGACTAGTCGGATACCCTATATTACACAGGGTGTATCTACAAATTTAAGATGACCTTGAAGCTGAATTTTTTACCACAGATACCTTACTAAGTTTTGCGAATAGCCTCTGGAGTTCAGGGTCTGAAGCATTACACTAAAAAATTTATAGCAAAAATTCCACAATGACTCAAATCAGGATGATTCGAGAACCATATATTGTACAGGTTGTATCTCTGAAAGTATAAGGCCTCGAGAGATAAAATTTTAACCCAACGTACCTTTATCCATCTAATAAATATACTACAAGACATTATGTATGAAACATTGTAGAAAAAAACTTATAGAGAAAATTCCAAGGTGTCTCAGATGTACCAACGAAACCCCAAGACCTTGAGCTCTCATACCATATGTTAAGAACCAAATATCAATATAGCATAGAAAAACCTCAGAAAAAGTACTCAACACCTTGAAAAAAAGATAATTTCAGATAATAAGCCTCTTCAAGGGGAAACCTCCTTTTACCCCACTTAATTTTTCAAGTACAAGATGATTCCAAATGAAAATGTCTCCTTGGTATATATAGGAGACTAGGAGGTATAATTACAACTAATGGAATAAAGCTGACATAAATAAAATAACATTACTAATGTAATATGCCCCAAATAAGGGGTAATGAGCCAATATTAGGGATTAACAGTTTGTTTCCTACAAACTAACCCCCCCCCCACCTCACCCTATGTCACCCCCTCACTTCTGCAACCCTCATTTCACCCCTTCCCTAACTACCCACTCCCTCTCCTCTCTCACGAATCCATCCCATACTTAAACATTATCCTAAACTCTCCTTATTTAAAACATGAACCAATAAGATAAGAGAAGGACACTTGGCACCCACTAAACACAAGACATGTGATTGCTTTGGAATGTTCCCACATGGAAATCAAGGAGTGGTTCCACATGGTAGTTAATGGATGGTGACACGTGGCATATAGAGCATCCAACCAGTCTTCAACACATGGAAATTTTTGGTAGGTTGATTTATATGTTGCTTGGATATGGTAGAGTTTGACTTGGCATGCAAAAAATATATTTTTTTAATCAATTTTCTAAGGGGAGATCGACCCACTAAGCTCCATAATCTTCTCTTCAATGTTTCTTACTAAGTGTATGAAACACTTAGTATTATATAATACTAATACTCAAAATTCCCCATGCATGTGGGATGGGATTTACACCAAAATTATAAATTTGAACTAAAGGAGGGCATATCCAAGATCAAGGGCTCACATTTGCTCAAGACATTTGATTGACGGTGGCTGAGTCACGGACTTCTGAAGGCCATATCTTGAGTTTCAAGTGTCAAAATCGTGCAAATTTTATACCGTTGGAAAGGAATTTCAATGAAGAATATTTTGGTATAGGTTATAAGGGCTGAAAGTGACTAAATGTTTCCGAAAAATTTAAATATCAGTCAGCTTCATTTTTTAATGGGTCTACGTGACAGCTCAACTTCACGAGCTCATATATGGAGATACGAGAGTTGGATTTGGGAAAAAATTATATTGTTTGAAATATAAGACAATCAAGATCACATATGAAGTGATTTACATGGTAAAAAAAGGTGATTATCATTTCCATAAAATTAAAAAACAATCCCCCTCATTGAAAGGGAAACTAATTAAATTTTGAAAATAAAAGTTTATTTAAAAAAAATTATTAAAAAGGGAACAAGACCCATTTGAAATATTAGAATATCAATGATGTAAATTTATTAATGACGACTTAATGAAACATTAATTAAATGGAATACTTCAAAAATAAAATTATACGGGAAATTCAAGAAAGGAAAAACCCTAACTACTCAAGTAGTTAGAAAATCTAATTTTTAAAGAGAAGTGTTTCATCAAGGGTTCCAGAATCATAAATATCAAACAGGCAGGGTAGAAGATCATAAGAAGAATAAGGTACATCCATGAATAAATATCCAAGCTTTTGATAAAAATAAGAGATATCTCCATATTCTCCACTCTTTCTTTTCTTCTACATGATTTCTCATAGTTTTATGCTTGAATCTCTGAATTGGGCACAAGGCTGAGTTTTTTAGTGTTCTTGGTGTATTCTTCAAAAGACTTTTCTTGTATGATCATGGACTATTTAAAACCATATACATGAATGTCACATATTTTTTAATGAAGAACATCTTTCATAAATAAAACTCTACATATTTGAAATATTTGAAATTGATCTATCAAATTCTCTTTTGATCTTAATAGTAGTACTCTTTTAAAATTCTTTAAGATGATTGAATTATTCTCTCCTATTTCTCGTGAAGACGATATGGATGTATTTGTATATGGTTAAAAAGATTGGGTATGTGATGTTGGTCATATAGAAGTTTTGATGTTGAATCCCTCCTTCAATAATTTCTTATTGTAAATACATTTCTTGCTACACATAAAGATTATATCAAGTTATTGAATAACTATATCATTTCATAAATTCAAGAAATAAAGACCTAGGGTTTGATGCCTTAGCTTTCTCCTAATTCAATATATTCAAGATATATATTTTAGGAAAAGAGGAGTACAACCTCTATAAAAATGTAGGGGGTTCATATCCTCGTGAGGTTGTCGTTTCGGTCTTGACAGATTCAAACGTCAACCTTTTTGGAGACTTGACTACGGACATTTGTTTTCAATATATTTTAGGCCCTACTTTAGATTAGATTGAAGAACCAGAGTCTCCATGGTTCAAGGATTCGAAAATAAAATTCAAAAAGATTGTTGCGTGTTCTAGATACAAGAGATTTATAAAAGGATTATTCAAAAATGTTGCACCTTTTTTATAATTTCAAAAAGACCCAAGAAGCATTGAATATTGGGAGAATGAACTCCCTGACAAATCCATTGGAAAGACTCGAAATGAAGAATTCCATTCATGTCATGATGCTCCTTTAAATTTTTCATCAAGCCCATCAATGGTTCCACAAGACTCAACAAAAGGGAGAAATACCCAAATAAGGAGGTGATTTCATAAAACCCTTTTAAATATAGCAGAAGTAGATTTTCAAATGCCCAATATTTCTATTGAATTTTTTTCTACATTCTATGGGGATGCTTCAAAAGATGCAGAGCAACAATTGTTTAATTTTAAAAGTACATGTCATGATTTCAACCTCAATGAAGACAATGTTACATGTAAATTTCCTTTACATGAAGGAAGAGTCTTTTGAAGATATTATTGATGAATCAAGAACCTTGAAAGTGGTTGGAGATAAGGAGAAATATGAAAGAATTTTATGATTTAAAAATCCTCATCCAATCAAAGACAATAGTCTTCTTGAGAAGCCAAGAATTGATTTCATTGAATTATGTTTCCAAAGCATTATTGACCAAACAATGCAATCAAATTTTCATCACACCTAGTTCAATTTTTCTCTAGTAAACATTGAGAGTTCCCGTGACTCATTGGTACAAGTTTCAATATGTTCCATAGTGATGGAGTTCATTCTAAAAATCATATCAATGTTTGAATGACTCCATTGGAAATATACCTATACCTAATTTTCCCCTTTTCTTCCAAGTAAGATAGTGTAGGTAAATCATGTATGCACATATTTGGTTTCTTCAGTTCAAGTTTTGCACAATAAGGCAGTGGCTAAGTGGAAAAAATATTTGAAGATAACTCCATTAATGAAGAAGAATTAAGTGAATCTATTTTGAAGACGACTCCATAGCCCAATGGAGAGATAAATTGGTCTTGATATTCTGGTATTCTCAGCAACCCATAGGGGGTCATTGTCCCGCAGTTGGAGCCAGTTGTTGACCAAAATTTGGTCATCTATATTTTTCTGCTCTTGAATTCATAAAAAAAATGATATCAAAAGAAGAATTTTTTTTAATGAGAACAAGTTCATTGCATATCCATCAGTCTCAACTTCTCCATGCATTTTTCGGATTCAAAATACAAGTTCATATGCTCAAGATATCAAGGTTTGCGTTTAAGAGGGAAAATGACACTTCTTATATGTGAAATCATGACCAACTCTTGGAACCATGCCATGTTCAAATTTTCAAAGCCATGTTCATAATTTTGGAAATTTTCTTTTTTCTTGAGTTTCCTCTTATTTACTACATTTTCCATACTTAGCTTCATTTTTTAAAGACTTCTCTTATTTCCCACACTCAGTTTATTTTCCTATTCCCCCTTACTCAAACACTTAAAATACTTGTAAACCTATCCTCACTCACCTTGTTATCCCTCCCATACCTTATTTCCCCCCCTTCATGTCACACTTAGGTTTTTTTTTTTAACCCACTCCATGGTGGGTTGGCAGACTCATTATCTCTCAGCCACACCCCTCTAATCCCCTTACCACTCCATACTTAAACTTATTTTTAATTCCCAGACTCATGGACTCCCTTACCCCCTCACCTTCCTCAATCCCTCACCTCGCAAGTCCACCACACTCATTTATCCCCCCCTTACCTCACCCCACATCACCCTTATAACTCTACTACCCACATACTCCACCCCCCTCACACACTCCCTCATTCCTCATCAGAATCACATAATCCCTTACCCCCTCACCTCCCTCACCCCACGAGTCCACTGCCTACAAATTAACCCCCGCCTACTCACCTCCACTCCACTCATTTCTCCCCTTCCCTAAATACCCACTCCCTCTCCTCTCTCATGAATCCATCCCATAATTAAACATTATCCTAAACTCTCCTTATTTAAAACATGAACTAATAAGACCAGGACACTTGGTACCCAATAAACCCAAGACATATGGCAGTTTTGGAATGGTGCCACATGGAAGTTAATGGATGGTGACATGTGGTATACAGGGCATCCAAATGAGCTCCGACATATGGGAATTTTTGGTAGGCTGATTTATATGTTGATTGGACATGGTGGATTTTGACTTGGCATGCAAAAATATATATTTTTAATAAATTTTATAAGGGGATGTCAACCCACTAAGCTCCATAATCTTCTCTTCAACACTTCTTACTAAGTGTATGAAACACTTAGTATTATATAATACTAAAAATAAAAATTTCCCATGCATGTTGGATGGGATTTACACTAGAATTAAAAATTTGAACTAAAGGAGGGTGAATCCAAGATCAAGGGCTCACATTTTCCCAAGACGTTTGATCGACGGTGGCTAAGTCACGAACTTATGAAGGTGGTGCCTTAAGCTCCAGGTGTCAGAATCACACAAATTTTATACGGTTGGAAAGGTATTTCGATGAAGAATATGTTGGTATAGGTTAGAAGAGCTTAAATTTACTACATTTCTTTTTATATAAATTTAAATATCAATCAGCTTCATTTTTAATGGGTTTGCATGACAACTCAACTTCACGACCTCATATCTGGAGATCCATGATTCAGATTTGGGAAAAAAAAATATTTTTGAAAAGATAAGATGATGAAGATCAAATATGAAGTAATTTATATGGATAAAAAGGTAATTATCACTTCCAAAAAATTAAAACACAGTCCCCCGCTTTGAAATGGAAACTAATTAAATTTTGAAAATAAAAGTTTATTTAAAAACTTTTATTAAAAATGGAAAAGGAACCATTTGAAATATTCGAATATTAATGATGCAAATTTATTAATGAGGAATTAATAAATCATTTATTAAAAGGAATACTTAATATATATATATATATATATATATATATATATATATATATATATATATATATATATATATATATACAGGAAATTCAAGAAAATAAAACCCCTAACTACTCAAGCAGTTAGAAAATCTAATTTTTAAAGAGAATAAGTGCTTCATCAAGGTTTCCAGAATCAGAATTATCAAAAGGGGCAAGGAAGAGGATCAAAAGAAGAAGAAGGTACAACCATGAAGATATAACCAATATTATGATCAAACAAGAGAGATCTCCATGTTCTCCACTCTTTCTTTTCATCTACACCATTTCTCATATCTTTACGCTTGAATCTCTTAATTGGGAACAAGGCTGAGTTTTTTAGTGTTCTTCTTGTATTCTTCAAAATACTTTTCTTGTATGATCATGGAGTATTTACATCCATATACATGATTGTCAAATATTTTGTAATGAAGAACATATTTCAGAAATAAAACTCTATAAAGAATTGCTTCTGAGTTGATTTCAATTGTATCTTGTAACTTTGAGTCTTAAGTATGAAATATTTGAATTTGATCTGTCAAATTTTCTTTTGATATTAATAGTACTAGTCTTTTAAAATTCTTTGAGATTGTAACATCCCTCTCTAACTGAGCACACTATTATTGACTTATTCCTTGAGGACACTTACTTGCAAGTGATTTGGGTATGGTACTTTGGGTTTTCATTCATATTATGGGTTATATATGATGAGGTTTAGGTGTTATGGCTTATTGATTATATTGATGTATATATTGATAGATTATTTTGGCAAGTCATCCTGAGTGTGCAAGACACATGACAGGTTATGGATGTCGGTGTCATCAAATGGATTCCTTGGACTACGAATTGAGTAAGGGAGTGGATTGTATTGTTTGAGTATTTCATTATTATGCACATATGATGTATGATGGATTTTAGTATGATTTATGTATATGGATTTTTGACATTGTTTTTTTCAGTGAATGCACACTTGATGATGCTTGTTAATCTCACTCACATAAGGAGTAAAGGGGCATTGCACATAAAAACTAGTTATTGAGGGAGAGGTGTGGCATCATTCCTATCACATCCTACTAGCACTCCCTTTGTGGCCAGAATTGTAGGTTAACGATTACCTAGATTGGGTGTTCCACGATGTTGTGAGGGTAGACTGAGACAGTCGCTCACAAATATTTATAAGGGGTATGCAATAAGGTGGGGTCCTTATTCCTTAGAATCCCTTAGTCTCTCACAAGGTCAAATGAATGGATTTTTTACTCCAAGGGGTTGGACAAACTTCCAAAAACAAGTCAACGTGATTGGCACTCTTGGAGCACAAAGATGTGTCTTAAAGGGCACATCGCGCAATTGAAAACTGAGTTAATAAACATAGGTGGCCTAGAAAACATTGGAATGATTAGACCTTGTTGGATTAAAATAATTAATTAAACAATAGATGATTAATTATTAAAGCCAACTAGAATTCTAAGTCGAAGTCTGAAATTTAAATAAAGGGACTAATTGAATTGTGACATGAGTAGAGATTTCAAGGAAATCAAATGTTAGGAAATAGTAAATAAAGACCTAAAGAACTGATAAAATGCACATGTGTGCATGAAATTACTAAAAAGAAATATTTATTTAGAAATGAATAACAACTTGAGATAATGGGTTGTGCATAAAATATAATTTGAGTCAACCAACCCTATCCTAACTAAGAAGACTCTTATTCCAACTCTAAGTAAAACCTAGATAGGAGACACCCATTAATTAAGTCGATTGGGGAACTAAGAGACAACTAAGAGGAAAATTAGGAACACGTGGGGAAATTTGAGGAAAAATGGCTTTTAAATAAAAATAAAAGAGAAATTACTCGTGCAACTTAGGGATAATGTGACACATGTAGTGGGTGAATAATCCTTTAACTGGATTATTAAAAATTAATGAATTATGCATGAGGGACAAATGTCTGTGAGGAATAATTCTATAAAGAAATTGGTATACAAGGGAAGGGGATTAGACCTTTGGGGAAACACTGTTATGCTGCCAATTTTTTTATTGACTATGTTTTTACTTGTGAGAGTTGGGACTCCAAGCTTGTGAAAAGAGTGGAAGCTCTTTCTTGCGAGGCAAGCCTGGAAGCTATTGTGTTATGGTTTTTGTGTTGGGCCCCTTTGCGGCTCGGGGGGCTAAGGGGGAAGAAGAGTACCCCTAGCGTTTTCTGGGAGGTACTGGTGAAGTCTTTGTAATTAGAAAGTGAAGGAAAGGAAGGAGTGCAAGACTTGAAGGCATCTTCAGTATGCAACATTCTTCAGTCCTGGTATTTTTATATTCTGAATTTATTTGTAGAATTAGGTTGGAATGATAGGGTCTTTGTAGCATCAATGGAAAGCATAATTACCATCGTTATATTTGTTGTCAACAAGTATTAGTTCAAATTTTATATTTTAAATTACAGTTACTGCAACAAATAGTATTTATAGTGTTTTTATTTTAAACTTTTGTTGTAATTCTAGATGTTTTTCGAACCCTAAATTGAGTGGCATGATCCTCATTGTAAATTTGAATTTATATTGTGTATGATCTATGTTCTCTTAAAATTTGTATCTTCATCCATATTGAATTCTGTGTGATTGGATTTTTGTTGAGATTATTTTAGGAATTTAACAGTGAATAGTTCGTTGGTAAACTAAGTATTTGGATCCAAACTTACATCGTCAATTTCTCTAGTGAATTGAATTAATTCAAATTTATATGTCGATATTTTGTCGAAATCGTGGATAAATCCAATTTAAAAATAACCTAGAGTATATGTGTTTGTATTTTAAAAACCAAAAATTTCGGGACCTGGGAAGGCATGTTAAGGTCTCTGGAATTTCGATTTTAACTTGTAGTGTGTTAGCCCCTTTTCCCAAACAAAGTTATGCATGTGACCAGGAGCCATAACCTAGTGCTAGTAAAAAAGGGCAATATTCAGGCCTCTGAAATTCCGACGCTCTGGAGGTTTCTTAAAATCAACACATCTTTTCTCCCAAAGTGTTAACCGATTGAATCTGGTCTTGAGTTGAGTTGACCAGTAGTTGTAGGTTAACCCTACCCCAAATTCCTTCATAAATTTTAGTAATCTAATCTAATGGTTGTCGTAGATTTCCTTCCACGAATTTCTACGGTGGAGATCCACTACAAAACTTCAGAATTAGGGGTTTTCCACGCATGCAAAACTTGAAACTATTCCACCTAGATCATTGAACCTCTAAAGATCTCAGAGATATGATGATTTACACTCTCCCTCAAATTAATGGTTGTCGTCCACTCCGGAGTTCGGAAATATGGGAGTTCCTCTTTTTGTAAACATCAACCCATTTCCTCTGGAGTGCTGAAATTCTGAACCTATGAAGTAATAAGAATTGAATATCTAACGGTCCTTGATTGTTCACTAGATCTATGGATCTCCTTTAATCCGGATGTCGGGACTCTGGGAGTTCCTTAATATTTAGCTTCATGTCTCAATTTTTTTTGAAGTGTTGGTTAACCGGACCGTTGAAGAATGAAGGCTCATAGAAATAACAGTTCTTGATCGATCGCCAGATCTAAGAATTTTCTTCACTTTGAGACTTCAGAGCTTTTGGGTTTCTTGACTCTCTACAGTTATGAACCCAATCTCACCAGATCGTTAAACTCCTGCGGATCCAACGGCTAGAAATCACTCACTGATCTACGGTGTAGATCACTTCATAAATTCATACTTTAGGGCTCTCTTAAGATAAATAACTTGGATATTTCGAAGTGATGAAGCTCGAAGGTCTCCAGGTTTTAACGAGTTCGCATATTTTTTCTTATCGGATAGTTGTGGGGATTCCAATTTCCTCGTGATCAAATCTCGTCCACTGGTTTCCTTCGAAGGGATTTCAACCTTTTTTCCTCTTTTGAACACTGCACATGCTATCCCTCTTGAGATTTTCTTTTGAAATGAACTCCAACGCTCAATAGCACATTCCCCCTGAGCTTGGATTCTAATTGTTGAGTGTGTACTATGTGCCTCCCATGTGTATGTTTGCACTGTCTCTTCTAAGCTTTGTAGTTATGAAGGTTAGGAACCTTTGCCCAACTTGAGACGATCTCTGCACACACCAAGGAATTTTCCTTCTGAACTTGGGCTTTCAAGGACCTTGTTCATGCACTTCTAGAGTTGGTTCTAGAAGTGTTGTACTGTGACACCCAGAAGAGGAATTTCATATTCCTTCCAAAAACTTATTAACCCAATCCTAGAACAGAATTGCACTAGGTTGCAGGTTTATTTCTTCACAATATCAGTTGGTTCACAAAAGTACAGAGTAAGCTTCTGATTTCTACATTGTGTTGAGCTCTTTTCTATGTTGTTCCTTTCCTCATTTAAATTGTGATATAGATCAATAGATTTCTACTTAGATGTACTATGTAGGGTTTTCACCTTTTCCAGTAAATTGGATTAAGACGGAACTGTCATCTTATTAGGTTGCATGTTGAAGGTCTTTGTTATTGATTAAGTTTATATCATGTTTTTATTGGATTGCTTCCTATTATTTAATTAAGTAAGATGATGAGTTATTGAAATAGTATACATTGTGTTATGAGGTGATGACTAAGACACCAGATTCTCTGTGTCATTTTGAAGAAAAGTTGCACATAAGACTGCTAGAAATCATTTGATTTATGGAATAGATTGAAGGTATGGGAATTAGATAATTCCTTGTTCCTCATAACAGTCTTCGGTCTTGAGACCTTAAATGGTCAATATCAATCAAACGAATCCTATACTTGAGCATTGATTATGTGTCTTGGAGGTCCCAAACTTGCAGGATAGGTTGGGTGGGTAGCTTGTATGTTATTATATGTGAAGTGGCAGATACTTAATGCATTAAGTGGTATAAAAATCTAGTATTACAATGAAATGAGAGAAATAGAATGATTATTGTTGATGTACTTCATTGTCATGTTCCACTGGTTCAAATGATGTGCAATGGATGTCAAAAAAAAAGATATCCCTTATTGTTCCATGAGTACTTATATGACAAAATAGAGGGGTTGTTACAGAGATGATCAAATTATTCTCTCATATTTCTCATGAAGAATATATGGATGTATCTGTATATGATTAAGAATATTGTGTATGTGATGATGGTCATAAAGAAGTTCGGATGTTGAATCCCTCCTTCAACATTTTCTTATTGTAAAGATATTTCTTGGTGCACAAAAACATTATATCAAGTTATTGAAGAACTATATAATTTCATAAATTCAAGTAATAAAGACCTAGGGTTTGTTTCCTTAGAATTCTCCTAACTCAAGATATTCAAGATATAAATTTTATCCAAAGAGGAGTACCACCTCTATAAAAACGTAGGGGGGATGCATATCCTCATGAGTTTCGGTCCTGACAGATTCAAACATCAACCCTTGGGAAACCAAATATGAGAGAAATCCCATCTAGAAGGTTAGGCATATGATATGCTCTCTTTTCTTCAGTTATGGGAAGCAAGTACAAATAAAGAGGCACTCACTATGAATTTTCCTTTGACATTGTGCCCTGAACGACTACTACAAAATATCCTACCTGCTTTGTTATGATATCAAAATACCACTCCTTGGATTCTTTTTTCTACTATGGAACAAGTACAATACAAAATAATGGAACCATTTCCCCTCCTAGTGGACCTATATTTGACATAGTCCAATAACCATCTAGGGTTAGGGTTTTAACTTCCTCAACCCTCAATTAGTGAAAATGTTTGGACATTCTAGAATGTTATTGAAAATACACACGTGGATATCCCCACGTGTTTGAGTAAAGGGAGTTGACATGGAATCCACTCATACCATGGTGGTGAACATGGTAGTTCAACTTGTGGAAGGCATAAATTTTGCATACGAACTTTGATTGAGATGTTGTTCATAATGTTGGAAAGGTATTAGAGTGTATAACATCGTCAAGGATGTGGACATAAGTTCCAGACACTGTAACCCCAAAAAAATATGTTTAATGCCTCAAAATGGTTCCAGAACATTCCAGACCCCGGTTTTCCAAACTAGGAGTTGATTCCTCCTATTTTCCACCTAGAAAGTACCATGATAGATGAAAAATTGTATGAACATGCAATCTGGATTATTGAGTGAGTTTTAGTTGGAAACAAATTTACCTCTCAACTTAAAAGGAGATGAGGTTGGTTTACAACAGTCCATGTGAAAGTGACAGAGAAATCCACATGTATTCTTAGGTTGGGAAAGAGAAATACCTCTTCATATTTTCAAAACTTGGAGGCCAAGAAAAAAATGAAAGGGTCCCAAGTATGTCATTAGAAAGTTCTTCTTAAGGTTGGTTTTCAATGGGTTATAAGTTTGGGGTATCTACTAGAGTGATTATAATATTATCAACATAAAGTACAAGTATGATACAATATCCACATAGGTTCTTAGTATAGACATTAGGATCAAAGTGGCAGTGAGAAAATCTAGAGTCAAGAAGGAATCGATCCATTTTTTCATACCAGGGCTAAGGAGTTTGCTTCATACCATAAAGGTATTGTTGGAGGTGACATATAAGGATAGGGTCGCCTTAAATGAATATGGGAGGTTGTTCTATGTAAATTTCTTCTTACAAATCACCAAGAAAGAAGGTGTCTTTGACATCCATATAATTAACCTCCCACCAAGACAAATTTTTGAGGGAAATATCAAGGTGGGTGAAATTCATTTTGGTATTGATGTAAATTTTTCATTGTAGTCAAATTCTTCTACCTGTCAAAATTCTTTGAAAACTAATTGGGCCTTATTTCTATCAACACTACCACATATGGAATACTTAAATGTGTAAACCCATTTACATGTGTCAATTTTTCTTCCTTTAAAAATATGGGTTATATCCCAAGTATCATTCACTGTCAAGGAATGAAATTCTTAATTCATCAGTGCACCCCATGTTGTATAGCCAAAATATTCTATAAATTTTTTTGGATCATGAGTCTTTAAAACTTGAGCCAAAAGAGATAAGGCTTGCTAGAAATAGGAACATACTTGGAGCTTATTAGAAGGATCACCAAAGGAGGTATTGAATCCTATAATTAATTGATGTTCCTTTCATGAAGAGTGATTTGGATCATGAAATATTGTTCTCTATTATATCATCAATGTCTTGCATTTGTGCTTCAATATGTTCCCTAGTTTTAGAGGGGTTGCAACAAATTTTTTGGTCCATTAATAGAGGGATTTCTTGATATTTTTCATTTTTTCTCCAAGAAATGAGATGGGGATACTATTACATCTTCTCCCCTTGAATTTTGAACCAACTCAATTGAATACATAGAGAAACATATGGGGTTTTAATAGAAGGGAGTTTCCCCTTATTAAAAAGGGATAATGAGAGGAATATGGGTTTGTGATCCAAGATAACTAAGGGAAGGATGTTAAATGAGACGTTTCATTTTTTACTAAGTGAGGAGACTTTTATATGGAAGTGATCAAGCCATTCAATAATGAATTTAAGGCCCAACCTTCTATTTGTCCAATTGAATTTTCCATTTTTAGGATGAAATCAATTAGATCTCATTTAGTGATAATGCCATCAACCATCTCTTTGTAAGGGTGTCTAATGAAGGATCCTCCTCTCTTTCCCTTAGCATCCATAACAAGGTTAATATCTCTAGCTAAAACTTTGTTATCGGGGTTCATCGATGATGATTAATTTTGAAGAAAGATCTAACATTTATTTTTTCAAGCTAATTGTTTATGGAATAAACTACAGTGACCTCTCACCATTAGAGAGATTTGTGGATTCTAGGGATATTGAATGTTGGATTTGAAGAATTATTTCGACCCTAATCATCCAAAATCAAGGCAATTACTCCTAAGAATACTCAAGGGGGTACACTATTAAATAGAAACTTGTTCTAGATTTATTTATTTTTCAATTCCAAGGAGGTGTCATCTACTTTGGCTTCTTGGAGTATGAATGAACATGTTTGTTCTTATCTTATTAGGAGTTTTATATATTCTTTCTTGTTTTTACCATAAATACCTCTACAAATCCATGAAATCACTTTCAATACTTGAATTTTTAAACCCCTCCACAAGTGCTTACTAAAGTGTGGATTGGAAACCAAAAATATAGTTTATCTTTGCCTTATCATCCCTTATTTCCTTATTTGATGGTTGGTCCATTCTTTTTTCCAACATTTTCTCAACCTATTAGTGTCTTTCCCTAGATTGAATGTCATGTTCCTAGTCATGAATCTTTAGAAAAGGGTGTTGGAAGGGGTGCTTAAACCTTGATCTCTTGGAAACAATGATCATTTGGGGGAGTAAGCTATTACATAGGGTTTCTCTTGATGAAATTGTTTAGAAGAAGGAGGGTATTTTTTAAGGATTCAAACATTATACCTTAGTATATTGTTCTAGGTGATTATTTCAAATTGAAAAAACTCACAAACATGTATATAGGTGAATATTCAATAGAAAACATACAATTTACTATTAAAACTTATAATTTTTGGTGATTATTATCATTATAATCATATTTTGTGTAAACAATAGGACAATGTTTAAGGCAGAAATTACCAATTGGTGAATTTGTTTTTTGAAAAAAATGCAAAAAAATAGCCAAATGGTTAAAAAAATCCCCAAAGAAATACCCTGAAAAGGAGTGGGAATATAATAAAGGAGTTCTAACAAAGTCTTATGTATTGATGGAAGTTGTCTTGTATGTTTGGGGAGTTCAGGTTTTCATAAATTGATTCCCCTCTTCCTTCCCTGATTCTAGCCCCATTGTTTCATGGTTTTCTATATATTCTAATCTATTGTTTCCAATAGGCTTGGTAATGACCTATGTATTCTCATTATGGGGAGGATGTGGCAGTCCTATTCTTCTTATTTAAAGTACTTTTTGCATTAATTGTTCTTTTAGGACTCGATAGGGGTCATTGCTAGTGGCATTTTTCTTGCAATCCTAGGTGAATGGACATATTCAAGGAATTAAATGCATTTGAATGGAAATGTTCATAATATAATGGTTAAATATGCTTCCATCCTACTATAAAAGTTGATGATCACCTGCAACAGATCAAACAGATCTATAAATCTAATGAATATCAATACTCTTAGTAATTTTACAAGAGAGAATTAAAGGAGAGAGTAAGAAGACAAAAATTTGGACTACACAACTCAATTCTCATTAATTAAAAACGGAATGAAGAGAAAGTACATAAGGTAATTCAAATTATAAAGGAGACAATTTACCCCCAAGGTGTAGGGCAGTCGGTGACGAAGTGTGTTGTTAAGGCACTCTATTATGTGAAGTCACTGGTTCGAAACCTCGACTTACCTTGTGTGTCGTTTATGGGGCATAGTGGGCACACTTGGAGGTTATAGTGGTATTAGTTGGATAACATTACCTTGTTTCAAGCGAGTACATGCCCAATTAGTTGTTGATTCTTCCAGTCACAAAAAAAGGAGGCAATTTGAATTGTATGTGTGATGCATGACTCTAGTTTGGCTTAAATTGGAATTTTGATGCCTTGATTAGCCATGCAATCTATCAAGAATAGGAAAAATATTAAAAAAGAAAAGTAAATCACTTTCTAAAGTCCTAAAAGAAAGCAAAATCATAGTAAATCACTTTCACTAGCTTATTAAAGTAGAACCCCCCTTAAATCTAGGGATAGAGTGCTCATATGGCTCACTTGGTAAAATTTAGTCAAAATTAAACCATTAGAATCATGAGACCAAGATCTAAAGTACATAGGTGAGAGATTAATGCTAAGGAGATGAAAAATATTCTCTAACACCTCCCAATAAGCCTAACTAGGTGAAAATAATGCCCAAAATTGGGTCTCGACAAGATGACATTTTATTAGGTACCCAAGTACAATAAAAATACTCATGAAGTGAGGAAATAGAGAAAACTCATGAGAACCCCCCCCCCCTCAAAAGAGGATGCTGATAAGGAAACTAGGAAGTCTCCTCTGAACTCTCCACCATTGCCAAGTGTCCTCACAAATGTCTAAATCACTTCTCTATGAAGGACTTAGTGAAGATGTATGCAACCTGATCCATTTATGGAAATTATTGCAATGCACTAACCTGATCATGTATGATCCAATTTTCTTCCATATTAGTATAGTGTTTCCATATACATGGAATAATATTCCTATAAGTAGTAAGTGGAACCAACTCCTAAGTTATATTTAGGATGAGGGAATCATATTCCTCATCCATAACAGCCTCCTAATAGGGTTTTCATATAACCTATATATAAGACTAAGGATATTATGTGGAGACCATGTAGAAATGAATAGGAATCAAAGGATTGGTAGAAGAGAGTGCTTGTGGAGCACCCTGAAACTAAGATCTAGTCCTTTGTGTATCTACTAGATCACCCACTAAATATTTTGCTTCATGTAGAGTTTTTTTTCCCAAATTACTCTCGGTGTCAGATCTACAATGACTTACTCAACTAAGTAACTTGCTTCCCAATCATCATCTAAAATATGTTCTAAATCAGAAGTATGATCTGAATTTGAAAGGTCTACATCAACCAGAACCATTGGATCTGCAATGGGTTCCTCTTGATGTGCATGCATGGGGACTTCTTTGAATTTAACACTTCTCACAATGAGGATTTTTTTTGTAATAGGGTTCAACCTGGTCACTTCATTACCATGGGTTAGAAGTAAAGTAGGATAGGACTTGGGAATAAAATGGAAAAAAATATATAATTGTTGATCTTTTTTCTTTTCAGGGACAAGAGTCAACCTCCTAGGGTATTCTTGTAATGAGTTATATCAATATCCCTTATGAATGTTTATAGAGGTGGTACTTCTCTTTATCACTCAAATTTTAAATATACTCATTCAAACAATATATTTAACATTCATAACATCTACGCATGTGAGTGGACCAGGTGGAAAAGTAACTGGAAACATAGAAAATAAATTACATGAGAAAAATAATAACCTCACTCAGAATAACCACATCCATTCACTTAAGTAATGAGACGAAAATATTTGAAGCAAGACTCAAAGACAAAAAATAATATTGATGGTCCAAAAATTAGAGAGATTTAAATGATTTCATTCATTTAAATCACAAGATGCATAGGAGAAACATACATGAGATATCATGCTTATATAAAATTCAGAAACCTAAAATATTATGAACTCTTGGAATATCTCTCTATGAGAGTAAGAAATACTACATATTGATGTTCAATTTTGAATAAAGTGTTTTTTATCACAAAACACAATGTTCTTAACAATGTAGTCCTTCATTGGTGGAACCATGATTTATTTCTTAACATGGAGCAAGAATATTTCCTCTTCCATTTATTTAAACTCAAAGCACAATTATTGAATAGATGCTAGGTGGTCTTCATTATCATTCATGAAAGTAACTAACCACTGCTTAATTTCTTCTTCTGGAAAATAAGTGATAATGTCAAACTCATTGGCCCATGAAGCTTTAATTATGCTCAATTTTATCTTCGATTTCTCCTTAGTATAAGCATAGACTTTCTTACTAGTTGTGTGCCCCCAATATCTTTAACAATTTCAAGTGCTTTAAGGAATGTGTTTCTTTTTGTTTCATCGATATTTTTACAATTGGCAATTGAATCTCATAGCATTTGAATTCTCGCTAACTAGCCTTCTTTCACTTGTTTTATTCTATGGTTTGAAGGTAAATCTTGTTGATTTCTATGGAAATCACTTAAACTTAACACTCGTGCAACAAAAATACTTAAATCATTTGTATAAAAACATCCATCATGTTCCATATATTTTTGCAAATATTCCATAAAGGTGGAGAGCCATTATGATAGGTTCCTTAAACTTGTACTAACTTCCCATGCTTTTTAAATAATGTCAAGTTTCTTATTGATGTTTTCCACAACATATAATCTTACTTCACTTAGAAATTTGGAGGCCTTATTTACCCATGTTGATGTCCCTAGTGTACTCTGAGGCATTTGATATGGAGGAAAAATAGCTAATGGTTCCATGAACAAAGTTTTAGGACTCAGTGTGTCCTAGAGTTCACTTGTTATTCTTTTTAATCTGATATTTTCTAGCTCCTACTCAATGAACAATAACAAAATGAGGTCCTTGAGCTTTTAGAGGATGTGGAAAATGAAAGAATCAAGATAGAATATTCTAATTTACATGGAAATCATGAAGGTGCAGTATATTTTTATCGAGAAGGAGATTCTCCAAATGTAACAAAAAGAACTCTATCCTAAGAAACAATTCAAAATATTGAAGATCTAGTGGAAGATCCCCATCTTCTAAAGAAATAATGATATAGAATCCATAATAATTTTGAGCCTATCATAGAACCTAAGGAATAATAGTTACAGGGAAATGGATCCTTGAATCTTGAGGCCACTTTAGAAATGAGAAAAGATCCCTAAGAGCCTTCAAAGCCACATTGTCAAGTAGCAAAGACCTATAAATAAGTGAGCTCTCCTCTAGAACTAGACACTTTTGACATTAGTTCTCTCATAAAGGAGGCATCACCCCTTCTTACAATAGGGTATAAATCCAATTGAGAAAACTAAAAAATAGAATAAAAACAAAATAAATCTAGAGGAACTCAATGATCACTTGTTGCCTCATATTCTGACTTTCAGAAAAATTGAAACAATTATTTTGACATCCTTGTTTTGAAAAGTTTTGTCATGTCATATTTTATTTATTCCAATTTGCAAGGTAACATAGATTTTAGGCCTTCTATGGTAGGATATGGAAATATAGGAACAAGGATCTTTTAGAATCCAAATTGCATGTTTTTGAAAATAAGTTATGGTCAATTTAAAATATTTTGTATTTCAAGTTGTTCCACTCAGCCATAACATTTTACAGACAAACACACTGATATTTACAAGATAGGTAATCGTAAAATATTTATTTTTAATTGTTACTAATATTTTCAAGTAACTTGTCATGCCTAAATAGTTCATTGGACTTTGTTATAGGTATACAACCTTCTAAAACCCTACATTGAAAAAATGAGAATAGTGACCATCAAATAACGATCATGAGAGTGAGATGGATAAGGAATATATGTATACACACACACACACAAACACACAAATTATAGGTAATGGTTAAACATTTTTTTGAATTGTTCCTAACATTTTTAAACAACTTTTCATGGCTAAATGGTTCATTGGACCTTGTTGTAGGTGGATAGCCTTCTAAAACCCTACATCAGAAAAATGAGAATAGTGATTGTAAAATAAAGATCATGAGTTTGAGATGGATAATGAAAATGGTGGTTATCAACATAGTGAAAATGCCACACATATTCATATTTATCTAAACCCATAGACAAGGTGTTCTCCTATCCAAAAAATGGGTCAATATAATATAAACATAAGTCAAACTTTGATTCTTGTGAAGAAATATATTTTGAATATGTATATATGTTGCACATATGCATATTTAATTTACATGCCATTATTTTGGCATGTGCTCAAGGAATACAATTGTTTTCTCTTCCCTTAGCAAACGTAGAACTGAGAAGGGTAGGATGCAACTTCACTAGAAAAATATAGGGATGCAATAGGTCATTTGAAATTGCAACATGGAAATAGAGTTGCAACTACATAATGGAAATATAGTTCCAATTACACATAGGCTAGACCATATGAAAATTGTGAGATGAGATCACTAGGAAATCTGTGGGAGTCACCAAGACAAGAGAATTCAAGGATCTTATTTTAGGGTTATGTGAAATGAAAAGTAAGATGGTAAATAACAAAATTCACTTGAGTAAGATTCTTTCATATTTGGAATGATGAAAAAAATCCCTATCCCAAATGATTTTTCCTTCCACTAATACTTCAATCCAACCAAGAACAATAAATGAACTTAATCTCTCAAACAAGCTCTTCATCCACATACACCTCATTGATGAAATATTCTCCTTCTTTATCATACAATATCTTGTGATCCCCATGCATATTTGTTACAAGACTTATAGAAAAGGATTTGTTAATCAAACTCCCACTACATTACATGATAATATCAAGATTATTGGAAATTGAGAATGAGGTACTGGAGAAAAAAGTGGAGAATGAAGAAATGATTAAATTAAATTACCTATATTGTTAGCTCTAAATCATATGGTTTCCCACCTACATGTAGGAATTTCAGGGTTAAATTTAAGTGGATCATAGCAATTATGGAAGTTTCTATAATATTGGTTTTCTTTATATTTTCAATGTTTTTTCTATAAATGTCTCTTTTGTAATATGATACAATGCCAAATTTCATTTTTAGATATAGAAACTGATAATATATTCCATTCAGTTCAAAAAAAATCTAATAAAATTATCAAAAGTCTGAAAAAAAAATGGAAAATCAAATGAATAGTTATTTACCTACACTTTGTGACTTAAGCCCTGTTTAGTGTAGTTTTCGTTGTAATTTAAAGTAGGACGTTATTGAAAAAAAATATTATTCCTACTAACTTTGAGGCAAGCCATTCAACCTTGCAACTTACATGTTGAAGAAGATCAAGTGAAGAGAACAATTTAAGGCAAAGAGCATAGTTGAAGGCTATCAAGTGAAGAGTTCATTCATGGTTGCTATCTAACAATAACACACAACGTAGGTGTCCTAGCTATGGGACGTTTTGAATCACCATAAACTCGCTTAACAAGTATCATAGAAAAGGACACTCATTAATTATATTATCAAGTCTCATTAGTGGAATGTCAAAGTCTCATTAGTGGAATGTTAGTGAATAAAGAAATGCATTACTTTTGTTATGAGTAATTATAAACTCAACAATAAGATGGTAAACATTATATGATTGAAAAACCCTAGGTTGAATTCCATGAAGATGACAAATATGAATTGGATTAATAGCTTGCATGCTCTTCAATGCAAAATGATTACATTATTCCATGCTTGGGAAAGGACTAAAAATAAGAGGTATCTGAATATGGAGGACACATTTCACACACTACTTGAGTAGACATTCATATTCAAACAAAATTTCTCTCCCATATTTTTTAAGTTGCATGCACTAAAAGATGCCTTAAAAATTCACTTGTCCCCATAAGAATGCAGTGACACTTCACTAGTCAAGAAAGATGTGCCCGCTACAATTGAAATGATTCAATTAGATTTGGTTGTTCTTAATGTATTAGTATTTGTGAAAAATATTTTGATATCCTTATAAATTGTTCAATTCATTTAGAAGTTAGGAAGGATTTTGACAAGTCATTTGGAAGGCTTAATACCCATGACTAAATAAAATGTCATCATGTGAAGTTTAAATTTATTTTTGTTAAATTAGATGTTTTTAGCATTTTGTTTTTGTAATCTAGTCTAATTTTATATTAATATCATGCAAAAAATATTATAGTCATGGCTATCTAAGGCTTTCCATAGATGAAACCAGACCTTAGACTGATTTAGAAAAGAATAATCATATTCTATAGACCAGTCCATATGTATCTATTATAACTAAGGAGGTTCAGGACCTCAAATGTAGAAAAATGAAGATAAGAAAACATAAATATAGGTAGGTAAAATGAAATACAACAGAATTAAAAAGGGGGTGGTTTGGATGGGCCTAATGGGATGTAAATTTCTTTCTCCTAGGATTTGACATTCATCTCTTGTCCAAGTTCATCTTCTATGATAATTGGGTTGGAGATAGTTCCTTGAGAGCTCGGTGTGACAATGACCTCCAAAGTGTCTTATTTTTTTCCTGGCTCCAAGTTTTTCATCTTGAATCTGATCCCAAGGACCAACCTACATAAGAGGATGAATTTGGCTTCCAATCACCATGGTTTATCCAAATTTTTAACTTGTTATTATTCCTTGTTTTCCATTCACAAGGAAATAAATGTTATCGAAAGCTAGTAGAACTCTGTTGTGTTACAGGTATGAAATAACTGAGAGGGGGGGGGGTGAATCAGTTATTGTAAATTATTAACAATTTCTCTCAATTTTATCTTCGAATCATTAATCTTAATGGCAGCAAGTCTTTACTGTGAAAACCAGTGTTATAAACA
>ML794312.1:646293-671695 GCA_009831015.1 Picea engelmannii
TTTTCAGCGTCTGTGTTTGCATTTGTGTTGCAGCATGTTTCAGCATCTGTTCTTCATAAACAATCGATTGCCATCAATGAAAACCTTGATCATCTGCGCCTTGATCATCTGCGTCATCTCTGTTGTAGCCATATTTCCAACATGTTGCTCTAAAAACATTCATATCCCTTGACCTTGAGAAGCCAGATTCAGAGAACCAGTCCTAGAATTTTTTTTTGATTTGTTGCTTGGGAATCCATAGATGTTTCTATCAGGACAATCCCTCTAGTTCATCAATTTTTTGTTGAATATTAGGAGGTGGTCAAGGATAAAGAGATACCTAGAATGATTGGCATCCATCTCTTCCCCTACATTGCGTGACCATGAATTGGAACTCCTAGAGGGAGGAGGTTTGGTTTTACCCCTCTACCTTGTACCATGACTGCTTGATTCAAGGATTTCCTTAACCATGTTATCCACCATAGTGAGCAGGGAAAACTGAAGGAAAGGGAATGGAAAAACCACATAAATAGATCCATTGTTGACCCTACATGTATGACCACTAGAAACCACAAATAATTTATTCTCAACCACCATAGAGGGTATAAACTAGCCTAAGATTCCTGAGATAGAGAATGTGTGAAGCGGAGAAAGATCGAGGGTAATCCAGATCACTCTCGTCCTAGGGAGTCAGAGATGAGGGATGAAATATAGCCAAAATTCAAGAAACTCCTTATTTGTAGGCAAGGGAAACAACACCAAATACCCATAAACCAGAGAGTGCCACAAACATTCCAAGTCGACATAACATAGAACTAAAATACTCATAATATAGAAAGTGCCCAAAGGAGAAAGAATTGAAACTACCTTGACTGTATAGTTGATACAACAAGATGAAGGTATTGGCTTTGTGACCCAAGGAAATGTGGTCGGCCAATTGATGTTGTGATGCTTAATAAATAAACCTCCACATGAAACCATAATATCCTACATCCCCTACGAATCAACGTCCTTACAATTATCTCTCAAGATTTTAGAAACTTTATCCATAATTTTAAGGTAATGAAACCAAAACGTTTGTATCCACCTTCTTCATCAATTACCATAAAGCCTCAACATGAAATATTCCGCATATCCTTACCATCAATTATACTAAACGTGAACCAGCCTAAGGAGTGAATTATGGTTGGAGCGATAGTTTTCATACATCTTCCCTTGATGTGGAAGAGGCGTTAATGCCTTGGTAAGTCACCCGATATGGGAGTTTTTTGTCCATCTCATTTATCCATAGGAAATATGAATGAAGATGATCTTGCTCCAAATATTTCCATGAGGAAGTGATATCTTTCTCTTTAGATTTAACACCCAGATTTTCAAGATGATCCACAAGGCCATTAGCCTTTTTGTGAACATAATAGGTAGTGATGGTTAGAAAATTCCTAAGAACATCAACCACATGAGATAACCTAGAGGATATTCACCAATTTATTGATGCTTTGTCCTAGCAAGGGATGATTTGAAGGATGGAAATTTATTTTAAAATATAGAAACCTTGGCGAATCTTACTTATCCTTCATATGCCAACTATAAATGTTTGGCGATATTTTTGTAAAAATATTCAAATTTATAAGGATTTTATATAGTTTTTAGAAAATTTTGGTGATTTTTAACGTAAAATAATTTTATCCTATAGAATTTGGGTGAATCATTTTTAAAATAGTGAATCTCGTTTTTGGAAAAACCATGGAAAATTAGCCCATGAGCAAAATTTAACCCCTAAAATCATCCATGGGACTCCCAGCTAGATCCACAAAGGAGCCTTGTGAGGGTCTGCATAGTGATGGTTGAATCCCCTTCAACCACCACACTAGAGTAACCTAGGTGCATTTCTAGAGAGAGACCCTTGATTAGTACATCGATCTCAACAACATAATTGGTGATTTTTCTCAAATGAATGGTGAAGAAAAAAATAATCTCACCATTAGAATTTTTTAAAACATCCCTAGCCCTTGTAGAAATAGGGTTACCTTTGGTTGCACCATCAAAAATTAATTTGACAAATTCTAGTGGGGGTCTTTCCCATTTCCCAAGTGAAGAGGTTTCATTTCTATATGTTATTGAAGAATCTTAAGGGTTAGGTACGAACAATCAATCAATGAAAATGATGTTTTATCTCCCCTCTAGAATGTTTGCATATACTAGCTAGGGATAGGATCTAATAGATTCTTTGATCGAGAATCAATGGATGATTATCCATATATAATCATAGTTTTGATACTATTGTTTAAAAATTTGGCAATTACATTCCTTCGAGACCATTTGAAGGAGATGTATGGGGAAAATGCACCAATATTTATTAAGTATATTGTTAATATAGGGGGTTTGTTTCCATTTCTCCAAGGTAAGTCGAATGATATTCCTATTTTTGTCAGATTTTATGAATATTAGAGATCCTTTGTCCCATAGTTTGTTAACCTCTTCACAATTGTTGAAAATATGTTGAACAGATTCCTCATTTTTCCACAAATATAACATATGGATGGTCCTTTTAAGCCTCTAGTCATGAGGATATCCTAGGTGAGGATTTTATTTCGGGAGTGTATCCAAAGAAAATATGATACCTTTGGAGATAATTATGCATTTTAAATCCTTTTTCCGGATAACATTTGATTCCAAGGAGGCTTGGTTTGCTTCCCAATCATATTCTCTTTTAATGTTGAAGTTAATACTACCTTGGGAGACCCAACAAGGGATGTCTTGGCCCTCAATAAAATTGATTTTCCTTTCCTTTAGGTAAGAGTCCAAGAGATTGGATTCTACATGAGAGAGTTGAGGGGGACAAGCCTCTTCAAATATCCCTTTTTGTGGGATATTGGGCCAAAATCATTTGATTTCTATTGGTGGACTTTGTTCCATCCAAGCCTATGGAGTTTATATTTGACTTTTTGGAGGAGTGGATTGAGGTTAAGTCTATGATCTTGTTGCCAAGCATCTTTCCATAATAATTCTTTCTCTCCATATTTGATTTACCAAAAGGATTGAATCTACACCAAGGCTCTATTGGACCAAGCATTATTCCAGATAAGGGAACCGAATTCAACCTCATTTAATTTGATGAGTTCTTCCTTAGGAGTTTGGTTGGAATATTTGGATTTCCATAACTTTCCCCATATATCCATTTGTTTTTTGTTTTGAAACCATCATTATTTGGAAACAAAGGATTTTCTCATAGCCAATGCATCCTTGATGCCAATCCCACCACTGTGCTTGGGAAGGAGGATAGAGTCCCAAGCAACCAAGGCCCATTTTCATTCTTTTCTAGGACCTCCCATAGAAAGGCCCTTTCAAGTGACTGAATAGCCTTAAGGACTTTCAAGGAGTATAAATAAATAAGAAAAAGTATAGAGGCATATCTTGAAGGACATGCTTGATAAAGGTATTTGTTTCTGGTAGGTTGATGTAATGAAAAGTTCATTTTTTCAAGTTATCTCTGAGCTTGGAAAGGAGGTCTTCCAAGGAGGCATTCTAGAGGGAATTGACCAGAAGGGGAGCACTAATATCTTTGGAGGGAATGGATCCCCTTTGGAAACCAAGTAAGTGGTTGATGTTGTTATGGATAACAAGAGGGGTGTTAAAAAATAATATATGAGACTTGATTTGGTTGATAAGAGCATCAAAGTCCAACATAAAGGAGTCAAGAATTATTTTGAAGGGGAGGGCATCATGAACAATGGGGAAATTATTAGAAAAAAGAGGATCCCAGAGATATAATATAAAATAGATGCAGAAATAAAACACAGAAGATACATAATAAAATAGACACACATATATATGTGGTTCACCTAATATGGGCTACATCCACCAGAGAAATTGTCATTCATTCCTATATTATTATCCACCAAATGAAGGGATACAACCTACAACACACTTGTTGTAACTTTCTCTTCCTTTATCATAGTCTCCTCTCTTAGAATACAATATTCACTCCCATGCATAGCCGCAATACAATTACTTCATACATAAAAGAGGGTTTCCTTCTAGGGAAAAAAAATCTAACATAACTTCTATCATAAGATATGAAACCTAATGATGAACACTTCAGATTGACTATGAAATTACAATATTTTACAAGGAAATTTTCCCAAAAAATTATCTTCAGGGGAGCTACCCCTGAACCCCTACCAGAGTGGGATCCATTGAATTTATCCACCCCCCCCCCTGAACCCCTGGAAATGGATGTGGGGGGGAAATCCCCCCCACACCCCCCATCAGGAACTGGGATCCAAACACAGTTGAAATAAGACCTCTAAATCAAGAAGATAATTAGGTTCCACAACCAACAATCTCCCACTTGGATATTGATCACAACAACTCCACTACTGATGTACATGTTGGAATATGATCCACCTTGGACCTAGAATGTTTCTTATCTTCACCGCCATGCTTTAAGTCCAACTGAAACTAAGCAGGAAATCAATTTCTCCCTGGTAAAAAATGGATAGTATGTATCTTTTCCAAATTCAATTGTCCATATTAAAAAATGGATAGTATAAAATGGTACATGAGTTGTATATGTTTAGTATTAGAATGGAAGGGTCGAGTTCTTTGCAATATGAATGGCACTCTGGATGTCACAGTACAACTTGTTATTCTCATGTTTCTTTCCCAATTCCTCTAGAAACCTTTGTAAATAAATCAACTCTTTACTAGCCTATGTAGAAAAAACATACTCTACTTCTGTTGTTGAAATTGCAACGACCTTTTGCATCTTTTAAATCCAACTTATTGGTGTTCCATCTACAGTAAAAGCATACCCTGTGGTTCTCCTCTTGTTATCTTCATCACCTGTCATATCTAAATCAGCATGTCCCTGTAGAACAGTGTTTGAACCTCCAAAACATAATGCACATGAGTAGTAGTACCTCTAAAATACTTGAGAATCCACTTTACTACCCCCCAATATTCTTTACCTAGATTATTCATATACCTACTCACAACTCCCACTGCATTTGCAATATCCGGTCTTGTGCACACCATCACATACATCAAGATGTCAATTATTGATGAATAAGGGACCATGGACATGTATTCTATATGATCATGTGTCTTGGGACAAATTTCCTTGTTTAATTTGAAATGGTTGGCCAAAGTTGTACTAACTGGTTTGCATTATGCATTCTAAACCTCTCCAACACCTTCTCTATGTACTCTTCTTGAGACAATGTCAATTTGTGATTTTTCCTGTCTCTTGGTATTCTCATACCAAGGATTTTCCTTACAGCACCCAAATCCTTCTTCACAAATGAATTATCTAATTTATTTTTTATCACATTTATATCCTACATGTTAGCCCCTAGAACAAGCATGTCATCTACATACAATAGCATGATAATATAGCTTCCATTTTCTAGCTTCCTAAAATAAACATAGTGATCAAAATGACATCTACTATAACCTTGTTTTGTCATAAACCTTTCAAACTTCAAATACCACTTCCTTAGAGATTTATTTAGGCCACACAATATCTTATTCAACCTGCACACCAATTTCCCCTTCCCTTTGACCTCATACCCTGTGGTTGTTGCATATAAATATCTTCCTCCAAATCCCCATGGAGAAAAGTTGTTTTTACATCTAATTTTTCAAGATGCAAATCTTCTACTGCCACAAGAATTAAAATAGTCCTAATTGAATTCATGTTAACAACATGATAAAATATTTCATCAATATCTATACCTTTCTTCTATGCAAACCCCAGTTTGGCCTTGTAACACATTTTTCCTCCATATTCTTCCTTCAACCTTTAAACCCATTTATTCTACAATGCTCTTTTTCCTACAGGAAAATGATCCAAGTACCAAGTCTGGTTATTTACCAAGGAATCCATTTCCGCTTTCATGCCTTGCTCCCACTTGTTATTAGTGTCTACCTGCATTGCCTCTTCATAACTTTATGGTTCACCAGAATTCGTCAACAATAAATAATATGATGAATGAGAGTATCGTTCATGGGGTCTACTTAACCTAGTAGATATTTGTTGAGGTCATTTCCCACTTCCAAAATTTCCCTCTCCTTTTCTATTTCCCCAATTCTCTTCTCCTTTTCTTTTCCCTCTTTTGTACTTACCTGTTTTTTCCCTTTTATTTTTTCCCTCCTACTATTCCTTTCTAGTTTTACACTTAGTCACATTTTTTAGACCGCGGGTTGTTATAGCAAGATTTGCCTCACCATTGATAACTTGCATAGAGGCCTTTTTCCATTTCCCTATGCAGACTTGTCATCCCTTTTCGATGAATCCAGAGATAAAAACACATTTTTTTCCACATATATGCGCCCTATCTACTATACAGCATGTGTATACGCAGTCTGCTCCACTACAACCCGCGTACATTGGGATTTGTTCCAGAAAATACAAAAATGAAGTCGAGTTTCCATGTCACAATAGGAGATCTCTGATCCTTGGCCTTCCATATATTGGAAACGTTCTGACTCGGCCCTTCAGTTTCATTTTGAAGGCTATAAGAACACAATTCCTAGCTATGGAAAAGAGAAGAAAGCATTCAACTTTGAGAGCAAAGTTACTCTGGAGAAATTACTTCATATTGATTCTACATCCCTTTGTCCCTTAACTCTGAACACAGTGTCATCCCCCAAGCTATTTCCCTATTTTTGAGAGAACCTCATTGTCTCTTTTCTATGAGATTTCCTTTGGTGGAGGATTGAAGTGGTGGAGGCCCAGTTGGAAGGAACTTGTTTTCTTGGTTTCGAACATTGCCGACATGAAGGTTTGTACTTTTTTCGCTTCTACTAATCATTTATTAATATAAATACTCCTTTCCCATCCAATTGGTATCGTGCAAATACATGATTATTATCCATGGGCATATTTGTAATGTTTATTAATGGATTATGATATCTAATGTGCTAACCCCTTTATATTATCACTATATACTTGCTCTGCTTGTTTATTGAGAACTTGTTGTAGGTACAAAGCTTTGGGTCAAAGTACTCAACAGTGAAACAACATCGAACGTTGGAACGAGGTAGGATTCTTTCATATCTCTCTTTCACATTGGTTTATATAACATATGTTGGAATTGAGTAGATTTCTGCAGTCATACCTGTCTGTTGTGGTTTACCCTAGCCATAGAGATTTTTTCCCTCGTAACATAATTGGTGACTCTATTGGGGAGAGATATTCTTTCTAAGGGTTGAAGTACTTTTTCTCCTTGCATTGATCTTTTTCCTTTGTGTTTCTTGTCGTATCACTGCTTGACAGATTCTATTCACTCTGGGTCTGATTTTTTAGCCTTTTTCACATGTCTGGCCTTGTTGTCAAGCCTGTATGTGCCTTTTTCCTTACCAGTCACGTATACATGCGTGTTGTCTCACTGCAAGTTGCGTATATACGCATTGTTTGCTTGAGAAGTCATGTATACCACTTTTCCTTGCCTGTTTACTTGGTTTTGTGATTATTGGGTGGGATTTGATGATTGTTGATTCTTCTTAGGTCTTTGTAGTGCCTATTGAGCTTCTCTGGGTTGACAGGAAACCTGTTTGGGATTGATTTTTTGGGCGTAGTCTTTCTTATCAGTTTTCATTTTTTGATTTGTCCTTGAACTCTAGGTTGTTGCTTGGCTTTTTGGTATTTTGCTTAAGTCATTCCGTTTATACAAAGTAGAATTTATATATCACGTTGTTTTTCAGTCCATGCATTTTCTCTTTAATATATTGAAAATAAATTAAAAAATAGGCATTTTACATTGTTTGGAATTTTTGTCTTCTGAATTTTTATCATTATCTTAGTGCATTTAGTGAAATATTGCATTTTACTTCTGAATTATAGAGTTGAAATTGAAAACTGCATTGTTTTTATATGCATATCATTCATTGAAAAAATTAAAATTAGACTTTGCATTATATTTATATTTATTTTCTTTCAGAGTCATAATATCATGAGTTTCACTTCCATACACTTTTGAGAAATCACGGCCAATAAAATTTATGCTTTAAACTAAAATTGATTAGTCATGATTTTATTTTTAGGGTGCACAAACTAGTCTAGGATTTAGTGCCTTGGAATAGGATTTTGTGAGTAAAATTCTCCAAGGCAATTAAATCAACATATGTGTCTGAGACAGGGAGTTGAGAAGTCCATTGTATAATTGGTAAAATTAGGAGGCTCCGCTCACACCGGAGTTAATCACGAAGTCACGTGAAGTTAGTTGAAGGGATAGCCCCTACATAGTCGCCTAGCATCAGAGATATTTTTGTGGATTTATTCGTATTTGGGGATCTTGCTAGTACCCATACCTCTGTGAGAGGTGGTGCTTTCAAGGTTTCGGGCTTTGCTACCCTGTCCATACGGTAATACAGACTTATGACTGATTGTCTGTGCATCAGTTATACAGTGGTTTATTAGTTGCTTGACTTAGGTATCTCATAGGTTACTTGCAAAGGTTATTTTGCTTCTACCCTGGGTCAGATAGGGGTTGGACAATGCACAGCCTTTATGGAGGATTACCTCTCTGGGGGGATCTAAATGATTGGTTTTTAAGCCCACGAGGGCCCCTATAACTGTTTTTGTTACCTCCAAACTTTAGCGGGGACTCTCAGGTCCCTCTTGGACGAGACATGCCTTCTTTAGCGAGGGCGACCACTTAGCCACTTTAGCCATTTGCATGCATATTAGTCGTTTGACTTTTGGTGTACTCTTTGAATACAATTTGGCCTTAGGATATTCTTATTTTGTAGAGTCATAATTCATCGTGGAGTCAGACCAGCATCCCCGCCAGTCCCGTCGGTTGTTACAGTTACCACCGGATTTCGAGTTCTTTCCTTCTAAAATGCATAGAGTTCTTAGGCGTGGTACACACACATCCACCTTTCATAATTGGGGTTCCACAAGGATGAGTGTTGAATCTAGTCTCCATAACACTGGGAGTTCTTTGACTCCCATACCCACTATAGTTAATGGCACCCCTTTGACTCTTGCAGCCACTATGGTTGCAGTGTTGGAGGCAGATACTGGTACTATGGCTCGGCCTGTATTTAATGCTTCATCTCTTGCCTCGAACCCATTTGGGGGTCTTGGACATTCGTCGGGTTAAAATTTTCAGTCCATCCTTATGGCTTCTAGTCCATTTTCCTATGGTATGCCTAACTTCACTTTGCAGTTTTTGACTTCCATCCCAGTTGTTGGCCATAACGCTATCATTGGACTTGGGGGAACTACACCTCCTTACACTCCATTTCCGTTTGGTAGTTTTCATATCCCTCAAACGAATCGTAATATAGGAAGTGTCCCTTCTATTAACCCCTGGTCTAATCCTTTTATGGCTAGATGGAACAACCAACCTGGCGGACAATTTCCATCCTATATCCCTACCTCCTCGGTGTTGATTCTGACCAATACCTTTGGCATGACGAATCCACTTCAATCCTTCAGGTTCCCACCCAGAGGAGGTCAGTCTTATGCTTTGGGAAACCCCCAACTTGTACCCAATCCGGTTGGGGGAAATTTTTATAACCCCCAGCCCGGATCTAATCCGACTGGGGGAAATTTTCATAACCCTCATCAGAACATTCCTACTAGAATGATTCCCAACCCACCTTATATGAATCAGCCCGGAGGAGGTCCTTATAATCCTGAACATGGCTATGGTTCTTACTAGAATCCTAGGTGGAATGCAGTTTCCAACACACAATCTTTCATGGGAGGATAGGGCCAGATGTCACAACCCTCTCTCCCTTTTATGGCCACACTCAATCTGCTAGATTTGTCTAAGTTAATGAACAACCCTGTGAGTCATGATCCCACATGGCCCCCCATCCCCACCAAACTTCCTTCAGACATCCCAAAGTTTGAGGGTAAGAATGGAGAGGACCCTGGTGATCATGTCACTACCTTTCACCTTTGGTGCTCATCGAATTCCCTTAACCATGATTTTATTAGGTTATGATTGTTTCAACGCACTCTCATTGGAGTTGTTGTGCAATGGTATATTGAGCTACCTAGAGGGACCTATGGGTCATTTAATGAGTTGGTAATGGTCTTTCTCAACCACTTTCAATTGCCCATTCATTATGATGTTGGCCTCGAACTTTTGTCAACTTTACACTAGGACATCACCACTCATATCTCGGATCATATCGAGGAGTGGTGTAGATGGAGGTAGTTGATTAAGACTCCTATACTCCCAGCCTTTCTCCTGGAATGGTTCCTAAAGTCTTTGCACCCTCCTATCTCGAAGGACATTGCTACTTCTGGGATCACTACTGAGGAAGAATATATCTTTAGAGCCCAGCAGTTAGATTTGATATATGCTAAGTCTGGGATTTTATATCACCTTCTTCCAAAAGCACCGCAGTCAAGTTACAACCCTAGGAAAAAACCTGGACCTCGTGTCAATGGCATTGTAGGATCCACCAATGTAAAGTCCGCAGACTCAACGACGACCACTTGAAGACTTTGTCTCTAAACCAGTCTTCTGGAGGACCAGCTTCATCTGTGTCTTCCAACCCCACTCAGTCGACGAATGTACATTCCATGTAATCGTCGAAAAACCCAAATGGTGACCAGCAACCAGGCGGAAATAAAAGGAAAGGTTGAAATAATCGTAAGGGTGTGAAAAAATGGTAATAAACCCAAGGACAAAGATAATAATGGGAAACTGAATGATAATGTTGGAGAGGGAAAGAAAGAGAAATGTGAGGTGAAGTTTCCTTATAAACTTTGTAACGAATACCACCTTACACATTTATGCCCCAAACTCACAGAGGCTACAAGGATTTTGAATCTACCACATGTTGTGCTGACGAATCCATTCCCACATAACCAACACTTAGCCTCGAGCTCTTCAAATGTCAGAAATGTGACTGGTGGGAGTAAAAACCCACCATCACAAGATGGTGATCGCGTACGTATCAACATGGTCGATGCGAAAATCGATATAGCCACTCAATATTAGGATTATTCTCTTCACAAGCTAACTCTGGTCTAGAAGCCCCCCCTCCTCCTCCAGAGACAAACTTACAGATTGAGAAACCAGATCCACCACCTCATATTCTGAAAGGAGTACTTAAGTGCTCTACCCACAATCCTAATGCTAGATCCACCCATAACTACTCTATTGTTGAGGACCTATGCCAAACCCCTTGTGTTATGTTGGCTTTGGAGGTACTCCAGATGTGTCCTTCATAAAGGAATGCCTTACTCTTTGCCTTAGGAGCTCTAGAACCCAGTGGCTCAAAAGTTATCAATTTCGATGTCACAGATGTGAAGCCTCACTTACCTTACCACGTGGATTTCCAAATCCACGTGGAGTATTCCAAGTATACCATCAAATGTGTGGTTGTTGATGAAGGCACCACCACCTTCGTGATGTCCCTGGTCTATTGGAAAGCTCTCGGTTCTCCGACCCTTTCCAATTCATCGAACATGTTGACTGCATTTGAAGGTCATTCCTTCTGCCCTCATAGTATTCTCCCTGCCTTTCCGGTCCAGTTAGGTGGGAAGACGGTAGAGGTGGAGGTAGAGGTAGTTGATGCGCCTCTTGATTATAACCTGTTACTAGGTCACAATTGGACCTATGTTATGTTCGTTGTTGTATCGTCTGTCTTCTCTACGCTTTGTTTTCCTCATCAAGGGAATATTGTGATGGTCAACCAGTTTTCCTTTGTGAAATCTAGTCCTAATGCATCTATCGGACCGTCAATCCCTGTGATCGATAATTCTCAACCAGTAACTGAGAATATCGGTGTCAAAATGTATTCTTCCCTTATGGGTACTTTCAACTTCTCGACACTGAATCACCACGTTTACGCCATGTCTAGCAGGCTTTCTTCGATAGAGAGGTCCATTCCTTTCCGCACTTCCTATTTTAGTGATCCATGGACCCTACCTTCCCCTACTTCATCATGTGAAGGTTAGTCGCATGCTAGCATGGCCATGCCACTATCAACAGTAGATATTGTGTATCAATCTGTTCTGGACTCTTCCGTCGATCCCAATCATGTTACTTCGTTGACGAATGAGAAGGATCTTATTTATAGGCATGTATGGGCCACCTCATTATCTTGTTCACATGATTTCCTAGATGAGACTTTGCCTTCAGACAAAGCCATCCTCAAAGCCATGAATGGTTCCAATAGACCTTGGGATGATATGCATCATCGATCTTATTTTCTCCCAAGTCTTGAAAGAATCAAGCAAGATTACTTTTGGTATACTTTGAGTGAGATAGTCAATCACGTTGTAGTTCCACTTGATATGCACAGAATTTATGCCAAAGGAAATATGGTGAGTATTTCTCCTACCGTCTCGATTGATATCTCTCGTACCCCTGGAAAGATTGAGAATGTAAATATAGGTGCAGATTGTTCACCAGAATAAATTTTGATCTACACCAATATCTTCAAAGAATTTCGAGATGTATTTTCTTGGTCATATGAAGAGATACCAGGGATCGACCCTCGTATTATCGAACATGAGATTAGAAATTACCTGGATGCTAAACCTGTTCCACAACGTCTTAGAGTTGTGAATCCTAGGAAGGCCCCTGCTATTAAGGCAGAGGTGGATAAGCTACTTAATGTTGTCTTCATATACCCAGTTCCTTTGACCAAATGCATATCCAACCCTGTTCCTATGAATAAAAAGCAAGGAACCAATCGTGTATGTATGTAGTTTCATGACCTGAACAAGGCTTGTCCTAACGATAACTTCCCCACACCTTTCATTGATTAGATACTTGATGAGTGTGCTAGAAGCGAGATATTTTATTTTATGGAAGGATTTCCAGGGTATAACCAAATCCAAATCAAACCTGAGGACCAACACAAGATGGCATTTATATGTCCTTGGGGTACTTTTTCACACCGGAAAATGCCTTTCGGCCTTAAAAACGCCGGATAAACCTTCCAACATGCCATGACTTTTGCTTTTCATGATCTTAAGCACATAGTCGCAGCCTACCTTGATGATATCGTTGCTCACTCCCACAAGACAGTGGATCATATTACGCACCTTCAGCATGTTTTTGAAAAATTTTGTTACTATATGATCTGAAAATAGGGGGCTGACTTGTTTTTCTATGCAAACACCCTCTACTCCATTAAAATAAATTTCAGGACCTTTCTCAATGTCTTAGTTGTGCAAGAGAAATTATGTGTCAAGTTTAGGCTTCTTTTAGGTGTTTATGTGTGAGGTATTTGAAAGGTTAAATATGTTGTTTAAATAATACAACAACAAATATAAATTGTAGCAAAAATAACCAGCAACTCACAACAATAACAAAATGATAAAGGAGTTCACCCCCAACTGGGCTACATCTCCTTGAGCCTCCATCAATGGACTAGGCTCTCTGAGATTAGTTTGTCTAAAATTCTTTTACAAGATGCTTCTCCACTCCAATGGATTTACTGACTGTACCATTGAGTTCATAATACATAAAAACCCTAAAAATGACTATTAGAACTCTTAAAACAGACCATGGCTCATCTGGGCATGACCTCTTCTATTGGTGGCCTTAAGCTTCCTTGAGCTTCAATGTGGAAAAAACTCTTGTAAAAGTCCTCAAATTCCTATGAAACCAGTTCCAATGAGTTCATAGAGTAACAATTAGTCAAAAATGACTATTCAGTCACTGAAAATGAAATTTGGGCTCAGCTGAGCATGGCCTCCTTCAATGGTGGCCCTAAGCTCCCTGAAACTTCAATGTAGAAAATCCTACAATATAAGTCTCCAAATTCCTTTGAAAATAGTGTCAATGGATTCAGAACATCCAAAAACCCCTAGCTGGGCTTTTTTCAGCACCTCATTTAGCCAAAAAATGAGGAAGATAGGCCTCCTGCCATTTTCCTCCTTCAATCTTGTTGTCTCTAGTTCGCCAATTCTCACCTCCTGTGTGAGTAACCTGGATTCTCGACGTTTCCCATGCCTAAGCCCGGCACATGCGCGCATGCCCACAAAATGTGCCAAATTCTCGCACTGTTAGAAAACTAAGCCCCCGAATCACGGAGGTGTTGGGCGCATGGGGGGCCATGTGGCCACGTCCCAGCGCAAAATTAGGCACCGTTTGAAAAAATGGTTGAGGGCGCGACAAGTGTTCAGGCACGTGGGTGTTGACCATTTGAACGTGGTTTGAATCCGTGTGTAATATTCTATGGTTTAGGTTCATGTGGTTCACGCATGTAATCGGGGGCTGGGGCTAAGCCCGAGCCTGAATCCGTGCCGAAATGTACCATTGTAAAAGTTTAAATATAAATTCAAACGTTTATGTGTTAAGAACTATATGTGGGTGCGGCGGTTGGGTGGCCTTTTCCAAGACACTTCCCATGTGTGGAGGTCTGGAGTTCGAATCCCATGGAATCCATAAAATGTTACACACCATAACCAAGGTGCCACGAGCCAACCCATGCCTGGGCCACGTGGCACCATCTAGTTTGTCAAAAATGTTCCACGTGTCAAGAAATGATTCGACCATGTGTCTTGTCAACCAACTTCCAACTTTGCATCTGCCACATCAGCATCATGCCATGTCAGACTGTATAGACCTGCCACATCATCATCATGCCATGTTAGACTGTACATCCCTGCCATGTCATCATGTCCAATCAACACCTACCACATCATCACCTATATGGACTGCACGGACTGTATAGTCAACAAACTTTTGCCTATTTGGAAAACCAAACAGAATGTGATATCTCTCTGATCTGATGTGCATTTGACCCCGTTTGAAGTGTGTTTGGTTCTTGAGGATGAGACCTATGCACCTGTCCATTTTGAAGAGATTCTGAGCACTTTCATTTATGGGCTAAAATTTGACCCTTAGTCCAGATTCTGATCACACCTTCCCACTGAAAGGATTTTGGACCCACAAAAGATGATGATTATCTTCCTGAGCTTCAATACTCTTCTACTTCCGAGTTCTATCAACTGATTATACTTGAAAAGTCTTTTTGGCAATCACTTGTGTACCTTGGCATACCTTGCATTGCAACTAACTATGTCCCTCAACCACTGTTCTCTGGTTGTTGTTGACCCACTATCCTCTTTGTTCTTGAAAGATTGACAGCCTTCCCACTGAGAATCAAGTCCCTCTTGTGAACTCTTTGGCGTCGACACAATCCGCTCTACAATGGCTACAAAATACTTTCCTGCGACATCTTGTCACAAACCAAGAAAACCATCAATCTTGAAAACAAAATTTTATACAAGACTGAAAATGATGCCAACCAACTCTTTTTCTCTTCAAGCAATAACTGTTGTATCTTGTACTTCATCAAAGTACATGGCGTTTTCCCACATCTTGGTGTACTCAATATCGACTTACAAGCCAACAAACACCATCGACTAAACATAAGTCGAAAAACATGATCGACTCAACATAGTCATCAAGACAACATCGACACAATCAAGACTCATTTGAAAAACATCGACATTCCAAAAAGTCAACATTCATGATACCTAACCATGTTACAATCACGAGTCAATCAAAATGAACTATCACCAAGTTCATTGTTTACACACATACAAAATCACATGCATGTGCATAGCTCTTCAACTCTCCTTCAAGTACAAACATAGGTACATAATCCCAAAAACATGTGGGTACATAAGAGCTGAAAATAAAAAATCTATATGGCTATGTTAAGTGAGTATCATACCCATATTTTACATCCTCCTGGCGAAGCTGTGCAACAACAAGAATGCCTTCAAAAGAATCACATTCACATGCAAACTTGCATCATACAAGCTATGATAAACTGCTACAACTTGTCATACTTTCAACATAAAAGGATACATAAGGCTGAAAAGTGCATCTACAAACAAAGAAATGCAGGCCTTACTTGCTCAAGAAATCTAACCATTTCTTACCAAGCCAATTCAATGGTGACTTTTTCTGCTGAAAATTGTTTTCTTGTGAATCATCTTGACTCACATCGATGATGGAATATCCTCTTCCATTCTTTCCAGTCTCCTTATCCATCTACTTCTCGTGATGTGGATGAATGGTTGGATGCAATGTCCAACATTGGTCAATGATATGACCTCTCTTATGGCAGTGAGTGCAAATCTTTTGCATCCTCTTTTCAAGTTGCCTTTGCTTGGAAAGTTTCCTGAATGTGGTCAATCTTTTCCAACATCTTGAAACATGATGATTATCTAAACCACAATATGCACATGGATTTTTTCTTCCATTTTTACATGCAAATTTACCATGCTTAACATAATCAAAAGAAACTGAATTACGGGAAGAAATATACCTTGAACATTCACCTTTATCTCCTTCTTGGGGAGGTGAATTTGAAGAGTTACCAGCTCTCCTTTGAAGACCAACAAAGAACTTATTTTCCTCATGTCTATCACAACTCTCTTGTTTCACACATTTGCATTCATCTTGAACACACACTTTGCATGATTGAGGGATTGAACATGAAACAAAAGTCCTTGAACATTCACCTTTATTGCCTTCTTGAGGAGGTGAATTTGAAGAGTTACTAGCTCTCTTTTGAATACCAACAAAAATGTTCTTGTCCTCATGGTTGTTACAACTCTCATGTTTCACACATTTTCATTCATCTTGAACACAAAATTTGCATGCTTGAGGGATTGAACTCGCAAAAAAAGTTGTTCTTGAAACTGTTTCCCTTGTCTCCTCAACTTTGGAATATGCTCCATCTTTTTGTTCATATCCAAGATCCCTATACTACGGCCTCTCCTCAACAACAACAGGATCAACAATTCCTTGTGCATTCTTTCCTAACCCTCTACCTTCATAGCCCATTTTTAACAATAACTTGGACCCTATTCCCTTAGTGTGATTTTCAAAAACACCAAAGCATTCATATTGAGAGGAATTTGAAGAAAAAACAACATTACATACCTCATGTTCATGCATGTACTTGGTAAGGGTTTCCTTTGCCTCATGGAGCCGAGTCTCCATCTCATGCAACTTTTCAAGAATTTGGTGCTTCTCCTCCTTCATGGCCATCAACTTCTCTTGAAGTACAATGCTCTCCTTCCTATCTTCCAACATATCTTGTACCATAAGTCTCATGGTTACAATCGCCTTCAACATCTCTTTTTCAAAGAACTTGGCTAATGAAGATGTATGAGAACTCTCACTATTTGAAGCTCCCTCCATCCTTGCAAGGAATCAAACTTCAACACAAAACTTGCACAATAATACCAATAGATAAATCTCTATCTATCAATGGAAATCACATGAGAAAAACTATGCTTTGATACCACCTGATCTGAAAATAGGGAGCTGACTTGTTTTTTTATGAAAGCACCCTCTACTCCATTAAAATAAATTTCAATACCTTACTCAATGTCTTAGCTATGAAAGAGAAATTATGTGTCAAGTTTAGGATTATTTTATGTGTTTATGTGTGAGGTATTTGAAAGGTTAAATATGTTGTTTAAAGAATACAACAACAAACATAAATTGTAGAAAAAATAACCAGCAACTCACAACAATAACAAAATGATAAAGGAGTTCACCCCCAACTGGGCTACATCTCCTTGAGCCTCCATCAATGGACTAGGATATCTGAGATTAGTTTGTCTAAAATTCTTTTACAAGTTGTTGCTCAAATCCAATGGATTTACTAACTGTACCATTGGGCTCGGAATACATAAAAACCCCAAAAATGACTATTAGAACTCTGAAAACAGACCATGGCTCATCTGGGCATGACCTCTTCTACTGGTGGCCTTGAGATTCCCTGAGCTTCAATGTGGAAAAAAAACCTGTAACAGTCCTCAAATGCCTTTTAAACCTTTTCCAATGAGTTCAGAGCATAACAATTAGTTAAAAATGACTATTCAGTCACTGAAAATGAAATTTGGGCTCATTTGAGCATGGCCTCCTTCAATGGTGGCCCTAAGCTCCCTGGAGCTCCCTGAAACTTCAATGTAGAAAAACCTGCAATAGAAGTCTCCAAATACCTTTGAAAATAGTTCCAATGGATTTAGAACATCCAAAAACCCCTAGCTGGGCTTTTTTCGGCACCTCATTTGGCCAAAAAATGAAGAAGATAGGCCTTTTGCCATTTTCATCCTTCAAGCATGTTGTCTCTAGTTCACCAATTCACACCTCCTGTGTGAGTAACCTAGATTCTAGGTGTTTCCCATGCCTAAACCCAGCACACACGCATGTTGTCTCTAGTTCACCAATTCACACCTCCTATGTGAGTAACCTAGCTTCTCGGTGTTTCCCATGCCTAAACCCAGCACAAAACATGCCAAATTGTCACACCGTTAGAGAACTAATCGCCTGAATCATGGAGGTGTTGGGCACATGGGAGGCCATGTGGCCACGTCCCAGTGCAAAATTAGGCACCGTTTGCAAAAATTGACTGAGGGCGCGACAAGTGTTCAGGTGCATGGGTGTTAAACATTTGAACATGGTTTGAATCCACGCGTAATACTCCATGGGTTAGGGGCATGTGGTTCATGCATGTAACTGGGGGTTGGGGCTAAGCCCTAGCCCAGATCCGTGCTGAAATGTACCATTCTAAAAGTTTAAATATAAATTCAAATGTTTATATGTTAAGAACTATATGTGGGCACACAGGTTGGGCGACCTTTGCCAAGACACTGCCCGTGTGTGGAGGTCCGCGGTTCGAATCCCACAGACTCCATAAAATTTTACACACCATAACCAAGGTGCCACGTGGCAACCCATGCCTGGGCCATGTGGCACCATCCAGTTTGTCAAAAATGTGCCACGTGTCAACAAATGATTCGACCACATGTCCTGTCAACCCGCTGCCAACTCTGCATCTGCCACATTAGCATCATGCCACGTCAAACTGTATTACCCTACCACATCAGCATCATGCCACGTCAGATTGTATAGCCCTACCACATCAGCATGTCCAATCAGCACCTACCACGTCATCACCTGTATGGATTGTGTGGACTGTACAGTCAACAAATTTTTACCTGTTTGGCAAACCGAACAGAACACGATATCTCTCTCATCCAATGTCCATTTGACCCCATTTGAAGTGCGTTGGGTTTGTGAGGATGAGGTCTACGCACCTGTCCGTTTTGAAGCGATTCTGAGCACTTTCATTTTTGGGCTAAAATTTGACCCCTGGTCCAAATTCTGATCACTATAGAATCTGGTTGAACTCTGTAATGTTCCTGACTTGGCTAGTATAGGAAATTCTACTAATGTGTGTGTAGGAACAATGGTTTACAACATATAAATGATCATACAAATAATAAATGCGACAAAGGACTGCAAAGTTTATATTATGATATCTCTGTGGATTACAAAATGGCTGAGTGCGACTGAATAAACCGACAATACTTGACTAGATCAACAGAAAAAGGATCTTATCCAGAATACAAATAAGCAACTAAAATATAATACCCAGAATATGGGAGCACTGCGGAATCAATGGATGCGTTGGGACTATGGCAGCTCTGACGGTAACTGCTGGAAGTCTGGAAAGTTTGCCCTGGGAGCAATATTTCTTGGAATGGCCTGGAAAATGTCCCCAATGATGTGCCCTACTCTAGTCCTCAGTACTGGTATCTTTCAGACCCCTCTGCTAATGAATCTAGACCGCAGATGGATACCCCTGGGGGGATGCACCCCTCTTCTTCTGGCAAAATTCATCCTAGTGATTCCACTGTCAGAATCAGATGAGATATGTCTCAAAATGACTGCCTTGGTCTACTGGGAAATGGTTCAGAAGGGTTTCCCTGAATCTGGTTGGATGCTCGCTCTAGAACCCCAAATGTACCCACCAAAAGTGTCACACATCCAAGTCTGGAAATTGCATCCCAGTTGATTCCTCCATCTAAATATGATGAGGAACCAGGCAAAAGATGCACCTTGCCTTCCTCTCAAATGGGTCGGAGGGAAATCTCAGAATTCCCCCAGGATGGAGTAAGTCGACTAAAAACCCTCTCATAAGTTGCGCCCTCACTCTAAATGAATGTGCCCTTGTTGTTGAACAATGTGTAACTACTGCTGAAGAATTATGAAAGACCTAAATGATCTTCCCATTGACTAGGGTGTGTCTCTTAACACTGAAATCAACCAACTGGTGTCTTCCTCCTGCAATCCACTGAACTATCTCTCCTGAGTTGCACCTCTCTCCTCAATGACAAGTCATGATCTGCATAATAATGAATTAGGTTGTTGGCCCTTCCTTTATAGCTTTCCAAAACCCTAAATCATGTTGAACCCCTAATTCACTGTTGACTTCCAAAACCCTAAATCACTATTGAAACCCTAATTCACTGTTGACTTCTATAATTAGCTCATAATGACTTAAAAGTGCTTTTAACCCTTTTTAGCTCAATGTCACTTTCTAAATATAACACTTGTGTCTGGAGTGACCTCTAGTAACCCTGTTTACCCCTCTTTGGCCCTAGATATAGTCTAATGGAGCAGTTTAGACCATTAAGCCTCCTCTCTAGAGCTCCTATTTGGAAAGGGACATTACAATCCTCCCTTCCCAAAATTGCTTGACCTCAAGCAATAACAGTCCAGGGTGTCACGCTCTCCCAAGTAGCGTCCTCTACTGGAAGTCCTCTCCATCTGATCAAACACTCTCTGATGACCCTACTCCTCAGTTTCTTCTCCTATAACTCCAAAACCTCCTTCGAAACTAACTCCAACTTTCCCTCCTCATCCAACGGGGGAAGCTCCTCTGATGTGCTAATGAATTGTCCCACTGCCTTTTTGAGGCAAGACACGTGGAACACATTATGAATCTTTCTCCCCTCTGGAAGCTCTAGCTCATAAGAAAACTCACCTACTCAGTGCATGATCCTATAAGGACCATAAAATCTAGGCTTGAGCTTCTCAGCCCCACTCTTCTTCAAAGATGACTGTCTGTAGGGTTGGAGTCTCAAGAAAACCAAATCTCCAACCTCAAAGATGCACTCTATCTTGTGCCTATACGCACTTATATTCTGTCGGTTTTGTTTCGTCTGTAGGTTCTCTTTCAAGAACTTGAGAATCTCTTGACTCTCTGTGATCCAATCCTTGGCCTTGGGGGATCTGCTCTCCTTGAAGACCAAGTCTACCAAAGTGGGAGCATCATATCTGTACAATGCTCGGAAGGGTGTCATACCAATGGACATGTGGAAGGTGGTGTTGTAGCAATGTTCTCCTAAATGTAACCACTTTACCCACATTCTATGTTGTCCTCCTACATAGTTCCTCAAATACCCTTCAACCCACTTGTTGACAATCTTGGTCTGCCCATCTGTCTAAGGATGATAGCTGGTGCTAGGTGTCAACTTTGTCCCCACCAACTGAAACAACTCTCTCTAAAATGTCCCTATGAACCGACTGTCCCTGTCACTGACGATGTTCTTCGGCAACCCATGAAGTTTGAACACCTTCGTGAAGAAAAGCTCAGCTACCTGAACTATGTTGTACTCTGTTGGTATGGCATAGAAGTGAGAAAAATTGGTCAATCTATCGACCACTACATAGATACAGTCCTTACCCTAGACATTGGGTAGACCTGTGATGAAGTCCATAGATATACTCTCCCATTTCTTTTCTGGAATGGGGAGTGGCTGAAGTCGCCCTGCTGGAAGAGCATGCTCTGACTTTTTCTACTGGAAAGTCACACACTCACTGACGTGTCCCATAATGTCCTGTTTGAGTCCCTTCCATGAGAACCTCTCTCTGATCTATCTATAGGTTTTGAAAAACCCTTGATGGCCTGCTAGAGGAGTATCATGAACTGCGGTGAGGATCTTCTTCTTGAGCCCTGAATATGACACCAAGTAGACTATATCCTTGTAAAATATGACATCGTCAATGACCCTATACTGGTCATCCTGTACCTTCCCATCCATCACCTCACAAGCGAACTTGTTCTTGGAATATTCCACTAACAAATGGGATTTCCAATCTACTGAAATCTCCATCAAAGAACATGCCACAGGTCTCCTCGATAGTGCATCGACCACAATGTTCTTCTTCCCCTTGACATACTCTATGTCAAATTCGAATGCATGTACCTTTGTCACCCATTTCTGTTGGTGCTCACTGAGGTCCTTCTACTCAAGGAAATACTTCAAACTGTTGTGATCGGTCTTGACCATGAATTTGCTGCCAACCAAATATTGTCTGAACTTGGTCAAGGCATGCATGATTGCCAACATTTCCTTCTCATAAATGGAGTACAACCTCTCAGGTTGACTAAGATTTCGGCTCTCAAATACAATGGCGTATCCTCCCTGCATCAAAATTGCATCAATCCCTTCGTCGGATGCGTCACACTCTAGTACAAATGGCAAGGTGAAGTCTGGTAGTGCCAACACTGGACAAGTGCCCATGACTTCCTTCATGTGATCAAAGGCTTCATATGATTTCTCGATCCATATGAAGGCCCCATCCTTGGTAAGATCTGTCAGTGGTGCTCCAAGATGAGAAAAACCCTGGACAAACTGCCTATAATAGATGCACAGCCTGAAGAAGCTCCTCAATTCTGTCACATTCCTGGGCGTCGGCCAATCCAGAATGGCCCTGATCTTCTCTTGGTGCACCTCTACCCCCTGTGCACTGATGATGTGGCCTAATTAAAGCACCTCTTTCATATCAAACTCACACTTGGAATCTTTGGCATATAATGAATATCTCTCCATGATGCTCAATACCTCATCCAGATGCCTCATATGCTCATGCCATGACCAGCTATAGATCAAGATGTCATCGAAGAAAACCAAGACTGATTTCCTTAACTGATCCCTGAATATATGGTTCATGCAAGACTGGAATGTATCAGGTGCATTGGTTAGCCCAAATGGCATAACCAGGAAATCGAAGTGTCCAAATGACATCGAAATGTCGTCTTCTCTGTGTCCTTCTCTCGGATGTTTATCTAATGATATCCAGAGCGTAGACCAATTTTTAAGAAGAAAATGGCCCCATGCAGTTCACCCATCAACTCATCAATGCATGGGATAGGGTATTGGTTCTTGATGGCTTTCTTGTTCAAGGATCGGTAATCAATGCACATCCTCGTCATGCCATCCTTCTTCAGAACTAAGACAACTAAAGAAGAAAATGGGTCGTTTCTCAGTCTAATGTGTCCCATCGCCAGCAATTCCTTGATTGCCTTCTCTATCTCATCCTTGAACCTCCTAGGATGACAATAGGGGGGGGGTGATCATAGGTTTGTTCCCCTCCTCCAACTCAATGGTGTGCTCAAACCCCCTATCAGGTGGTATCCCTGGTGGAATTGCCTCAAAGACCTATTGATGTCGTCCCAATAAATTATTGATATTTGTATGGTACTGTTGTTGACCTTTTGAATCCTTCTAAGTAGTGATCAAGCATTTTCCAGCATATGCTACCTCCCCATGTTTGAATATCCTCTCCATCCTCTTGGCTGAAACTGTCTTGGGTGCTCCTGTCGACATACCTCTTGTTGAGCTAAATATATAACATATGAATCAACATTTAATTGTCAACCCGGGAAGGTAGACTTAGAGGAACCAGCACAGGAAATGCAGGGTTGAAGAGGGGATTTAAAGAATGTCAAACTAATCTCTTAACTGCTAAAAGAAACTTGCTGGAAGAAGCTACTGTACTCTACTTTGTTCTACACTCGTTCTGCACTCGTTTGCACTACTCTGTACTAACTTCATAAAATTGTTCTGTATTAATTAAAAGTGATCATATGCATGTAAAAGGTCTAATGCACACTGATGACTGAAAACAATTAAGTTTTTGCTACTTATTACTCCACACAACTCAGCACCCTTCTATTTTATAATGCAATGAAACTCTCTATTGCAATCAAATGAAACTTCTCTATTTCATGAGATATCCAGACTAGTTCCTGAATGTTAAGCAGTCTGAACGTGAAAACTGAAAAATGAAATCAATGTCTGAAAAGATAACGTTTAAACTTGAATCTTTAAATTCTAAACCCTCTGTTGCAATCAAATGAAATGCTACTTCTGTTCTATTAAACCAATGAGAAAATTGACAATGTAGATTGGAATCGAATCTTTGCTGAAAGATGATGTTCAAATCTGAAGATGGAGTCTACTGTAAATGCAATGTATACAACTTTGTTTCCATCGAAGGAGCCCTGCCTTCTCTGTCAACAGACCATTCTTTAAATCAACACATACTAGAAAATGAATAACTTACAGCAAATTTGCAATAATAGAAGTCGTATCAATGAAACTCTAACTACTTTATTGAAAATAAGAACAATACAAGTGCTTGGAGATTCGATCTCTATTCCATTCTTCTATCTAATCTATGCTCTGTCTATCTCCCCCTCTATCGAGCATAGTAGCTCTTATATAGAGTGTTTGGATCGGTTACAATTCTATTTTCAGGTTCCTTACCCTGTGCCTCTTGATAAGCGTGATTACATGTGCAACCGAATGCTTATGTGCCCCTTAAGATAGGCGATACCATTTGTGATGTAGTTAAGTTTGCAACCGATTCTTGAATGCCTTAATCTCATGACACGAAGGTGATACATTTAGTAAAAGAAACACCTTGGATATCAACTTGTTCCTTTCTTTGCGTGGCATTGATAATAATTCTGGGCCTTTTACGCTGATGAAATTGGCCTGGCACTCATTAGCAATAGCTTTTGCAAGCAGAGTCTTTCCACAACCTGGTGGCTCGTAAAAGAGCACACATTTTTAAGGAGATATGCCAAACTTTTCAAATTTATCCGGGCTCCACTGGATATTGAACAGTCTCTTGAAGCTCCCTCTTGACATTTTCCAAACCACCAATGTCCTCCCAAGAAACATTGGGCACCTCGACAACAGTTTCACGCAGGGAAGATGGGTTACTGGAGCTCAACGTAGTCTGGAAGTGCTCATTGGTAACAAACATAGAATTGAGGATTTCAGTCATTGATAGTCTCATATTCTAAGTCAATAACATCCATTTTTTCCTAATGCACTGTAACGCAGCCTCAGTGCACAGAGCTGCGAGATCAGCTCCAACATATCCATGCATATCCTTTGCAATTCGTTCAACATCTTTTAGAAATATTCATATTCTTTGTATGGATACGAAGGACTTCCAGTCGTCCCACTTCATTGAGAACTTCAATATCAATTTCCCTGTCAAACCTTCCAAACCTTCTAAAAGCTGGGTCAATACTATTTGGCCGGTTTGTTTCTCCTAGCACAATAATTCTCTTGGAGATTTTTTAAACAAGAGGTATCGGGATATTATCTTGTGTTTTGAGCAGTTGTGCTCCAAGGCCCTTGACTTCAGAAGGATATGTTATATATCCAATTCGCCAGCCCATCATACCGTAAGCTTTAGAAAAAGAGAATACATTGATAATGTGTGGAGCCTCTACACAAGTATGTTTCAACCCATCATACATAAAATACTCATAAGTATTATCCACTACAAGCCAACACCCTGCATTTTTG
>ML794312.1:672892-714944 GCA_009831015.1 Picea engelmannii
TGCACACTGATGACTGAAAACAATTAAGTTTTTGCTACTTATTACTCCACACAACTCAGCACCCTTCTATTTTATAATGCAATGAAACTCTCTATTGCAATCAAATGAAACTTCTCTATTTCATGAGATATCCAGACTAGTTCCTGAATGTTAAGCAGTCTGAACGTGAAAACTGAAAAATGAAATCAATGTCTGAAAAGATAACGTTTAAACTTGAATCTTTAAATTCTAAACCCTCTGTTGCAATCAAATGAAATGCTACTTCTGTTCTATTAAACCAATGAGAAAATTGACAATGTAGATTGGAATCGAATCTTTGCTGAAAGATGATGTTCAAATCTGAAGATGGAGTCTACTGTAAATGCAATGTATACAACTTTGTTTCCATCGAAGGAGCCCTGCCTTCTCTGTCAACAGACCATTCTTTAAATCAACACATACTAGAAAATGAATAACTTACAGCAAATTTGCAATAATAGAAGTCGTATCAATGAAACTCTAACTACTTTATTGAAAATAAGAACAATACAAGTGCTTGGAGATTCGATCTCTATTCCATTCTTCTATCTAATCTATGCTCTGTCTATCTCCCCCTCTATCGAGCATAGTAGCTCTTATATAGAGTGTTTGGATCGGTTACAATTCTATTTTCAGGTTCCTTACCCTGTGCCTCTTGATAAGCGTGATTACATGTGCAACCGAATGCTTATGTGCCCCTTAAGATAGGCGATACCATTTGTGATGTAGTTAAGTTTGCAACCGATTCTTGAATGCCTTAATCTCATGACACGAAGGTGATACATTTAGTAAAAGAAACACCTTGGATATCAACTTGTTCCTTTCTTTGCGTGGCATTGATAATAATTCTGGGCCTTTTACGCTGATGAAATTGGCCTGGCACTCATTAGCAATAGCTTTTGCAAGCAGAGTCTTTCCACAACCTGGTGGCTCGTAAAAGAGCACACATTTTTAAGGAGATATGCCAAACTTTTCAAATTTATCCGGGCTCCACTGGATATTGAACAGTCTCTTGAAGCTCCCTCTTGACATTTTCCAAACCACCAATGTCCTCCCAAGAAACATTGGGCACCTCGACAACAGTTTCACGCAGGGAAGATGGGTTACTGGAGCTCAACGTAGTCTGGAAGTGCTCATTGGTAACAAACATAGAATTGAGGATTTCAGTCATTGATAGTCTCATATTCTAAGTCAATAACATCCATTTTTTCCTAATGCACTGTAACGCAGCCTCAGTGCACAGAGCTGCGAGATCAGCTCCAACATATCCATGCATATCCTTTGCAATTCGTTCAACATCTTTTAGAAATATTCATATTCTTTGTATGGATACGAAGGACTTCCAGTCGTCCCACTTCATTGAGAACTTCAATATCAATTTCCCTGTCAAACCTTCCAAACCTTCTAAAAGCTGGGTCAATACTATTTGGCCGGTTTGTTTCTCCTAGCACAATAATTCTCTTGGAGATTTTTTAAACAAGAGGTATCGGGATATTATCTTGTGTTTTGAGCAGTTGTGCTCCAAGGCCCTTGACTTCAGAAGGATATGTTATATATCCAATTCGCCAGCCCATCATACCGTAAGCTTTAGAAAAAGAGAATACATTGATAATGTGTGGAGCCTCTACACAAGTATGTTTCAACCCATCATACATAAAATACTCATAAGTATTATCCACTACAAGCCAACACCCTGCATTTTTGTAAAGTTCAGATATTCTCCGCAGAAGAGGATTATTGTTGCATTTATAGTTGAATTATTCGCTCATTTATGGTTTTGGAATCACTTCATGATTTCTGTATACAATGGAACATATATGTGTAACAGAATATGAATAGCACAGAAAGAATGCCATTTGTTTAACAAAAGACTTCAGGAGAGTAAACAATATCTTCAAGAACCAGCAAGAAAAATGTTATAAATCCGGAGCCCAACACCTCTTAGAACAACCTTCTTCCCATCCTGATTGCTGAATCCCATTTCCAAGGTTTGGTAGTTGGTAGTGATTTTTCCCAAGGTAATCATCCACTGAACTCCTAACACCACATCTGTGTCTGATAGGTCGACCACAAAAAATGTGTCTCTCACTGTGTAGTTTCCTAACTTTTTATCTAAGTTTGGAACTCTATCTAGACACTCCACTATGTGGCCATCTACTACCGCAACATCAAACCCCTCAAACTCCTCTGTCTGAAGTGACTGTCTCGATACTAGTGAAGCTTTGTTGAAGTTGTGGGTGGCCCCTCCATCTATCAGGACAATTGCCCCTTGCCCCTGAATAACCCCTCTAATACGGAGGGTGTCATACCTGGGAACACCAGAAAGGGTCGCTATGACTCCTCCCTTTGTTGGTTTCCTCGTATTAGCCTGCTCTAGCGGTTGTGGGACTACTAGAGGATGGGCTCCTACCGGTGTCAGTGGTCTACGAGGAGGTTTCTCCTCTACTGGTGTTGATTCCTCCTCTGAACTAGTGGATCCACTATCTTGCTCCTCCTCCTCATTGTCCACGTTGTCTAGTGCTACCTCAATATAATGAATCTCTCCCTTTCCCATGCACCTATGGACTGGGACCTAAGGATCTCTACATCTGAAGAAAATCTTCTTCCTCACAATCTCTTTCCTAGTCTCATCATCCAACTTCTCCTTGCCCTTCCATTCTCTCTGGACTGGCTTCCTATCTCGATCCCTCTAGGGCACAAATGGTTTGGAGAAATTTTTAGTCTTTGGCACTGAGTCTTCCAGATCTCGAGTGCGAAGGATGGCATCTTGCAAAGTGGGAGGTCTGTATGCCTTCACCCATCCTCTCAAAGGCTATGTGAGTCCTTCTATGAATAGCATGATCAGCCTGGGCTCTGATATATCTGTCACTGCCATGGCTACCCGCTGAAACTCTGTGATGAACGCCTCTTCTGTGCCAGTTTTTCTCAACTGGGCTAGATCCCTGAAGTGTATCTCGGGATCCATCCTATCAAACCTGTCCACGAGCCTATCTTTAAACTCCCTATAGGAGGTGATGCGACTGTGACCCAATGTCACCAGTCCATGATACCACCACTCCTGTGCCTCACCCTCCAAGTGTAAGGTCGTGAAACTGATGGCCTATGTCTCTGTCATCTATTTGATCTTGTAATATGTGTCTAGCTTCTATACCCAAGCTCTGGAGGTGTATTTGGATGATCCATCGAAAGAAGGGATGGTGAGTTACCCAAATTTTCGGATGAAATCGAGGTTATGCCCCTGCTTCTATTGTGGTCCTCCCCTCTACGACTCTCTGGGGCGTTTCCTAAGTCTGAGTCCATAGTACTCGACTAAGGCCACGTACTGATGGAATTCATGACCCAATGCTATGTACTCCCTCCTATACTCTGCAATTTCATCTACATGAGTTGGTGGCCTCTATGATATCGGTGGTGGTGTTGCTACCAGGGGTGCCCTCTAGAAACTGGGAAACAAGGGTCTGGGAATCCTACTTGCAGAGGTGTATGTGAGAGAGGGTGACTGGGGTCTACTTCCTGCTCCTGAGTTCCCCTGTGCTGCATGTGGGACTTGTGTGTCTGGGGTGCCCACTCTAGCCAATCTATCAACCACATGTGCCAAGGACTGAGACATGGTCCGTTGACTAGCTAACATATCATTGATAACCTGTATGAAAGTCATCTCTGGATCTATGAGGGCCTTTACACTACCCTCTGGTTTTTCATATATGTCTCCTAGCATCCTCTCTACCTCGTGCTCAGCCTCATGTTATGCCCTTCTCTCTGCTTCTATGTGTGCCTCTTACTCTTCCTCTAAGCTAGGAGGAAAAGGGGGAAAATCAAGCCTATGCCTTCTTTCCTTATGCCTGTTGTAAGAGACATATTTGTCACCTACATGTTCACGGCCCTATGGGTCTTCTGCTACACTCATTATCTTTAGTCACAGGCTGGCAGGACTAAAGCTCTGATATCATTGTAATGTTCCTGAATTGTCTAGTCTAGGAAACGCTGCTAATGTGTGTGTAGGATCAATGGTTTACAATATATAAATGATCATACAAATAACAAATGTGACAAAGGACTGCAAAGTTTGTATTATGATATCTCTGTGGATTACAAAATGGTCGAACGTGGTTGAATAAACTGAAAATACTCAAATAGATCAACATACAAGGGATCTTATCCAGAATACAAATAAGCAACTAAAAGATAATACTCGGAATATGGTAGCACTACGGAATCAATGGATGCGCTGGGACTATGGCAGCTCTGACGGTAATTGTTGGAAGTCTGGAAGGTTTTCCCTGGGAGCTATACTTCTAGGAATGGCCTGGAAACCATCCCCAATGATGCACCCTATTGTAGTCCTCAGTACTGGTATCTGTCGGGCCCCTCTGCTGATGAATCTGGACCCTAGATGGATACCCCTGGGGGAATGCGGCCCTCTTCTTCTGGAAAAATGTGTCCTAGTGATTCCACCATTGGAATTGGATGCAATATGTCTCAAAATGAATGCCTTGGTCTACTGGGAAATGGGTCGGAAGGGTTTTCCTGAATCTGGTTTGATGCTCGCTCTGGAACCCCAAATGTACCCGCCAAAAGTGTCGCATGTCCAAGTCTGGAAAATTCATCACAGTTGATTCCTCCATTAGAATATGATGAGGAACTAGAAAAAATATGTGCCTTGCCTTCCTCTCAAATGGGTTAGAGGGAAATCTTGTAATTCTCCCTGGATGGAGTAAGTCGACTAAAAAGCCTCTCAGAAGTTGCGCCCTCACTCTAGATGAATGCGCCCTTGTTGTTGAACACTGTGTAACTACTGCTAAAGAATGATGAAAGACCTGAATGATCTTCCTAGTGACTAGGGTGTGTCTGTTAACACCAAAATCATCCAACTGGTGTCTTCCTCCTGGAATCCACTGAACTCTCTCTCCTGAGCTGTGCCTCTCTCCTCAATGACAAGTCATGATATGCATAATAATGAATTAGGTTGCTGACCCTTCCTTTATATCTTTCCAAAACCCTAAATCATGTTGAAACCTTAATTCACTGTTGAATTCCAAATCCCTAAATCACTGTGAAACCCTAATTCATTGTTGACTTCTATTTTTAGCTCATAATGACTTAAAAGCGCTTTTAACCCTTTTTAGTTGAATGTCACTTTCCGAATATAACACTTGTGGCTGGAGTGACCTCTAGTAACCCTGTTTACCCCTCTCTGGCCTTGGCTATAGTCTAACGGGGCAGTTTAGACCATTAAGCCTCCTCTCTGGAGCTCCTATTTGGAAAGGGACATCACAAACCCTCATAAATGCATCTTTTGTGTTAAGTCTGGTCGTTTTTTTGGATTTTTAGTCTCCGAGACTAGGATCATGGTAGATCCTCTTAAGGTTGAGGCAATACTTCAATTGCCTCCCCCACGCACGATTATACAACTCCAAAGTTTATAGGGGAAATCTTACTTTCTACGTTAGTTTATAGTGAATTATGCCAATATCACAAAGGGTTTCATGCACCTCTTGAATAAAGACACCCCTTTTATCTGGGATGAGCGAGCCCAGGAGTCTTTCGATGCTTTGAAGAAATCCTCAATATCGACCCCTCTACTAAAGTCTCCTAATTACAATAGAGATTACTTGCTTTATATTGACATGTATAAAGAGACGATTGGTATGGTTCTAGTTCAGGAGGATGATGAGCTCCATGAGCACGTCATCTACTATCTTAGTCAAAAGTTAGTCAGTCTTGAGCTTAATTACTCTCACGTTGAAAAACTAGCTTTGGTTGTCATTCACGCAGTCCAACATTTACGTCACTATATATTGCTTTGAAAGACTACTATGGTTGTTGATGTCAGTATGTTTCAATATGTCCTTACCAGGCGTATCATAGGGGGGAAATATAATAAATGGATTGTCATTTTACAAGAGTTTGATATTGACTTCGCTTCGGAAAAGTCCAAGAAATCATTAGTCATCGCAGAGTTAATATCTGATTTTCCATGATTAGATGAGGATGTTATCCATGTTGATTCATTCCTGGATGAACACATTTTCCTTGTCTCATCATCTGACCCCTGGTATGCAGACATTGTCTTATATCTTCAAACCTTGAAGTTCGCTCAGCATCTCTCGCGAGATGATCAACAGCGTATTAGATACCAAGCCAAGAAGTATACTATCGTCGGCGACACTTTATATCACTGAGGAATATATGGTATCTTACATTGTTGTTTAAATCATGAAGAAGTTGAGTCAGTCCTAAACGATTTCCACAAAGGGGCTTGTGGTGGTCACCTATCTGGGCTTGCGACAACCCAAAATATCTTGCGAGCTGGTTATTTCTGGCCTACTATCTTTAAAGATTTTATTGAAGCGGTTAATAAGTGTCACCCCTGCCAGGTGTTCACTCAGAAAATGTGCTCGCACCTAGCCCCTCTTCACCCAGTCATTATCGTTGGTTCCTTCACCAAGTGGGGGGTAGACTTCGTAGATTGCAACCCAACTTTGGCTGGGGGGCATCAACATATTATCATGGTCATAGAATACTTTACTAAGTGGTTCGAATCCATTCCTACTATGAAATCTGATGGGAAGACTGCTGCCTTCTTCGTATTCAATCAAATTATCACCCGGTTCGGTATCCCGAGTGAGATTGTCACTGATCATGGAAGTCACTTTTAGAATGAAATGATGGTAGAAATAGCATCTAATATGGGGTTTAGACATGTTCATTCCTCCCCTTATTACCCCCAGGAAAATGGGCAAGTAGAGGTCATCAACAAGTCTCTCAAGACCATCTTGCAAAAACCTATCAGTCAGAGTAAGTCTGATTGGCACATCATGCTATATCCCACGCTTTGGGCATATTGAACCATGGTTAAGACTGCCACCAGTTTTTCCCCTTTCTAGTTAGTGCATGGTGTGGAGTCAATTCTTCCTATTGAATGTGAAATCCCTTCTCTTAAGTTGGCATTCATGCTCCTACCTGACACTTCATATCTAGAGCAACACCTTGTGCACCTATAGAGTCTTGACGAGCAGCGTCGGGATGCCTTTACGGCCATTGAGGTGAAAAAAAAACATGTCAAGGTCCAGTACGATAAGTCTGTCTATCCTCAGTTGTATGTTGAGGGTCACTTGGACCTTTTATATGACCAAGCCAAAGAACCGCTAGCGGCAGGCAAGTTCAAACCTAGGTGGCATGGTTCGTATATTGTGCGACGTGTTCTAGAAAAAGGAGCCTATGAGTTAGAAGATTATGAAGGGAATGTGTTGATCGAGCCTAGAAATGGGCTCTACTTGAAAATATATTACGCTTGAGCCTAGGCTTGGGAGGAACTCTTTGTATACTAATGTAATTTAGTGTATATACATATCCTTTCCCCTTCTTTTTGTCTTTGGCTTGCTTATCAAGTTTTCCCTTTATTGACAGATGTCAATGGATTTTTCGGTCTACCTAGGATTCAGAGATGGATCCAGTCATCATACACAGAACTTGGCTTCCACTGCTTGGGTGGTTTACTCACCCGAGGGAATACTGGTGTCTTCAGGTGGCGTATGCCTAGGGACATCCACGAACAATGTAGCCGAATACAGTGTCGTCATAGAAATTTTGTGCGATGATATCTCACATGGAATTCTCTCTTTAGAAGTTCGCCTAGATTCCTAGTTAGTAGTATGTCAATTGAATGGTCGGTACTATGTACGTGATCCTACTTTACTCCGACAATTCCTACGGGTACGTCTTTTAGAACGACAGTTTGATTTTATCACATATTATCACATTCCTAGGAGTGTTAATCACGTATTTGATGCCTATGCTAATTACATTTTAGATTGGCATTTGTCACATTAATAAAGCAAAGAAAACCATCAAATCAATGTACACATTGTAAAATATAAGTAAAGTCGAAGATCCTTTTTATATCTTTCAAAAAAATGGTGTTTATATTACAAAATTGGGGCTAAAACCCTCAATACACATATACATCCGATATATAGATCCCACGACATCAACGCCTATGGCACTGGATGTGTGTTATGATAGAAAAACACAGCATTTGCGATATTCTGAAAAAGTCGTACCCATGCTCTAGGTACACCCACCACCTGTCGTTGCATGGCTTCAGGTAGATCCTCTACCTGAACCATTGGAATCCTCTATGTCAAACGAGACAGGTTGCCCTGCACGTTTTGTAGGACTCTATCAGTTTCTCCTCTTGCCCCCTCATCACCCCAGTGCCTCTGTCGATGTCGAGGTAAACCCTTCAACCATCGTGGACCACATCTGCATCACACAAGTGTCTAGTTAATACTTAAACACCACCCAAAAATATTTTTGTCTCATAATACAAAAATATAAAAAAAATGAAATACTTAAAAAGCATTTTACCTATGTCACCGTACGCGCCCCCTGGTGGAAGTGGCATATCTAGATCTCCTCTGAAATCAATCTCGACATAGGGATAGTCATTCAAATCGATGACTTGTCTTCATCGCCAGTAGAAAAAATTCTCATTATAGGGTGTTGGCACCCTACCTCCCCCATGCCATCTCATGACCTCGGTCCACAACGCCATGGTTGGATCACATGTTCCTCTAGGAAGGATCTCCACTCTAGGTCCTAGACCTGGAACCTGCTCAAAAAATAAACTACAAAGAATGGAGGCAAACCCGAAGTTTCGCTTACCCCCTTGTTTGAACTCTATCAACTGACCTATCATATTGGTCAGTAGTGAGGTACACCAGTCATAAACAATGGGTCTTACACATTGCACTGCGTAAAACATGAGCATCCTCGATGCATGGTGCAACAAAGCCAAACCTGTGATCCTGGTCAGTACAAGCATGATGATTTTTAGGCTGAGGTTATCTATTACCCAGATAGGGACTTGACTTCCCACCTTGGGAGTCCCCGCTACATAGTGGGCATCGATATACTCCTCGATCTTCATCCCAGTCCCTGCTCCATGTGACTTGAGGTTTACAGCCTCTCCTCGGTGTGATAGACCAGTCAAGAATTAAATGTCCTCTACTTTGATCCTCAATGGCTATCCATTGAGGATAAAGCTTTCACTATCAGGGTCCCAGTAACCCACCAACATCTCCAACAACCTCACTTCGGCCCTCATTCCTTTGAGAACCCAAAACTTATACAAGCCACATATTTTTAGAGTCGCTTGAGCCACCGAATATCATTCCATAGCTGCATCAACCTCCTCATGTTCTCGCTCTCTCCATTCAAGAACCATCCTGCAAAGGACAAACCAAAATTTGAGTTAGAACCCTCCTTTTTGGTCATTTGCGTGTCTGTACACAGCTTCCTTTGCATGCAGTCGCATGTAGGGCTTAATATACGCCCCCTGTGGTTCACACAGTAGCATATACCTTGTCGTATACGCAACCTAAACAAAGCCATCCCACGTACACCAAAATCCGTATTTTACGCCCTAAATAACTAAAAAAATGGAACCTAATTAAAAAATGTAATCTGCTGAATTTTAAGAGGATGAGAAGTAGAGTTACCTGATCCAGACGGTTCGTGATTTTGTTGCCTGATGCTCCCACAATCGTTGTTTGAATCATGGAGTTATTTTGGTCCAAATTTCACTATTTGGGTAAAAATCAAAATGGTATAGTAATTTTTTATTTTATTACTATTTATAAGATATTTTTAGCCACTTTATATAGTTTCATGCTATTTTTTCACCTAATGGACTAATACAAAAATGGTTTTAAGCTGGTTTTCATAGTTTTGACTCAGATTTCTTGCGGATTTCAACGTTATGATTGGTCGTTCGTCACCTCGGGCAGGTATTTTCATAACCTATCATATAGGACAGGTATCCACTCCATCGTGCATTTTTGCATTATCCTCTAAAATACCACTTTTTATGCCTTAGGTATGAACCCATTTGTTGCAACACAGAACCTTCCGTCTGCTATAAGTAGTGTCGCTAATAAATGGTAGAGACTTACCAAACATGGGTGCCCTAGTTAGATCCTTTTTGTCATTTGGTGCCCATGTCGAGTTTTTCCTTAGGACTGGGAGTCCATTATAGCTTGATACATGACTTTATGATGAGCCTCATTTCTCACTCATAAACATGCGACCTTATTCCCCGCGGACTCCCAAAACGAGTCTTAGTTAATCTCTTTTCCGACTCGTGTAAAAAATGAAAAGATTGTCGAGTGATTTGTCCCTTTCACACTTGTTAAATTGGATTCGAAAGGTCATGAGTCTTAGTTAATCTCTTTTCCAACTCGTTACCAAAAATAGAAAAGATCGCCGAGTGAACTTGTCTTTTTCACACTCGTAAATTGATTTGAAAAGACGTCTATTTGGCACAAGTTTATCCCTTTTTCACACCAAGTAGACTAAAAGACATAAAAAAGGACATTTTTTGGTGTTAAGTTGTGATTGCATCTCATGCCCTCGCTTGCAGTATTAACCCTTTAGCCGGTTCTCGCTTTGCGTTATAAACCATTGCCTGAGAAATTTTTTCATCCTCAAACAAGAAGAGCCTTGTTTATATCCTTCACAATTTGACACCCTATACCTTGGAGGGAACATCACCCCAAGTGTCCATCTCCAGCATGCATTTCCTTGCATTGAGCATAGGTACGTTCCACTGCTAGAACTAGTTTTGCTTACTTGTGACGCTCATTTCCTCCTCTATATCATAGAATTCATTTGTTATGAAAAAACAAAAAAAGCAGGCGGGAAGGGAGTACTATATTATAATTGCCAACAGTTGTGTCGCCTTTGAACAAAGAAAAAAATTATTGAGTCATTGTGTCATCATAATTTTGGGTTTAGCATGGCCTTAGGAAGCTGATCTCATTACAGATTTTTTCTTTACCGATTGGTTACTCTTCCAGTCCCTATAGAGAACATTATTTATGCCTCTTGCATCAAATAGTTACATCATTGAGTCTATGATTTCAGATTCTACCACATGTCTCATGCTCTTGTTAAAAGGAAGTCTATCAACCTGTGCCAGCCATTCCTCAAAACTATTGACTTTTCATGTCAGCCATACCCTCAATTTTTCTCAGAATCACATGATACTATGGTCTTATCATGCACCCTGGCCCTACTTACATCATTGGTAGGTCTCCTTGAACCCAGTAGTGGACATTTCATCATTGGTCATTGACTGGGTGGTTTCCCTTATGTTTGATGGCAAGACATCTATTCACACTTTGGTATTCGTGTAGTGTCTTGGACTCCATTAGCCTTATTGGTGGTTTCCTCACCTTTGTTATCATTTTTCATCATTTTCTTCTATTCATAGGGTATTTTCCATTTACCGCTTGCATTTGGCACACACGAAAGACGCACAAGGTTTTTGTTTCGTGAACATATTCTTAATCTGATATCCACCAAATTATGAAGCTCCTTCTTTGTTCCTCGTGTTGACTGATGAGAGATTCCTTAACGCTCTCCTTCCAGCGGGTATCTTTCCATCGACTTCATTTCATTTATTCTAGATCTGAGACCTAGATTTTTATGAGTACCTTGAGACTTGCAGTCATTAGTGGCAGGCTCTCTCGCCATTGACAGATGGGAATAAATCAATGTCTCATGATCAATGGATTCCTCAGGTGTTCGATATCGACTCCTTTATTCACACTTGTAGGAATGTGATCGGTGCCTTGATACCTACTTTCATTATTGGTAGGCTATCTCGCGTTTGTTAACGGTATATCTCAATGACCGATAATCAAACAATGTCTCATTGGGTTCGACCTCAAATCCTTTATTCACATGATGTAGACTTGCACCTTTGGCGGATGTGTAGAAGACTTGAAGACATCACTATGTGGTCGTAGCTTTCCTGAGTTGTTGCTTCATTTTCACGAGACATCAGATTATACTCCATCATATACAGATATCTTTAGATTGGTTTTGAGACTGGTTCTGCTGGGCCTTGTTCGTGATTATGACATCTTTTGGCATATAACCGCATTTGTATTTGCCTATTCATGGCCATGGACACTTATTTGGTATCTTTTCCACATGGATTTTCATTGTATTCTATTGGCAGCCATGTATGTAAAGTCAACACAGAATGTAATGAGCAACTAATATTTCTAGCTGGGTTTACACCACTCCACTTCTGGGTTATTTATAATGTATTTTGGCCATCACAGATACTCCTCTTATCTCACACATTAGGGGGAATCTGTTATAGCAAGATTTGCATCACCATTGCTAAATTGCACAGAGGGCCTTTTTCCATTTCCCTATGCAAACTTGTCATCCCTTTTTGATGAATCCAGAGCTAAAAATACATTTTTTTCCACATATACGCTCCCTGTCTACTATACAGCATGCGTATACGTAGTCTGCTCCACTACAGCCTGTGTACATCGGGATTTGTGCCATAAAATACAAAAATGAAGTCAATTTTCCATGTCACGATAGGAGATTTCTGATCCTTGGCCTTCCATATACTGTAAACGTTCTGACTTGGCCCTTCGGTTGCATTTTGAAGGCTATAAGAACACAATTCTGAGCTATGGAAAAGAGGAGAAAGCATTCAAATTTGAGAGAAAAGTTACTCTGGAGAAATTACTTCATATTGAGTCTGCATCCCTTTGTCCCTCAATTTTGAACACAGTGTTCAACCCCCAAGCTCTTTCCCTATTGTTGAGAGAACCTCATTGTCTCTTTTCTATGAGCTTGCCTTTGATGGAGGATTGAAGTGGTGGAGGCCCAGTTGGAAGGAACTTGGTTTCTTGGTTTCGAACCATGCCGACATAGAATTCTGTAATGTTTTCGCTTCTACCGATCATTTATTAATAGAAATACTCATTTCTCTTCCAATTGGTATCGTGCAAATATATGATTAGTATACGTGGGCATATTTGTAATGTTTATTAATGGATTATGTTATCTAATGTGCTAACCCCTTTATATTATCACTATATACTTTCTCTGCTTGTTTGTTGAGAACTTGTTGTAGGTACAAAGCTTTGGGTCAAAGTACTCAACAGTGGAACATCATCGAACGTTGGAACGAGGTAGGCTTCTTTCTTATCTTGCTTGCACATTGGTTTATATAGCATATGTTGAAATTGAGTAGATTTATGCAGTCATACCTATCTGTTGTGGTTTACCCTGGCCATAGAGAGTTTTTCCCTCGTAACATGGGTTCTCGTGTTGGGGGACTTACGGTTTATCATCTCCATATATAACTCCACATCACGAGCCTAACCGACCGTTGTGTTGTTCCCTACTTAGTCGATTCTACAATCGCGGGTTCCCGGGTTGGCGGGATCGAACTCTCACGCTCCCATGTTCTGTGATATACACATTGCACCAAAAGGTTCCATGATCTACATTTTGATCCCCAGACTCCCCGAAATTTCTAATCTCATTCCACCTACGATGATTCCATCCGACTTCCGTGCCATTCTATACTTAGCCAATTTCGCACCTTATACCGTAGCAGACTCACGGGTTCGCAGGTTCACAAAAATATCAAATCATATTTTTCTCTCGTCCATCCCCACCACCCTCATGCCCTTCCCAATGCATGTTTACTATGATTTTAATGTTAATAAATTACAATACATGTTCGAAAGGATTGTCATTAATAAGCAAAAATCTCGAGGAGATCTCCTATTAAAATGCATTAAAGTAGGATTTACGGAGGATTATAATATCCCCCTCCAGCGTTCATTTTAAACATAAGATGGAGCAAGGGAACATTCTCGTCAACTTATGGCAGCAACTAGACAACAGTTCTATGGAGATACATTGAATATTTTTCGGGCGCAAGGACCATAGTTTTCAATGGTCCACAACATATTCCTACTACTCATCCCCTTCTTCCCAGAAGGAATTAATTTGGATGTCTAGAATTGCGCGTACAGGTTGTGTCCCAAAAGTCTATGACTGTAAGGAGTTGGTCACCTGGTGCGCTGAGAGATATATTCCAAGCCAACAGATTATTCAGTTGTGGGACCATTCCCTTGTCTCTCTATTGCCTCAAGTATTTTGTAAGATGTTGAGACTTCCCGAGCCAACACTCGCCTTCAATGGTGAAGATTGCAGGGAGTTATTAAAGAATCATGACAATGGATTGGACCTCCTACCTACATTTCTAGAGAACCCAACAGTCATCCCTGAGGACATCACGAGATTGTAGGTTAGCTAATTTAAAAATCCCTTCCAAGCAATTTCATGGCTTTTCATGAGGATAACAGGACAAGAAACTACATCTAGCATCTCCTGGATGATTCTTTACATTCTATATTTTACGGTCAAAGAACGGGCCATCTTCGATTGGGGTAAGTTTATTTCCATTGAAATATCTTCCCAACTATTTCAATACAAGAAGGATAAGAAATTATTTATGTCATCTTATTTGGCTTTCGCGATAGCGCATTGTTGTCATTTCCCAAGATTATCCATGTGTAAGAAGGTAAACTGTGAATTCGACCCAGTAACCTTCTGGTATTAAACATTATGGAGGCGCAAGGCCTCGCAGCATTTTTATGAAGTTTTTAATGATTTTCTCTTAGTTTTTAAAGACTTGTTGTTTGAAAAGGACACTCCCCCGATGTCTGACCAGGAGAGTAAGTTCCTAGATAGGAAGGGGACACTAGAACAAATGGAGAATTATAACGTTATAAGGATTTTTGGTTCCAAGGAAAATCCTTCCTTCCTTCCATGCCACATATCTGACAAAATGTTTGTTGCTGAAATAGCAAGGTAGTACAAATACTGGTTGCATTTTTTCCATGAAAAGAGAAAAAATAAATTCATACCTCTTCCTTGGAAATTTGGGGACTTAATATTCAGAAATATGAAAAAAATTGATGAATTTGTGGGCCACTTCCACATCCTCAATCTAAAATATGGTGAAAGAGTAAAATGGTTCAACCCTAGCGGAATTTTTGTAGAACATCTATTGGTTGTTGGTTTTAGAAATCCTTTCATTAATGTTATTCTGAATGAAGATGGAGAGAATGTATCAGGAACTCTCGCTCATGACACCGGAGACCTGGAAATGATACTTAACACCAATGATTTGTATAAGAATAGAGGAAAAGCTCTAGGTGAGAAAAGTTCCCAATCCCCGACTGTCACTCCAAAGAGTGCAACATCTCGAAGCAGCGCTCCAACAGCCCACCAAATTAATAAAGTAACCCACATTTCTTTAGGAGGAGGAGGATATAGGAACCCTCCTTCAGGAAAAATTCAAAGTTCTCACAAACTTCCCTTGAGGAAGAAAAGAAAAAGCATTGTGCAAGAAGACGAGGGACCTTGAGGTGAAAGAAAAATCCACGACCTCTCCCTCGAGGATATGGAACTTGAAATTGACATTGAAAAAGTGTTCCCCAATGTCAACCAACTAGATAACACTATTCACCAGAATCCTTAGATGGAAATAATTGAGAGAGAGACCTTCGATGAAGAAAAGTCTTTTGTATTTCGGAGAATTGTTTTTTACAGTGAGTCCAAAATTTGATTATTGAGAAAAGATATTTAAAGAATAAAAAGGGAAATCTCATTCAAAGATTAACCTAAGGAACATGCGGCCTTCCCAAATTTCCCAAATTCACCAAGCAACTGGAGATGCTCTAGATAATTCTATTGGAGGCCTTGAAGAAAATAATTCCAGGTTAAAGGAGCGAATCAAACAATTGGAGGAAAATTCCATGCCCCTTCTAGTACTTTCTATTCCTTTAGCAATGATCGGGCCTACCACACCTACAAAAAAATTAAAAGGATTGGTAAGCCTTCTCACATCATCCTGGGGCTATGTGGAGAATAATATCAATAAAGTAATGGAATTAATTATAGAGGCTTGGGAGATGTCAAAGAGCATGGTCTTTTTGGAATGAGAGAACCCGCTTTTCATGAATATTTACAGGCATATTTGAAAAATGAGGAAGGTTTTTACCTCGATGTGGTTGTACCATTTGGTTTTAAAGTTACCAATATGATAGATTTGAGAATAAGAGAGGATGATATCCCTTCTCTGAACCGGATAAAACAACTAAACACATGCTGGAAGGAAAAGGTTAAAAACCTGAATATTATTGTCCAAGCATGTACCGAGGCCATAACCAGAAGAGAAGAATTATTCAAAAAGTTGATTGAGATAGATCTAGCTGGGAGCACCAATGAGTTCCAAGACCCCAAATCGATACTCAAATCATTGTTCATAACCAAGCAAGCATTTGACGAACAAGTTGATATCTTTAAAGGGTTATCATTTGAAAAATTATACGGCATTCTTGAGTATAGTGAAGATGATGTGGAAAATTGGCTAGTTGATTATTCAATTAAAAATCAAGATATTGAAGAAGCTTTACGGAATATTTCTATTGATATAAGGGAATTGGAAGGCGATCTCTTCAATATAAAAATCTAGCATGAAATCAACGTGGAGCCAATGAGTAGCTACATCGAGGAGTGGCTTAAAAAAGTTGTCGACAAACTTACCAATGAAGGGAAAAGGCCGGTTGAGACGGTTCTTGTAACCACTGATGAAATCCATAAAAGGACATCAGTGAGAAAGTGAAAAACATGAGATAACATCATAGTAAGTTTATATTGATCACATATTTATGTCTTTATCAAGATCTTCATCGAGTTACTCCACCTCTTTAAATAGAAAGTTTTAATTGAAGACTGATAATTTCCTTTTTATTCTTACCAGGTCTTGTTGTCTTATGTCACCCACTTTCTTCTTTCTACGAAATTCATTCTTATACATGTTTTATTTATGGTCCATGAGAGCCCCAATACCAATCATTATGACAAATGCATTTTAATTTCAGAGAATATGTATTGAACTATATATTTTTTAGAAATTCCAAGAGCTATTTTGGGAAAAATCTTGACTGTACTTTGTAACCCATTTTTTATGACTATAAAGTATTTGAGTTTTATCTATCATTATATTCATTTGAGATGCCCATGTATCACTCTATCAAAGTTCTCTTATGCATGCAGATCATTTTCTTTCAATTTTTTATGTGATCAGAAATATTTAGCCCTACTATGATGGATGTGAGGAAATTATGTTCATTTTCTTTAAATGTATGAATGCACGTGATTCCTGGTCCATTCTCAAGAACTTTGTTTTAAAAAGAAAATAGAAAAAAATATATTTTTTTCTTTTATATCTATTTTTACTTTCCTTTGACAAACTTCTATAAAAGTCCCACATTTTAAAAATATTGAACAGAGGAGAACCACCTCTATAAAAATGCAGGAGGATTTGTATCCTTGTGGGGTTGTCATTGTGGTCCTAATGGATTCAAGTGTCAACATTTTTGGTGACCATACTAGGGACATGAACTAAAAATTTGGAACCTGGCCCAACATTTTTGAAAGAATATATGACTTTACCCCAGGGTAATCAGCCCCATTTTGAAATTGGATTGAATAATCAGCGAAGCATTTTTCACCAGTTGTATAATATGGTAATATCAACAGCCCAAACTCAAGAGGAGTTAGAAGGGTCCTGGAAGATATTAGTCGAAGAAGAAGAAAGAGAAATCCTCCGAAGACAAAGGAGAGAAGAATGATAAGATTGAAGAAACCAAAGATTGCCTAGAGTAGCACAAGAACAATGTCAAGATTGAAGTTGGACGTACGAATACAAGGGACCCATTACCAGAAGTAAAAGTAAGAAATTCTTTGTCTTTAGAAGTGAAAAATTTTATACTGAAACCTCCTAAAAAATGGAAGCATGAGATGAACAACCTCGAAATGAGCATCATGAGGACATACAAGGGGGTGAAAGAGATGTCACAAGAAACCAAGGAATCACAGGGTTTGGAAATAGAAGGGTAAGAGATTCCCCTCTTAATATCATAGGTGAACAACATGAGATCCATGTTCTCCCTAAGGGAACCTTAAAGGAATTTTTTGGACATGGGACAATCAATGCAAAGAGGCATCTACACTTATTTCTTGACACTTGTGACTTCCACCGAGTCGAATATGATGATGTCATGGTGAGGTTGTTTCTGCAAAATTTATCATAAAGAGCTTATGAATGGTATACAACATTGCCCAGTAGACCTATTCACTCGTTTAACGACCTCGAAGATATATTCCTAACTATGTTTCCCCCCCCAATTGCCTACCATACCCTCCTCACAGACTTCACCTAGATTGGGTTGTGGAAGAACGAAAGGATACGAGATTTTATTCTCAGGTTCAATAAGACCTTGAGTAGAATCCTAGAAGACAAAATACCAAATTAACCGGTCATTCTCGGTTGTTATAAGAATACAATGCCCGCGAATGTAAAATATGTCATCAGAACATCCCAAATTGATACTTTGGAGGAAGAAATGACTAAGGCCACTGAGATGGATCAAATTTTGATTGAAATGGGTGTCGACCCTAACATTATACTGGGAAGAGTACAAATTCATATGGGAGGATTGAATATTGATAATCAAGGAGCTTCCAGCTTGAGAAAGAACAAAGAATTTAAACCTCGGATGGCTCAGAATCAAACGATGGGAGGAGGACTTTTTAAAGGAACCATACCTAATGTAAAATTTGATCCTATGGCGGTGCCTGAAACAAAGAAAAGAATTGATATTGCGCAAATGAATAGAACTATCAAACAGATGCAGAACAAAATAACCAGGCTATGAAGGGGAGATAATTACAAGCCAAACCCAAGAATGTCGATTCCTGAACAAAGGAGGAACACTCCCCTTGAAAACAGAGTCAATTTAGAGAATACTAACGACCAACAGAGACCAAGGGTTCCCAGAGAGCCTAATTCAAACGTGGTTGTTTTGGATGATGTCTATGACGAGCAATTGATCGAGCAAGAAGGTTATTACTTACATGGTGAAAGCTCTAAGAAAATGCAAATGGAAGGATGCGAGACATCAATGTATATATGTGGAGAGGGCGACAACGATCCTAAATCGCAAGAAAACATTGCCCAGACAAGAGGGTTTGTAAATATACCAAAGAATAAGGGCGACTCCAGCAAAGAAAAAGGAAAGGAAAAATAAAATAAAAAAGTGTCGAATGCGAAGGTGACAGTTTGAACCACAAGGCAACACATGGCATCAAGCTCAACTCAAATGATGTATAAGGTCGTGGAGGACTTAAGTAACTTGAGGATAACTTTTCATTTTACGGAAGTGGAAAATATTCCTCAGCAGAGGCAAAACATCTTGAAGTTGTTGGACAATCCATCAGAAAGATCCCGTCAACTGTTAAGATGAGAGGTAAAATTACGCCCTTTTACATTTCAATTGAAAACCATGATGTTGCATTACATAACTGTTTAGTTGATACTGGTGTGACAAATAATATAATGCCACTTGAGGTCAGGAAGCATTGGTCATGATTTGCACTAAGTATTATGAAACTGGTGAGAGAATATATGCAATCAATTCTAGAAAAGTGTCAACATACAGGGAAATCAATGATTTTTATCCTTGGATTACATCAGCTCCCCATATCATCACAGTTTTTAATATTATTGTTTTAGACCTGCCTCTAGCATATGGGGTTGTGTTGGGAATATATTGGACCTCCATGAACAATGGATATATAATGAACGACTGTTGTTGTATGATGCTACTAGGCAAGGAGGGAGCAATGATTAAAGTACCACATGAACCCAGAAAACCTTTATCCTTCAAGAAGAAGGATAATGAATTAATGGAAGATTACATGGATGTTGGGATTGGAAAATATGCTATCATGGACTTGGAGCACAACGAAAACCTAGAAAGAGTTCAAGACTTGGAGGGCCCGGAATTTTTGTTTGAAGGCTACTGGAGAATGTCATTCAACAGATCCTATTCTAAATCTGGGAATAGAGTTGGAATTGTTATCATAAACCCAGATAAGATGACACATCCCCACTCTGTAAGATTGGAGTTTCCATGCATGAATAATGAGGTGGAATATGAAGCTTTGATCCAGGGGATGATCCTTGCACAAGGAATGAAAATAGAACATCTCATTGTGACTGGAGATTCAGAGTTGGTCATCAATAAGGTTACCCAAAAGTATAAAATAAAAAAGGAGAGACTTAAGTTGTATTTCAAAAGAGTTAATGGACTGATGGAATCTTTCATCTCTTTCAATATCGCTTTCATTCCAAGGGACAAGAATCATAAGGATGATTCACTAGCCTTGGCGGCCTCATAATCAAACCCAAATGATGTCCTAAGAAAAATGTATTTCCAGGTAGAAAGGGCCTTTCGTCCATCCGTGCCTGATAATATTGAGTACTTACAAGTGTTTGGCAATGATGAACAATTGGAGAATTTTTTGTTAAATGATGATGATGAGGAAGAAAATAGCTCGATTTTCATCCTAAAAGACTGCATACAAGTTGAATCTTTGTTTACAAAAGACGGTCATGCCAAGAATATTCTTGAAGAATTTTCAGTTCGAAAGGTGCAAGAAACAAGAAAAGTAAATATTGGAATGGACCAATCCCCGAAATATGTCAATTTGGGATTTGATTGCACCCCCGAAGAGGTTGATCAATAAGTTGCCTTATTCAAATAATATATTGATTTATTAGCCTGGACCTATGATGATTTGAAGGCCTATGATAAAACGATATTCCGGCATATCATTCCTTTGAGTAAAGAAGCCAAACTGGTGAAACAAAAAATAAGAATGATGAATCCCAAGTTGAAACCTCTAGTAAAAATTGAGTTGGAGAGGTTGAAGAAAGAAAGGATAATCTATCCCATCAGACATTTAGACTAGATTTCAAATCCAGTGATTGTCAGAAAGAAGATTAGGGAAATTCGAATATGCCTTATCTTCAGAGATCTTAACAAAGCGAGCATAAAGCATAATTTCCCATTTCCCAACATGGATTTTCTGCTACAGCAAGTTACTGGATCGTCCTACATGTCTATGTTGGATGGTTTCTCTAGATATAATCATGTTTTAGTAGCTGAGGAAGATAGAGCAAAGACAACATTTATCACACCATGGGAAACATATGTATATGCTAGAATTCCATTCGGTTTGAAGAATGTTGGAGCCATGTTCCAAAGGGCCATGGATCATGCATTCAGCAGATTGATAAGAAATTTTATGGCATACTATCAACATGAATTGACAGTGCATTCAAACAAAAGGGAGGATCGCATCCATCATTTAAGAAAAGTCTTTGAAAGATGTAGATTATACGGCATTTCTTTGAACCTAAAGAAATGCTTGTTCATTGTGACTAAGGGCAAGTTGTTGGGCCACATTGTATGCAAGGAAGGGATTTACATAAATATGGAAAGATTTAAAGGAATAATTAACTCAACCCCCCGACATCCAAGAAGGGAGTCCAGTCATTCTTCGGGAAAATCAATTTTGTTCAAATATTTTTCTCTGATTACGCAAGCATCATAAAACCTATAAATTTGTTGCTAAAAAAGGATCAGGGATTTGAGTGGACAGTAGATACTCAAGAATCATTCAACAATATCAAAGGGGAAATCACCATCGCTTTCATTCTCATTATTCCAGAAATTCAGAGAGATTTTATTATCTATTCATTTTCTATAGAGGCAGTCATTGCATCTATCCTCACTCAGAAAAATAGCAATGGAGAAGAAATCCCAATAATTTTTATGATAAAAAACCTACATGAATACGAGTTGAGGTATTCAGAACTTGAGAAACAAGGTTTGTCTCTTGTAAAAGTTTTTCCACACTTTCAGACGTATATATTAAACTCCCATTTATAGCTTACGTTCCCTTGTCACCCATCAATATGCTTCTAAATCAACAGTTGAGAGAAGGGAAATGGGCTAGCTGGTTAGTGAAAATTCAAGAGTATGATATCAAGATTAAACCTTTGAATGCAATAAAAGGACAAGGTTTATGAAACTGTATCATGAATGGGGACTCGATCGATGGGATGATTTCAATCTCAGCTGGGGAACCATTAGCTGATTTAGAATGGTATATAGATATCATATTCTATTTAAGGTCTAGTCAATTACCTATTACAATGAATCCCAAGGAGCGAAGGACACTCAAGATGAAGGCAAACCAATATGTGATGATTTCTGACAAACTTTTTAGAATAAATTTTGATGGCATACTGTTGAGATATGTCGATGAGAATCAAGCTCAAGGACTGATCAAAGAATTACATGAGGGAATATGCGGTGGACACTTTGCACCTAATCAAACTGCCCACAAAATCATCAGAGTAGGATTTTACTGGCCATCACTCTTCAAGGATTCGTATTCCACAATACGGAGACGTTTTTCATGTCAGCAGTTTTCAGGAAAAATGAAGAAAGTTGTGATGCCTTTGCATATGATTGCGGTGGAACAACCATTTTCCCAGTGGGGGCTTGATGTTGTTGGGCCAATTAATCTGAAATCTAGCAAGGGGTATATGTACATTCTGGAAGCTACCGATTATTTCACAAAATGGCCAGAAGCATTGGCGCTAAAGAAGGTTGACGCCAAAGAATTGATTAGATTCCTCAGGGACAACATTTTGTCGAGGTTTAGTGTCTCTGATAAATTTATCACAGACAATGGTTCGATCTTCATTGGGTCAAATTTCATGGAGTTTTGCGGACAATATGGGATCATCATGGATCAATCAACGAATTATTGTCCATAAGTAAATGACTTTGTTGAATTCAAGAACAAAACACGTGTTTGGATATTGAAGAAAACTATTGATAGAAACCAGAGGAATTGGCATCTAAAGCTAACAGAATAATTATGGGAAAGAATTAAAACCCCGAAGCATAGCACTGGGATGTATCTGTATCTATTGATTTATGGGAAAGAGGTAAAAATGTCGATTAACCTCGAGCTTAATGCATTGATCTTTGTGGTTAATATTGAGGATAAAAAAGACAATTCACCTATCCAGAAAAGGATCAATCAATTGTTGAAGATAGAAGAGGAACGAAGCAATGCCCTGAATCAAACTTCTCAGAGGCATCAGAGTGTCAAGAGATATTTTGATCAAAGCACAACTATGAATAACTTTCAGAAGGGAGAACTGGTACTACTTTGGAACAAAGACAAGGAGAAGCCATCCATGCATATAAAGTTCAAAGCACTCTGGATCGGACCCTATGTCGTCGAAAAGATATTGGACTTCAAATCATATATGCTCCAAGACATGAAAGGAAAAAGGTTAATGTTGCATGTCAACAGGAAACATCTAAAAGGTTTCTTCTCCTAGCACTTTTTCATTCTCATTGTACATAATTGTATTTTTAGTTTGTATATTCTTAATCTGAATCCATATCCCAATGGGAGGAAGCACCTAGTCATGAGAGATTTTGGATTCTTGACAACCCATAGGGGGTCAAGATCCCACAGTTGGATCCTTTCGTTGAGGACATTTCCCTCTTTTGAAATTTCCCTCCCCTTTTCTATTTTGCCGAATTATTTTCTCCCTTTCTTTTCCCTCTTCGATACTTACCCATTTTTTCCCTTTTATTTTTTCCCTCCTACTATCCCTTTCTAGTTGTACACTTAGTCGCATTTTTCAGACCGCAGGTTCCCAGGTTGGTGGACTTATGATTTCTCATCTCCATCTATAACTTCACATCACAAGTCCAACCAACTATTTTTTTGTTCCATACTTATCTCATTCTACGATCGCAGGTTCCTGGGTTGGCGGGATCGAACTCTCATGCTCCCATGTTCTGTGATATACACATTGCACCAAAATGTTTTGTGATCTACATTTTGATCCCCAGACTCCCTAAAATTCCAAGTCTCATTCCGCCTACGATGATTCCATCCGACCGCCACACCATTCTATACTTAGCCAATTTCACACCTTATACCATCACAGACTCATGGCTTCCTGGGTTCACAAAAATATCAAATCATATTTTTCTCTCGTCCATCCCCACCACCCTCGTGCCCTTCCCAATTCACATTTACTATTATTTTAATGCTAATAAATACCATACATGTTTGAAAGTATTGTTAATAATAAGAGAAAATATCGAGGATATCTCCTATTAAAATGCATTAAAGTAGGATTTACAGAGCATTATATTATCCTCCTGCATCGTTCATTTTAAACATAATCTGGAGCAAGGGAATGTTCTCATCAACTTATGGAAGCAACTCAAAAATAGTTATGTGGAGATATATTGAATATTTTTGGGCGCGAGGACTAAAGTTTTCCGTGGTCCACAACATATTCCTACTAATCATCCCCTTCTGCCTAGAAGGAAGTAATCTGGGCGTCTATAATTAAGCGTGCAGGTTGTTTCCTGGAAGTATTTGACTGTAAGGAGTTAGTCACCTAGTGCACCGAGAGATATATTCCAAGAAAATGGATTATTTAGTTGCGGGACCATTCCCATGTCTCTCTATCATCTTAGGTATTCTATAAGATGTTGAGACTTCCTAAGCCAACGCTCACCTTCAAGGGCGAAGATTGCAGGGAGTTATTAAATAAGCATGATAATGGATTGGACCTCTCACCTAGATTCCTAGAGAAACCAACGTTCGTCCCCGAGGACATCATGAGATTGCAGGTGGGATCATTTAAAAATCCCTTCCAGGAAATTGCATGGCTTTTCACGAGGATAACAGGACAAGAAACTACAACCAGCATCTCCTGGATGATTCTTTACATTCTATATTTTACGGTCAAAGAACAGGCCATCTTTGATTGGAGTAAGTTGATTTCCATTGAAATCTCTTCACAATTGTCGCAATACAAGAAGGAAAAGAAATTCTTTATGACATCTTATTTGGTTTTCACGATAGTGCATTGCTTTCAGCTCCCGAGATTATCTGTATAAGAATGTAAACTGCGAATTCAACCCAGTAACCTTCTAGTATCAAACATTATGGAGGCACAAGGCCTCCAAACATTTTTATGAAGTTTTTAATGATTTTGTCTCAATTTTTAAAGAATCTTTTTTTGGAAAGGACACTCCTCGAATGTTTGACCAGGTGAGTAAGTTCCTAGATAGGAAGGGGACACTAAAACAAATGTGGAATTATAATGTTATAAGGATTTTTGGTTCTAAGGAAAATCCTTCCTTCCTTCCGTGCTACATATCTGACAAAATGTTTGTTGATGAAATAGAAAGGCAATACAACTACTAGTTTCATTTTTTCCATGAAAAGAGAAAAAACCAATTCATGCCTTTGCCTTGGAAAGTTGGGGACTTCATATTCAGAAATATGAACAAGATTGATGAATTCGCGAGCCACTTCCACAGCCTCAATCTAAAATATGGTGAAATATTAAAAGGGTTCGACCCTAGCGGAATTTTTGTAGAACATCTATTGGTTGTTAGTTTTAGCAATTCTTTCATTAATGTTATTCTAAATGAAGACAGAGATAATGTCTCAGGAACTCCCTCTCATGACATTGGTGACTTGGAAACGATACTCAACACCAATGAGTCGTACAAGAAGAGAGGAAAAGTTTTGGGTGAGAAAATTTCCCGATCCCCGACTGTCACTCCAAAGAGTACAACATCTCGGAGCAGCGCTCCAACGGCCCACCAAATTAAGAAAGTAACCCACATTTCTTCAGGTAGAGGAGGAGATAAGAACCCTCCTTCAAGAAAAATTGAAAGTTCTCACAAACTTCCCTTGAGGAAGAAAAGAAAAAACCTTGTGCAAGAAGAGGAGGGACCTCGAGGTGAAAGCGACATCCACGACCTCTCCCTCAAGGATATGGAACTCAAAATTGACATTGAAAAAGTGTTCCCAAATGTCAACCAGTTAGATAAAACTGCTCACTGAAATCCTCAGATGGAAATAATTGAGAGCGAGACCTTTGATGAAGAAGAGTCTTTTATATTTTAGAGCGTTGTTTTTTACAGGGAGTCCAAAAATTTGATTATTGAGAAAAGAGATGTAAAGAATAAAAAGGGGAAATAGCGTTTAGAGATTAACCTACGGAACATGCGGCATTCCCAAATTTCCCAAATTCACCTAGCCACTGGAGATGCTCTAGATAATTCTATTGGAGGCCTTAAAGCATAGAATTTTAGGTTAAAGGAGAAAATCAAATAATTGGAGGAAACTTGCATGCCTCTTCTAGTACTTGCTATTCCTTTAGCAATGATCGGGCCTACAACACCTGCAGCAAAATTAAAAGGATCAGAAATCCTTCTCACATCATCCTGGGGCTATGCGGAGAAGAATATCAATAAAATAATGGAATTAATTACAGAGACTTGGGAGATTTCAAAGAGCATGGTCTCTTTTGGAATGAGAGCATGCGCTTTTCATGAATATTTACAGGAAGATTTGAAAAACGAGGAAGGTTTTTACCTCGATGAGGTTGTACCATTTGGTTTTAAAGTTACCAATATGACAGAGTTGAGAAGAAGAGAGGAGGATCTCCCTTCTCTGAACCAGATAAAACAACTAAATTCATGTTGGAAGGAAAATGTTAAAAACTTGAATATTATTGTCCAAGCATGTAGCCAAGCCATAACCAGAAGAGAATAATTATTCAAAAAGTTGTTGGAGATAGATCTAGCTAGGAGAACCAATGAGGTCCAAGACCCCAAATTGATACTCAACTCGTTGTTCTTAACCAATCAATCATTTGACGAACAAGTTGATATCTTTAAAGGGTTATCATTTGAAAAATTCTACGACATTTTTGAGTATAGTGAAGATGACGTGGAAAACTGACTAGTCGATTATTCAATTAAAAATCAAGATATTGAAGAAGAATTGCATAATATTTCTATTGATCTAAGGTACTTGGAAGGCGAGCTCTTAAATATAAAAATTCGACATGAAATCAACGTGGTGCCAATGAGGAGCTACATCGAGGAGTGGTTTAAAAAAGTTGTCGACAAACTTACCGATGAAGGGAAAAGGACGGTTGAGACGGTTCCTGTAACTGTCGATGAAATCCATAAAAGGACATCAGCGACCAAGTGACAAACATGAAATACCATCATAGTAAGTTCATATTGATCACATCTTTTTGTCTTTGTAAATATCTTCATCCAGTTACTCCACCTCTTTAAATAGAAAGGTTTAATCAAAGACTAATAATTTCCTTTTTCTTCTTACCAGGTCTTGTTGTCTTCCACCGCCCACTTTCTTCTTTCTATGAACTTCATTCTTATACATATTTTATTTATGGTCCGCGGGAGCCCAAATTCCAGCCATTGTGACAAACGCATTTTAATTTTAGAGAATATGTATTGAACTATATATATTTTAAAAATTCCAAGAGAGCTATTTTGGGAACAAACTCGATTGTACTTTGTAACCCAGTTTTTATGAATATAAAGTATTTGAGGTTGATCTATCATTATCTTCATTTGAGTTGCTCATGTATCACTCTGTCAAAGTTCTCTTATGCATGTGGATCATTTTCTTTTAATTTTTAATGTGATCATAAATCTTTAGCCCTACTATGATGGATGTGAGGAAATTTTGCTTATTTTCTTTAAATGTATGAATGTACATGATTCCTGGTCCATTCTCAGGAACTTTCTTTTAAAAAGAAAATAAATAAATAAAATCATTTTTTGTTTTCTTTTATATCTATTTTTACTTTCCTTTGACATACTCTTATAAAAGTCCCACATTTTAAAAATCTCGAATAGAGGAGTACCACCTCTATAAAAACACAGGAGGATTTGTATCCTCTTGAGGTTTTTGTTTCGGTCCTTTTTCTTCTTACCAGGTCTTGTTGTCTTCCGCTGCCCACTTTCTTCTTTCTACGAACTTCATTCTTATACATATTTTATTTATGGTTCGCTTGATCCCAAATCCCAGTCATTATGACAAACGCATTTTAATTTTAGAGAATATGTATTGAACTATATATTTTTTAGAAATTCCAAGAGAGCTATTTTGGGAACAATCTCAATTATACTTTGTAACTCAGTTTTTTTGAATATAAAGTATTTGAGGTTGATCTATCGTTATCTTCATTTGAGTTGCTCATGTATCACTCTGTCAATGTTCTCTTATGCATGTGGATCAATTTATTTTAATTTTTAATGTGATCAGAAATATTTAGCCCTACTATGATGGATGTGAGGAAATTTTGTTTATTTGCTTTAAATGTATGAATGTACATGATTCCTGGTCCATTCTCAAGAACTTTCTTTTAAAAAGAAAATAAATAAATAAAAATGTTTTCTATTTTCTTTTATATCTATTTTTACTTTCCTTTGACATACTTCTATAAAAGTCCCACGTTTTAAAAATCTCGAACAGAGGAGTACCACCTCTATAAAAACACAGGAGGAATTGTATCCTCTTGAGGTTTTTGTTTCAATCCTAACAGATTCAAGAGTCAAAAATATTGTAACAACACTTGCAGGAGTTTGAGGTAATTGTTTCTCCTGTTGTTGTACATTTTGATTTGTCGGTACCTTTGGAATTTCATTTTCTTTGATTTCATCAAGCATTGTGTATTCTATGTTTTCTTTTTTCTATTTATTTCCCCGCAAATGATCTTTGTACATGATCTTTTCATTGAATACCACATCTCTAGTCCTAATGATTTTATGATTTTCATAATCCCATAAGAAATAACCAAAATCACTAACACTGTATCCATTAAAGGTACACTTCTTGGATTTTTCCCCAAGTTTTGTTCTATTTTCTTTATCAATATGGACAAATGCTTCACAACCAAAAGTCTTCAGAAATGAGTAGTTTACCTTTTTACATGTCCATGTCTCCTCTGGAATGCCACCATCCAAGGAGCTTGAAGGCCCTTTGTTTATTAATTAAATAGAAGTATCTAAAACATCTACCCAAAACTGTAAGGAAAACCCTGCATGCAATCTCATAATCCTCGCACGTTCCATGATTTCTTGTTCATCCTTTCTAACACACCATTGTATATTGTGGTTTTCTTGGAACTGTCTTCTCTCTAAAAATCCCATGGTATGAACATTAATTATCAAACTCCTTTATGCATTATTCACCTCCATTATCTGATCTAAGACACTTCAACATTTTTCTTGTCAAATTCTCAACCAAAGATTTCCATTTCTTAAAAGTGTCAAAAACATCATATTTTTGTCAAATGCAATAAACCCAAGTTTTCTTAGTTGCATCATCAATAAAAGTAACATAATAATGACATCCACCAATAGATGATACATGAGCCAGTCCCCATACATATGTATGCACAATCTCTAACTTTCCACTCTTCTTTTCCTTTCTGACTTTGAGAAATATGATTCACTTTTGTTTTCCATAAACATAGTGCTCACAAAAATCTAGATCAACTTGTTTAAGATCTGGAAACAAATTCATTTTGTGTGGTATATACATCCCCTTCTCACTCATGTGTCCAAGCCTATTATGCCATATTGTTGTATCCACTCCTATAGAAGTTAAAGAGATAGAAGAGTCTGCATTATTGGTACATAAATAGAATGTACCTACATTCTCTCCTTTTTTTATTACCAATGATCCTTTAGTGACCTTCCATGCCTTTTCAGTAAATGTAGATATACAACCTTCACTTCCCAAATGCCCTATTGAAATTAGATTTCTTCTCAAATATGGAAAATGTCTCACCTCTTTCAGAAACCCTTGGTTTCCATTCTTTAACTTTATTTGTACTTTACCCATTCCAACAATTTTACATGGTTCATCATCACCCAAATAAACTTGTCCAAATCACCTTGAACATAATCTTGAAAATATTTCCAATGGGGTGTGGCATGAAATGAAGCCCTTGAATCTAATACCCAAGAATCGGTAATATTATCTAAATAAAGAATCAAATCACATCACCTTTTACATTTGCTTCCTTATTTTTCTCCTATTTTACATCTCCTTGTTTCTTTGGAGATCTACAATCTTTCTTCAAATGTCATTTCTTCCTGCAATTCTAGCACTATATCTTTCCTAGTCTGGATTTGGATCTACCCTTCCTAGAATTCCCATGGTTCCCTGGGCTCTTTCCTCTTTCCCTTAGTCTTCCCATGTTCTCCATTATCAATGCATTACCTGATGCCTCACTTGTGATTTTTCGTCACATTTCCTTGCTAAGGATAACACCAACAACATCATCAAATTTCAAAGTGTTTGAACTAGAGACAGAGTTACTTATAGCCATGACCAAGATATTCCATGTTTATAGAAATGAACATAGAATTAGAAGGGCCCTAACCTCATCATTAAATATACTTCCTACAAAACTTACTTGATTACTAACCATATTAAATTCATTAAAATGGTTGGAAACAGGCCCACCTTCTGACATATTCATATTAAATAATCACTTCATTAGAAATATCGTCTTGGAGGTAGAGGGTTTTTCATATAGTTTAGCCAATTCCTTCATCAGATCCTCCATTGTCTTTTTCTTCTGAAATGTTGAAAGCCACTAACGCTTCCAAGCACATTCATATAGATCCTAGTGCCTTTATTTCAAGAACCTCCCATTTTTCGTCCTTCATACTCATTGAACTCTTTTCTTTTCTACCCAATGGTAGGAAAATATAATTTTGATATAGATATTCCTCCATTTGCATCTTCCATAATTGGTAGTTTTTGTTGTTAAATTTCTTCAACCTAAACTTTCCATCTTCCACCATTTCTCCCACTCAAACCAAGAACCCTCTTTTCCTAGGAGTTACCTTTCACTCTGATACCAATTGTTAGAAAAAAGAGGATCGCAGAGAAATAATACAAAACATATGCAAAAACAAAACACAGAAGATACACAATATAATAGAGACATAGATATATGTGGTTCACCCAATATGGGCTACGTCCACCAGATAAATTGTCATTCCTTCCTATATTATTATCCAGCAAATGAAGGGATACAACCTATAGCACACGTATTGTAACTTCCTCTTATTTTCTCACAGTATCCTTTCTCAAAATACAATATTCACTCTCATACATAGCTGCAATGAAATTCCCTCATACATAACAGACGGTTGTCTTTTAGGGGAAAAAACCATAACATAACTTCTACTTTCAAATCTCCAACCTAATGATGAACGGTTCAGATTGACTACGAAATTACAATATTTTACTAGGAAATTTTCCCAAAAATTTATCTTCGGTGTTGCTGCCCCGAAACCCCCACCAAGGGGGGCTCCCATGAATATCTTCATTCCCAATGGACCCCCTAGCAACATATTTGGGGGGCCAAGACCCCCCACACCCCCCTCGTTAGGAATTGGTATCCAAACACGACTAAAAACAATACATATGAATCAACAAGATAATCAGTCTCCACAACCAATAGAAACCTAAGAGTAGGGTTTCATAAAAAAAAGAAATATGGGAGAGGGGCTCAAGGTCAGGATGGATTCTAATTTCTTTGATATAACAAGAGTGAATGGAAGATTTCATAGATCTAACCAATCCATCTACAACAAGAATGAACTAGAAAGAAGAAAGGGGATCTCCTTTTTTAATAGCTCAAGAAGGATTGAAGGTGTCAAAGGGGGATCCATTGACCAGGATGGAAAAGAAGGTCAAGGAGACTATATTTTTTACCCAGGAAACCAAATCTAGAAAAAAACCAAAGGCATGAAGAAGTTGTTCTAAAAAACTCGAGTTCAATATGTAATAAGATTTAGACATATCCAACTTTAGAAGCGTTCTAGGATTTTTGGTAATTTTCAAAGAATGGATGGTTTCATGAGCTACGATGATTCCATATAGGATTTGGCGGGCCTCCACATACCCACCTTGCTATAGTGAGATGATTTTGTGAATGATAGGCTTGAGCCTATTAGCAATGATCTTAGAAATAATTTTGTATATGATATTAGATAAATCAATTGGTATTAAATTGTTTTGATGTTGTGAATTATGTTCTTTAGGTATAACATCAATAAAGGTTGAGTTAAAATCATGTAGGATATTACCTGAGAGATGTCACTCTTCAATGAATTTACAAACCTCTTCTTCAATAATGGGCCAGTAGGCTTAAAGAAATTAATCATGAACCCATCCAACCCAAGATATTTTCTGAAAGCCATGGATTTGACAATAGAATCCACTTCCTCTAGGGAGATAGGATTTATAATACTCTGATTTTGATTTGATGAGACTAATGAAGGGAAGGAGGCTAGAATAGAGTTAATGGTGTTCTATCTTTGTGCAAGTGTTTCCCTTAGGATTTGGTTGAAATACTCCATCAATTCCTATGCAATGTTCTCATAATTTTCCATTCTTTTTCCTATAGTTAATTTTGGGAAATATATTTGGTTTTGATTCCATATATTGAGCATCAAGTTATGAAATAACTTCGAATTTTTGTCTCCTTATCTTAACAAACAGATTCTAGATTTTTTCTTCCACAATGTTTCCTCCTATTTCACCCCGATTTCAATTTCTTTCTGAGATTCTCTTCATATGTTTCTTGTTAGACATTTATACCATTGAGAATAATGTTGTCCTATAAATCTTACATGTTCTTTTCAAAATTTTATTTCTCAAAACATATGTTGCCAAAAACTTCTCTATTCCACTTTTTAATTTGTTGTTTCACTTGCTTTAATTTTTGTTGAAATTGAAACATCAAATATACTTGGCTTGAGTCTATAGTTTTCCACCACTTCTTCATGTTTGGCATAAAATTTATATGATCCAACCAAAAAATTGCAAATGAGAAGGGATGAGACTTGGTTGACAAAGAGATGTTGTAGGATAGTTAAATGGGTCAGTGATCAAAACTTGGAAACAGTAGAATTTCTTCTTCGACCGATATCATTCTTTGAAATAGGGTTTCATACATTAGGAATCAATATAATATTATTGAAATTTAATGAGGATCCTCCATGTTTGTTGTTCCAAGTGTGGAATTCGTTAACAGTTTGAATATAAATGAGTCAGAGGTTTGTTATCATGCTTTTGAAAGATGCATTGCCTGTGTCTAATTTTCTCATTCCTCCTCTCTTCTCTTAAAGATAAGTAAACATGTTGAAGTCTCCTCCTATAATTCAATGATGCTCAAGGACCAATTCCCCCAGATATTTGAGAGATTATAAGAAAGGAAGTTTGAGAAGTGGATTGGTAGGGCCATAAACATTAGTGATGGAGCCTTAGATCTAAGAGTCCTCAATTCTAAAATATATTGATAGGATATTAGGTGATTCCATAATTTTTTCCAATATGATCTTATCTAATTTTCATATTATTGTCTGTTTGCATGAGAATACTATGGTTGGTACTACTGGTACCTTCCTTTATTTCCAACATTTATCATCTAGAGTTGTCATAGTGTCTTTGTCACAATTCATTTCCTAAAGGAAAATGATAGTAGGTCTCTCATGATTTATCATTTCCTTTATCATGCAATGTTTTCTAAGTCCATTAAGTCCTCTTACATTCCATGAAAGGAGTTTCATTTTATACTTTGGTATTGGAAGACAAGTGTATCCCTTTGTTGTTCTTGGAAATAAACTCCCACTTACGGTTTGGATTGGGAGTGAAATTACTTATCTGTAAATAAAATGGCCTAACTTAAGTCGATCAAGAGGGCACCTACTTCCTCTGGATTCTATTTAGATGACTTACATCCTCTCTTTTTCTCTTTTGTTGATAGTTTTTTTTTGGGTTTTGAGGGAACATTTGATGCCTAGCCCTCTAGATTGGCTAGGATTTGTGGAGGACTTACCTGCTTTCAATTTTATTTTTAAAATATCCCTTTGCAACTGCAGTAGATGGGGTTTTTTAAGGTTATCTAGGTAGTGTTCCCCATGGGTTGCAACAAGGGCTAGTAAATCAATTTCCAACATTTCAGCTTCCATGTCAATTTTTGTTTCCTATTCTTTTGATTCCTGATAGAATTATTCCTCAACCTCCTTGATTTATTTTATTAATTTGTCAAGATGAGGGTTATCATTAGGCTACTCGGGATATATTTTTTGACATTTAGAATCATCGTCAATGGTGTGTTCTGTGTTGGTAATTGCGCATTTGAAACCAAATTTTTCTAATGCTCTTGGCAGGAAATCTCACAAGAATAAGGAAGAGTGAGAATAGAAACAACATTAGAAGAATTATTAGGTAGAATTGAAGCAAAGATGCAATGGGTTTCTCTATCTCATAGGGAATGGAAAGAACGGTATTATGGCAATAGCACAATATCTAGCTAATTTTGTTGCATGTATTCTCTTCTCAGAGATATGATTTGGTGCCTCCATATTTTACCCTTGTCTATGGGTGACCTTATTTTGTATTGGCTAGGGCTTGAAAACTATTCTTCTTGCTAGCTTATAGAAAAGAGGGCATGAGATTAGGAGATTTTTTTATCAATTTTCTTTCATTGGGAACTTTAGTAAAACCTTCTTCATCTATAGGATTCTTGCCTTTGTTAGTGGTTTTTAGAATACTCAAGGGACCATTCTCGGAACAAGTTTCCATGTTCATTGCACTTTCTGCATTAGAGTGGAATGTGTTTATAGTCCAATGTTTAGATCCATTCAGAATATTCATAGTAGATGCTAATGCACTTTGGTAGGGAACTAGAAACATCCATACAGACACATATCCTAGTGTATTAAGTGTATATTCCCAGCTTGGTGACCTCCAATATTTTGACAAAGGACCCAAGGGTGTTTCCAATTCCTTCTAGGATTTCTTTTTCCCATAAATCTTGTGGAAGGGAGTACATCATGATCCACACTAGGGATTCAATGAAGTTATATTTATCAAGGCTAAAATATTCAGTCCAATAACTGATATGAATACCAACAAAGTTGAAAAAATAGTGCCCCTCCTCAAAAATGTATATGTGGTCCTCGGCACAAGAAAATATGGTCATAAAGTATCCTTTGGAACCTAGATTTAGGTCAAATTTCCCCTTAGTTTTCCATATGGTATTTACCCAATTGATGAGATATTTCTCATAGGGGAAAATTCCCATAAATTTTCCTATGGCCACATGGTCTTTCATATATTGGATATAACGACTAACATTGTGTGAGGTTACCTCATACCTTGGATTCTCTTTGGTTTTATCTAGGTAGCCATTATGAAGCTTTCTAGATGGATCCTTGCACTTGACATCATCATTGTTAGAGCCTGGAATAGACCCTAATTCATTCCTTTCCCCACCCAATCTAGAAGATGGTTAGAAAGAGGAAGTGTGCCCTACAACTTCATCCATAAAGGAGCATGTGTTAGGCTGCAAGCAGGTGAGCACCACCATGCCAAAAAATAGGGTTCATAGAAAAATGATATTTCTACCACTATTAGAGGTGCACAGAGACCCTAGAACAATACAAATTGTTGGAATACAAGGTTGATTGTGTGTTCATAGGTTTTAGAGATGGGTTTATTTTTCAACTCGTCAAAGAGTCGATATCTCAGAACTTCCCATCAAACTTAACATCCTTCATTTTATGCATTGATTTCATTTTTAGTCCTTAATCAATTTTTTTTAGAACCATCAGTATATGTTTATATAATTAACAAGGAATAAAGTTTTATAATTATTTAAATTAATTGAAAGTTTTTACAAATAAAAAAAACATTATTTTATTACCTAAATTTCACTCACAAAGATATTCAGGAAATTACTGGGAAACATCATTAATACTACATAACAAAGGATACTTCATAGAAATTATACAACACCTCAAAATGATTTGCAAAAACCTTATTAAAGTGGCGTTTTATACACTTACACCACCTACCTTCAGTGACACTCACATGAATTGTGCGAGTTTCCTTTGAAACCCACACAAGTTTTCTTACATGCTTAAATATAACTTGATCAATGTAGTTAAGAAGCCTGGTGTAGCTCAAGGACACCTAGGATACTACACAGGAGAAATTAAAGCTCATGAGGAGTACCTTGGCCTCCCAAGGGTATTCATCAAAGCATTAGATCCAAAATTCAAACAAGATGTATTCACATGGAAACTAGTTTGCATTGATCTTGGAAATTCTCCTTCAAATAAGAGCCATGGAAGCATTCAAAGAAAGGAAAATTTGTGTAGAGTTATGTTGTCGGAATGAGATTTGATACCATATTGTCTTACTTTCTCATCTCAAAAATTACCCTCATACTTGTTTGAAGTTATTCCATTGAATGAGTAAGGATGTTTTTCTTCATACACTTCATTGTGAAAGAGAGGCCATCAAAGAAGAAAAAAGACCCTCCCAAGGAGAGTGTTGGACCACACATGTTGCCAACCATTTTCTTGAGTGAAATTTTCATGTTCTATCCATTGGTAATATATGAGTGTTGTTGCTTCCCTCAATTTCATTGTTTAATTTTCATGGGTGTAGCTTAGTTTATTATTTTTTGTATTTCCATGCGTGTTTCTTCAAATTTACGTGTCTAGTGCAATGATGATCATGTAATTGGTTTCACAAATTAACAATTGCATGTTTTATAGTATTTCAGTCTAGCTATACAAAGGGGAGTTTATTCTCACTCGTGTGACAAAATACCCCAAAAAAATTGGCAAATCCCACTTGGGTTTCAATCAATAATTCTATTTATGTAAGTTATAGCAAGCCCCTCTCTAAATTATATTGTGTTGCAGGCACCCAAACTGAACTCTTCACAATTTGGAAAATCATTTTCTATGATTGTTTTCTAGTGGAATTCATCTTTATGTGGAACAGTGAATTGTGCAATTGTTTCTTCATAACACATGTAAATATCGTGACTTGCAGTACTCTGTTACCATGCAAGTTGTGTTATTGTTTGTTCACAAACCCTCGCATATATGTTAATTTTTTGTTTTTAATAGTCATTTCAATTCAATATTAGTACTAGGTATTAGGCTTTATTTTTTTACAAATTATAATCTTACAATATTTAATATTTTGTCCTTTCTTGCTTAGTAATTAGCTAATTTAGTTTGTAGCAGGAAGAAAAATCAATCTTTATTTTTTCCTTGTCATGTGGATGGTCTATTGCTTGATGTTGCACATGGAATTTTAGATTAAAATTGCAATCATTTATATTTTTTCCTTGTTCTTTTTTATCAATACTAGAAGAGATATATTTTGTCAAAGTGTGCTCTTGATATTGTGCTTATGAGAAACCCTGGTGAACCAAAAATAATTAGAGATAATTTATATCCCTTGCAAACTCACAAATCATTTAGAGATTAATTAGGTGGAGTAATGAGCCTATATTTTAACATCTCTATTTTGTTGTTCTCTTCAAATCTTTTGCAAAATCATCATTGAGAGTTTGTTCTAGTTTGCAAAAAATCACATAGAAATTAATAGGTAAAGTAACAGACCACTTATGTCCATATGATTTCAATCCAATTTCCATTAATTCTTGCAATAAAGCATTACTCTTGTATCACATTGTTATATCTTCATGTAGAGCACACACGCAAAGGACAAAAAAATTCTTCTTTTTTCAAAGTATGGTATTCATCTTACACTCATTAGTGACCTTGGTGAATCAAAAATATTAAAGAGGTTTGAAATACCTCCTTAGACACACTTTAAATCAACACAATCTGGATCAAAACCCAGTTCCAGAACCTTAAAATATAACTCTAATCAATACAATTAATTCATCCATCATGAGGCCAAAAAATAATTAATAGTGTTGGCTAGGATTTCAAGGATAGATATCCAAACAACTCCCCATTATCACTTTTCATATGAAGCATATAATTTTTCTCAAGGTGATTTGAAATCCCTCATCTCAAGTGTGCACAAAGCCAAGGCAAGGATATACCCATGAAGGGGAGAAAGCTTCAATTAAGTTTTTCTTGTGAGTCTTCTTAAGCCATCCACCTCTTGTTTGACTTCAGTCTGTGACCACGTTTTGAGGTTGAGAGTCCCTTTCTCGCACTTGAAGAAAGTAACCTAGTCTCTAAAACCTAGGACTCCTACACAAGTAGAATTTGTGGGCTACATTTGCACCCAAGTTAGACTTTGTTGGTTATTGGAAAATGTCGTCAGTTCCATCAGGACATGCCTTGAATACCCTTCATTATAAATAACTCTTTCATACCTTCACTAATGATCATCAGTGGCTTCAAATCCCATTGGTGAGAACACTTGGAAGGCCCAATGTTATTTTGAGAGGAAGGATGCTAGGTCTTTAGGACATGTAATTCATATGTTTTACACCATCATGCAAAAAATTCAGCCCATTCAAACACACATTGTTTTCAAGTGAAATACATTTAAAATTGTTGCATCATTAGATCAAATCATTTCGTTTGATTCAGATATTTGATTAGGCAATTTGTTTTACAAAAACACAGTTTAGAAATCTTCTACTTAAAGTTCACACACCCATTGCAAGTTAGGAACCATAGGGGAGTTTTGACACCCCATCATTCTTGATGCCTACAAGGCCCTTGAATGGTATTAGGAGGCATTATTGATCTTTTTTATTTTCCAATTTGACTACCCCCTTCGCATTCACCTTTGACTGTGACATTTCTAGGATCAACCCTACTTGGGTCATCCTTGTTAGTCTTAGTAGGTCATAACAACCCTCTTGGAGTTCCATGCTCATCAGGAAGAAACTCATATCATTCAATCCCAATGGTGGGTGTTCCACTCCCACCCCCACTCCCATTCTCACATATGACCAACCTTTTGTAAATGGCTTCACTCAATTTTCCATATTTGACAAAGCTCACAAATGATCCCATTCTACATAACATAGCATGGCCTCAAATGCCAACCAAAATTCCCTCAGATATTCCAAACTTTAAGGGGAATCCCAATGAATACCCATCTAACCACATCATGACATTCCATCTATGGTGCTCTTCCAATAGTATCACAGAATACTCCCTTCATTTACGACTATTCTAGCGAACCTTGACTAGGCCACCGTCAAAATAGTACATTAATGACATAGTAGGATCATGTGTGAACTTTGTATCTTTAGTGAATGCATTCTTGACTTTTTTCCAGTTGCTAGTTCATTACAATACGTGCCTAAAAATTCTTATTGATTACCGACAAACCACTTCCACACACATCATGGAACATATCCATGAGTGGCACTAGCGATGTATATTGTGAAAAATCAAAGTTAAGGAAAAACTCATTTTGGACTTGTTCTTGAAATCCCTTTTTCTTTTGATTTTCAAAGACATGGCCACCACCATGTCCCAGAATGAAGATGAGGCCATACTCAAATATCAACACTTTGATTTTATATATCCTAAGTTTGGGTACCTTTACACATTCATCCTATATTCCCCTCATCCTCAACCATTTGATCGAGAAAATCCAGGGACATCCCATTTTGTGGATGGATTGATTGGGTCCATGACTCACTTCAACCATCCTTGTGGACCCCCAATCTCATATGGAACTGGCCACTATGGTGGATCCCTCACATATTAGAATATTGGTGTAACATCATATGTAGCCAGTAATATGTCCCACAACCCTCCTTCCCAAATGTAGGGAGGGCACAACCCAACACATCCAAGGACCAACATTCCCCCCCAAGGCATGCAGTCTACCCCACATATGCATGGGCCCTCCTGTAATGGTTAAAATTGTAGCAAAGGGATATCTACATTGTAAAAATAGTATGATAATCCTTCATAGAATAACCCATGCTACCCATTCCCTGGTCCCCCAAAATCCATTGATGTGCCACCACAGGTTCAACAACGTGTCGACATAATTTTCATTCAACCGTCACTTATTCGGCAAGTTCAAGCATTTGAACAATTGAATCTGGTTAATCTCACTACCCAACAAAACAATGGGAAGAATAAATGGAAGAACAAATAGAAGGCCAACTAGGGACAGAGGGATCCCCCAAACTATAACAACAATGTCATGGGCTATCATAATTCTAGGAACCATAACCAAAACACTAGTAACAATAATAATAACCAACAAAAACAAGAGAAGAACAATAATCTTCGGACTAGCTTCCCTTGTTCATTATGTGGCGAGTTCGACCATTAAACTCATCATTTCCCTTAGATTGCAGAGTATAAATGAATGAAGGAATTCATTTCCAACTAGGGCACTACCACCCCATTGTTGGACATGGTGTTATGTTGGCATTGATGTCAACAACGGTTAATATGGATTTATCATCTAGATAAGTATCTGGCTATACCAACTGCAGGAATCGACAGTAAAGAACGAAGAACAATGTTGATCGTTGGATCAAAGTAAGAGCATGATCAGATGGTAAAGAACAAAGAACAATGTTGCTCATTGGATAAAAATAAGAGCATGATCGGATGGTAAAGAACTAAGAAACAATGTTGATCGTTGGATCAAAGTGAAATCATAATAAGACGACTCGGATCTTTTTTTGCGAATCCACTGAGAAACCAAAAAATGGCTAAGTATCATATTTTATCTATATCACTTAAAAAATTCTAAGTATGATTCATTATGGAGGTAACAAAATTTGTGTCTGCAGTTTGATGACATCTGAGAAGAGATATGAGTCTGTGATTCCGAGAGTCCGCGAACCCAAGAAAAATCACTTGAAATTTTTTCTAAGTATAGGTTCATCTTTGAGGTTGCAGAAGTTGGGGGTGTGTTTTGATGACACCATAGAATATATGTGAGTCTGTGAGTCTGAGAGTCTGCGAACCCATCACACAAAATAATTCTAATTCAAAGTCCATGTTTGAAATGAATGAAAATTGTCCACTCAACGGTTGATTAAATCCAAACCATAGATCTATCTAAACAGCCTAGATAAACCAGGGTCGTCCACTCAACACTTGATTATATTCAAATTGTCGATCTAATTAAATGCCAAGATAAGTAATTAAAAGGAAGACATGTGAGTCTGGAAGTCTGGGAGTCCGTGATTCGTCCACTCAATGATTGATTAAATCATAACCATCAATATCCAAGGCATGAAAAGGTTCAAAGACTCTCAAAGTGAAGATCTAACCATCCATTGAGGATACAAATCCATGACGAAGGAGAAATCTTGCACCACAAATTGCATGACAGTTAATCATAAGGGGGTGTTTCTCTATTAATCTAGATCGTCAATAAAAAATTTTGACATATCACTATAGGATTAAAAGTGTACAATGGCCAAGTGTTAAATCTCCACTATGTTGAAAGAGTGTGGACCGTATATCTCACCTTTAGATTAACTCTTGATCATTGATCCAAGGTAATGTTGAAATCGTCGGATAAGCACATGTTCGGAATTGTGTTTGGTCACGGGTTATGGTCACCTAAAAGAAAGGGGTTCACAGCTGGAGACTTAGTGCCAAAGGTCAAAAAAGCACCTTTGTAATAGAGACTTAACCTGAGGTCACATAAAGTAAATATAAAGTGCCTGGAGCTTAACTCTGTTTCCTATAGGAAACCTAAGAAGAACACCATTATTATAATCGATAGAGGCTAAGAAGCTTGTTCACCATTGCGTCCACAAAGATAAAGAAGCTTGTCTACCGGTACCATTTGAGAATCTGATTCTTAATATAGTTTCATATTAAAAAGATATTGAATAAAAACAAAATTCATTTGATTATTTAAATTAATAAAGGAAGAAAATAATTTATGTTAATGAAAGGGTACAATGGTTCATTGTCAAAATACACTATGGTTCAAATTCACACCAGTTGGAAGACTATATAAACTAGAAAGAATGGCGAGAAGAAAGTGTCTTTGCGGTCTACATCAAAAGATCAGAAGCAAGTGCAGAGTCCAAGGAATAAAAACAAAAATACTTATGAAGTGAGGGTGGAAGGGAGGAGCAAGGAAGGATTAGTATCCTTTGCCAATTAAGTTTAAAAACATGGATTTGGTGCTTCCTAGGGTTGGTTCCCTAAAACAAGGGAGTCGGTTCTTCCTATGGTTGGAGCTGTTATCCACATTTTTGGTTATCGAGATGATGACATGATAATGACATGGTGATGGAAGATCTAACTCTTCTTTAAGATCATTTTCATGAAGAAAGTTACACTTATCAGCTTCTCTAAATCACACTTTGGAAGATAGTACGCAGGCTGCATATATATGGTCTTGCGGAAATACTTGATTTCCGCAGGAGACATTCAGTCTGACTGCAGACTTTCCGCACTGTGTTAATGGTCAGGGTGCGGAAATGTTTCTTAAGGGAGAAAATGAATAAGTTCTCGATCCTTCTAGAAGGAATCTTCTAGAAGGATGAGTTGGAGTTCGAATGGTT